>CM060345.1:23719207-23731707 GCA_030674155.1 Stramonita haemastoma
TGTGAGTGTGTTGGTTGGTATGCTGCTTATTGCGTTGAAAGAATGCCTCTTGCTTGGAAACAATTCAGAAAAAACCTATGCAGAAATAGAGTACTTGATAACATTGTTTAGGAATTTATCAACGAAAAAATGTAGTGCGTGCATAACACAGGGATGTTCACACACATGCGCACGCACATGCAAACACACACACCGCGCCACACACGCGCGCACACACGCACACACGCGCGCGCACACACACACACACACACACACACACACACACACACACACACACACACACACACACACACACACACACACACACACACACACACACAAAGCATGCAGTCTTACTGATGATGACTTTGTGCTTTCAGGGACTATAGGTCTGAAATCAAGGGCCAGTGACCTGACCTGACAGTGATGTGTGAGGGCAGCCATATTGACCTGCCTTTGCTACAAAGGGAGAGCATCAGTATCAGCAAGGCCCATAACCAAGATGGTCGTCAGGGTGGACATGAGGGACGCCACACGACAAATGATCAAGGACATCATCGGAGAGAGCACGGCAAATCATCAATGACAACATCGAGAACAGTATCGAGGACAACACGCAAATAACCAAGGACAACAGAGAACAACATCGAGGACAACATCGAGGACAGCACGCAAGTCATCAATGACAACATCGAGAACAACAGCGAGGACATCATTGAAGACAACACGGAAAATCATCGAGATAACATCGAGGACAACATCCAGGACAGCATCGAAGACAACATCGGAGACAACATCGAAGACAACACGGCAAATCATCGATGACAACATCGAAGACAACACGACAAATCATCAAGGACAACATCGAAGACAGCACGGCAAATCATTTGAGGACAACATCGAGTACAACATCGAAGACAACAAGGCAAATCGTCGAGGGCAACAAGGCAAATCATCGAGGACAACAAGGCAAATCATCGAGGACAACATCGAAGACAACACGGCAGCATCAATGACAATATCGAGGACAACACAACAAATTATCGAGGACAACACGGTAAATCGAGGATAATATCGAGGACAACATGGCAGCATCAATGACAACATCGAGGACAAAATTGAGGACAACATCGAGGACAACATCGAGGACAACGAGGACAACATCGAGGACAACATCGAGGACAATATCGAAGACAACACGGCAACTCATCGAAGACAACACGGCAAATCATCGAAAACAACACGGCAAATCATCGAAGACAATACGGCAAATCATCGAAGACAGCATCGAGGACAACATCAAGGACAACGAGAGCAACACCGAGGACATCGAGGACAACATCGAGGACATCGAAGACGACACGGCAAATCATCGAAGACAACATCGAGGACAACGAGAACAACACCGAAGACACTAAGGCAAATCATCGAGGACAACATCGAGGACAACATCGAGGACAAAATCGAGGATAACATCGAAGACAACATCGAGGACAACACGGCAAATCATCGAAGACAACATCGAGGACAATATCGAAGACAACACGGTGAATCATGGAAGACAACATCGAGGACAACATGGAAGACAACATCGAGGACAACACGGTGAATCTAGAACATCAAAGACAACACGGCAAATTATTTGAAGATGAGTACAATGTCGAGGACAACATCGAGGACAACATCGAGGACAACGTCGAAGACAACATCGAAGACATCGAAGACAACATCGAGGACAACATCCAGTGTATAATTTTAAGCAGCTTCACATCGCTTCACACCAATGGACAGATGAGTATCAACAGCAACTGCAGCATTTACTTTTTTTTTGGCAAGTTGCCTAATCTAAAGTTGGTTTGATGTCAAGTGAAATCTTCCAGCGACGATTTCCGTGAAAAAAGGTATGGCTTAGACAGAACAGATATGTAACAAACCTGTAACACTGCGAAACAAGTCTTTAGTGCAGTAACAGTCCCAGGCGAATGTGGATGTAATCGATAATCGCACCATAGACTGCAGGCATCATCATTACACAAGAGCGGCAACAAACCCAGAAAAAAGTTATCCCTTGTCAGTATTCTTAGAAAGCACGCGACATTCCACACTAAAGCAGTTATTGATTTAAGTAGATGTTAGGGCACAAAATGTAATGATAGGAAATCGTGTTTTTTAATTTTTGTTTAATTTTGATCTATGAAGAGGATGTGTAAAAAAAAAAAATATAAAGGTGCTTTACAATCTATAATTTTGTGGACGAGGCCAGATATACATTTTTTGTTTCAATAGGCACTTATAAGTTTTGAGGTCCATTTTTTTCTTTTATAAAAAAAAGTTTTGTTTATCTTCTTTTTTTATTGAATAACATAAAATGGCTTGCAACCTCAATCCAATCCATTTTTATTTATTTTGAAAGAAAAATGATTTAGAGTGATGCCATTCATGGAATTTTTGTTTCTAGGTCGACAGCATAAGCTCTTTAATGAACATAATCAGCATCTGTTGGACATGGAAAATATGGATGCTTGGTATAAAACATGCGCGCACGCACACGCGCGCGTGTGTGGTTTTGTTAGATGAATCTATTGAAATATTTCAAACAAAAATCTCTTGTTCTAACATGTCAATGCGTTAAGACTGGGTGTAATTTGTGCTTTTTATGTCTATTTCAATGATTCAGATGAAATTATTAATTTGGAAAATGCTATCGTCTTGATATAACATGCTTATGGGGTATTAAGGGAGCAAACATGGTTGATAATTTTTTGTGTTTAGTTTTAAAAATGAGTAACATCAAGTGATCATACAACTCTAGTTATGCCCCTTGGTGCATGTAAGACTGTTAATGATTTAAGTTTCGTGAATTTTTAAAGATTTTTTTTTTTTTTTTACATTTTTTAAAATGAATTAGAGGGGGGGGGGGGGTCTACCATTGATGTAAAAATTATCATTCCGAAATGCACGTCGTATAAAGAAAATATGCAATTTTAAATTAAATGACCGTTTGAAATATTTTTTAAGTGGAACATTTTTCCATACATTACGAAACACGAGTTTTGTAGAAACTTTATCATTTTATTTTATCATTTCGAGAATTACGGAATAAGCGCTCGTGTGCTTTTATACATTCAGTGCATGCGTTTCTTTCAATTTAGTCATCAGTTCGCAATGCTACACAATGGCATACTCTACCGAAAAGAGGGGCGGGTTTTTAACGTGTGCACAAGGTGTTCCGTTTTCTTTTAGCATTTCGATGATAGCGGAATAAGCGCTCGTGTGCTTTTATCATCCAGCCCCCCCCCCCCCCCCCCCCCCCCCCCCCTGTGAATGCGTTTCTGTCAAAATTGCCATCTGTTCGCAATGGTGCCGTGAGTGAGTGAGTGAGTGAGTGAGTGAGTGTGTGTGTGTGTGTGTGTGTGTGTGTGTGTGCGCGCGTGCGTGTGCGTGCGTGTGCGTGTGCGTGTGCGTGTGCGTGCGTGCGTGCGTGCGTGCGTGTGTGTGTGTGTGTGTGTGTGCGTGCGTGTGTGTGTGTGCGTGTGTGTGCGTGTGTTTGTGGTGTGTGTGGTGTGTGTGGTGTGTGTGTGTGTGGTGTGTGTGGTGTGTGGTGTGCGTGTGTGTGTATGTGTGTGTGTGCGCGCGCGCGTAGGGGGAAGGGGGTGATAGTGAAGAGGGGACATAACTTTTGGTAGATGTATTTTAAGGGAAAGGGGTGTTGGGAGGAGGGGGTAGAATACTCATGTTTGGATCAGTGGGGAGGGAGAAAAAGGAGGAGGGGGTGTTAGCTGATAGTTTTCAGCGGTTCAAGTTTGGCTTAATCCTTTAAAAAAAAATTCTTTGTGTGGGTTATTTTGGGCGTAATCGATTTATTTTTTTATATTTTTTTTTGCAAATGGAGAAAAATAGTTTTAAATTGTAACAACTTCAATGACTTGGGCGGAAAACTGGAAATTTATCATAAAAAATCCGAACACCAAAAGTCCAACAAAAAACTTGTAATGTTGAAGGGACTAGAAATTAGAATAATTTGATAAAACTTCTGCGTTCGTTCCCTGGCTATGCTAATATTCTAACCCAGGGATTAAAAAAAAATGATCGATACCATTGTTTCTAAAGCTACATACCATAGTGTCTACCTGCTCTTTGTGTCCACATGCATGCATGCAGACGGACAGACCAGCCAATGGACTGACAACCCTTTACCCCAATATTAACCTTTAACACTAACCCTAACCCTTTACAACTAAATCTTTTACAGTTACTCTAACCTTGGCCCCGTCATGTGGACACAAAATGGCAGGTAGATTCCTTTGGTACATGCGGACACTATGGCAAAACAGTTTTGTCTCGTACGGTTAAGGGTGGTTGTAGAACTTTTTTTCTTTTTCGTCGTCGGCGTACTCTCTGACAGCAACTACTGTTGTCGTGTCATATGAGCGAAAATGCGCTGCGCTGCCGTTAAGCGCCTAACAAGACAGGCCCAGTGCATAATGATTTCGGCGTAGGAAAGAGAATCGCTATCGTTTGTCTTTTCTTTTTCTTTTAAATGGCAGGAAAATGGGCTTAAAATGTAGAAAATAGACAAGAAGACGACAGGAAGAACAGGAACAAGACAGAAACATGAGGAGAGAAATGAGGAAATTCCTAGCACAGAATTTCCCGAAGGAGGGGATAGCCTATCATTTATACTGACACCCCCATCCCCCAAATCCTAAAAAGAGGGGGGAGGGGGGGGGGAGGTTGGAAGGGAGGATTGAGGATTGTTAGAAATTTAACGAAAGATGTTAGGAAAGGGGAGGGGGAGGGGGGGGGGTCAGGATGTTTAGGTCTGTGGGAATATCTATAAGAACTGAATGTGTAAATGCTCATAGAGGATAGGTCGTCATGGATAGGGGATAGGCAGTCATGGATAGGGGCTAGGTAGTCATGGATAGGGGATAGGGAGTCGTGGATAGGGGATAGGGAGTCGTGGATAGGGGATAGGTAGTCATGGATTGGGGATAGGTAGTCATGGATAGGGGATAGGTAGTCATGGATAGGGGATAGGTAGTCATGGATTGGGGATAGGTAGTCATGGATTGGGGATAGGTAGTCATGGATAGGGGATAGGTAGTGATGGATAGGGGATAGGTCATCATGGATAGGGGATAGGTCATCATGGATAGGGGATAGGTAGTCATGGATAGGGGATAGGTAGTGATGGATAGGGGATAGGTCATCATGGATAGGGGATAGGTAGTCATGGATAGGGGATAGGTAGTCATCTTATGTTGGGAGTGGAGGGGGCAGATTCGAAAAAAAATATTTAAAAACCCCCATTTTAAACCAAAACTATGGGGTTCAGATTAAATTATGCACAATTTTATAATCTGGAATGGTGGAGTTACTGAATTCTGATTGAGGAGGGGGGGGGAGAGGAGAGAATGGGAGGATGGGGAAGTAGGGGGGAGAGGAGGGGGGCTGTGTTTAAAAGGAGGGGGTAGAAAGTATGGGTAGGTCAGTAGGGATGGAAAGAGGAGACAGCGTGCGTGTGTGTGTGTTGGTGTGTGTTGTGTGTGTGTGTGTGTGTGTGTGTGTGTGTGTGTGTGTGTGTGTGAGCGCCCTTGTTTTGTGTGAGAAGTGTGGGGAGGGGGGGGGGGGAGGGGGGTGCGTACTACATGCATATCCACGAAATGGTATATCACTGGTATTCGAGAACGGGCTTATTAGATATGAGAAACAGGCGAAAAATGGTGTGTGTGTGTGTGTGTGTGTGTGTGTGTGTGTGTGTGTGCAGCCGTTTTTGTTTGGTTTATTTTTTCAAGTGGCAAAAGCAGTTAGGGAGATGATAATTGCTATGGTTTGGATGAATGTTCGGTGTATGGTCGACCACTGGTGTCTTAGGTTGTTTTTTTTTTCTTGTTTTTTTTTCTCTTTGTTTGTTTAAAAATAACTTTTCTTAATATCGATTCAGAAACATTGTCAAAGAAAAATGACCTGGTCCTATTACAACTATCACAAGAATGGCAAAGTTTTGTGTGTGTTTTTTAAAAAAATTCTGTGCAGGAAGCAATACGAGTATTTGCAGACTGCTGTAGGAGTTGACGCTATACACTTTATGTGAAGAAAAATGAAGAAATGTGATAGCATGCTTGTGCATTTGTAAATGGAGGTTACTGTCAGTGTGGTGATGGGTAAGAGATAGACATGACGGCAGGTATGTGCACATGTGCGTGCTAGTGTTTGCATCAATGTTTAACAGACAAGTGGTTGTCTGTAAGTTTTTTTTAGGTGAGGAAAGAGGAGGAAGAAGGAGGAGGGTTTACAGGAATGTTTAAGGAGGAATGGTCATCCATATTCAAATCGGGTTTTGTTGTTGTTGAGAGAGAGAGAGAGAGAGAGAGAGAGAGAGAGAGAGAGAGAGAGAGATTTGATTTGATTTGATTTATTCTTTTATATCGAGGATAATGGGATAAGCACTCTTGTGCTTTTTTACATCCAGTCCCCGTGTGTATGCAGTTTTGTAAATGTCATCTGTTCCACCGGCACACGATGGCCTACTCTTACGAAAAGCGGAACAGGATTTAACGTGTGCGCAAGATGTTCTGCATGCGTTCGCACACGGGGCCTCGGTTTAAAGTCTCATCCGAAGGACTTTGGGGGAGAGTGGAGTCAGCACTGATAACTCCAGGAGAAAAATCTCTCCTCGACTGGACTCGAACCCGGGTCTTCAAATTGCCTGTGCAATGTTCTGACCAGTAGGCTATCCGTCCGAGAGAGAGAGAGAGAGAGAGAGAGAGAGAGAGAGAGAGAGAGAGAGAGAGAGAGAGAGAGAGAGAGAGAGAGAGAGAGAGAGAGAAAGAACACTGAACACTGAACACTGAAAAGTTTTATTGTACATCGGCCTTAGGCCATTATACAAAACATGTTTGAGGCAGGGGGAAGGTAAACATCATAGTAGAAAAACAATTCCATTCATTCATCATTTCCAATTCTGCAATTACATGAGTCACATTCAATGCCCTCTAGTTAACATCATCCCCATCATTATTGTTATCAAGTATATAATCACTACCATCAGCATCGTCATTATCCATATCTACAGCTGCAGCAAGTATATCAATATCGCCATCATTACTGTCATCATCTACGTCATCATTGTCAAAATCATTCTCTTCGTCATCTGCACTATCATCCTCCTCTTCAACCTATATAATTATCATCGTCACGGTTATCATCTTCAGTGTCTACACAATAGTCACGATCATAATCCTCGTCTTCTTCATCACTGTTTCCATCGTCATCTTTAACTTCTTCATCACAGTCACCATTACCACAGTCACTTTCCACACCTACACCATCGTTACCATCATCATCTTTAGTAACCAAATCATCATACCATCATCACCATTAGTGATCACATCATCATTACCATCATCATCATCATTAGTATTCATATCCTGATAACCATCAGTACCTCCTTCAACGGTTCTACCATATACATCCCCCTCTATAATCACCACCTTCCGCACTTACATCACCATCAGTATCATCTTCAGAATTCAACATTTACATCACCACCATCAGTATCATCTTCAGAATTCAACATTTACATCACCATTACCAATCTCTCCAACATTTAAATCACCATCATCTTCAGCATTTACATCTTCAGCATTTACATCACCATCACCATCACCTTTATCCCCCACATTTACATCACCATCATCTTCAGCATTTTCACCCCCATCACCATCCTCTTCAACATTTACATCACCATAATCATCATCTTCAGCATTTCCATCACCATCATCTTCAACATTTCCATCACCAGCACCATCATCTTCAGCATTTACATCACCATTATTTTCCACGTTTACATCACCATCATCTTCAGCATTTACATCACCAACATCTTCAGCATTTACATCACTAGCATCATCAGCATTTACATCACCATCATCTTCAGCATTTACATCACCAGCACCATCATCTTCAGCATTTACATCACCATCATCTTCAGCATTTACATCACAAGCACCATCCTCTTCAGCATTTACATCACCATTATTTTCAACGTTTACATCACCATCATCTTCAGCATTTACATCAACAGCATCTTCAGCATTTCCATCACCAGCACCATCATCTTCAGCATTTACATCACCATTATTTTCAACGTTTACATCACCATCATCTTCAGCATTTACATCACCATCATCTTCAACATTTCCATCACCAGCACCATCATCTTCAGCATTTACATCATTATTTTCCACGTTTACATCACCATCACCTTCAGCATTTACATCACCAACATCTTCAGCATTTACATCACTAGCATCATCAGCATTTACATCACCATCATCTTAAGCATTTACAACACCAGCGCCATCATCTTCAGCATTTACATCACCATCATCTTCAGCATTTACATCACAAGCACCATCCTCTTCAGCATTAACATCACCATCATCTTCATCATTTACATCACCATCAGCTTCAGCATTTACATCAACAGCATCTTCAGCATTTACATCACCAGCATCTTCATCATTTACATCACCATCATCTTCAGCATTTTCATCTTCATCATCTTCAGCATTTACATCACCATCATCTTCAGCATTTACATCACCATCATCTTCAGCATTTTCATCACCATCATCTTCAGCATTTACGTCACCATCATCTTCAGCATTTACATCACCATCATCTTCAGCATTTACATCACCATCACCTTCAGCATTTACATCACCAGCATCTTCAGCATTTACATCACCATCATCTTCAGCATTTACATCACCATCGTCTTCAGCATTCACATCATCATCATCTTCAGCATTTACATCACCATCATCTTCAGCATTTACATCACCATCATCTTCAGCATTTATATCTCCAGCATCTTCAGCATTTACATCACAATCACCATCATCTTCAACATTAACATCACAATCACCATCATCTTCAACACTTACGTCACAATCACCATCACCTTCAACATTTACGTCACAATCACCATCACCTTCAACATTTACATCACAATCACCATTATCTTCAACATTTACACCACCAGCACTACCATCTTCAACATTTACATCACCATCACCATCCTCTTCAACATTTACATCACCATCTTCTTCAGCATTTACATCACCAGCATCTTCAGCATTTACATCACCATCATCTTCAGCATTTACATCACCATCATCTTCAGCATTTACATCACCAGCATCTTCAACATTTACATCACCAGCATCTTCAGCATTTACATCACCATCACCATCATCTTCAACATTTACATCACCATCATCTTCAGCATTCACATCACCAGCACCATCATCTTAAACATTCACACCACCTTCATCTTCAACATTTACATCACCAGCACCATCATCTTCAACATTTACGTCACCATCACCATCACCATCATTTTTAACATTCACATCTCCATCACCTTCAACATTTATATCACCAATACCATCCTTTTCAACATTTACATCCCCAGCACCATCATCTTCAGCATCTATAACACCATCATCTTCAACATTTGCACCACCAGCACCATCATCTTCAACGTTTACATCACCAGCATCATAAATATGTCCACCACTATGCCCACCATCACCACCTGGTTACTATTATCAGAATGACCATCCCGCTGCACAACAGCCCACATGAAAATGGATTCTGATACAGCTCGATCTGTCTATGTCGGCCTCCCTCAACAGAACACTCTCACATATCATTATACATTGTTACAAAACATAATAAGGGCAAGGAACATACAGTGTTTCAATCGCAATTAAAAAAAGAATCAAACAAAATTGTCATAATTATTGACATCATCATCCTTGCAGTAACAAAATCACCACCAACGCATTTGGGAATCAACAAAAGTATTTGGCCAAGCCCACATAGAATAGCAAATTTAAATGACACACCTCTTTCGTCTATTGACAGAATGAAAAACATACCGGGAAACACCATGCATCTGATGGGGATTTTTTACTTCCAACAAAACATGAAGAGAAAATTGAGCTAAATCACCAAGGAACTTAGCTCTAAGATCAGAGTACATGGGGCAGTCAAACAAAAAGTGCATTTCATTTTCAGTCATTGACTTACAAAAAGGACAGGTTTTATCTTGCAAAGAGTCACTATACCGATGAATATTTGCATTTAAAGGCAGGACGTTAAATCTAACCTGGGCAATGGCTACCCTGAAGCAATAAGTATCAACATCGTGTATGTATTTTTCACTTTCAAAAATCATTTTAAAGGATCTATAACTTTCATATCTATCCCGATCTCTAAGAGAGAGAGAGAGAGAGAGAGAGAGAGAGAGAGAGAGAGAGAGAGAGAGAGAGGAGAGAGAGAGAGAGAGAGGAGAGAGAGAGAGGAGAGAGAGAGAGAGAGAGAGAGAGAGAGATGATGATGATGATGATGATGATGATGATGGAAAGATGGTGTGTGTTTTCTTTACATAGCATACTTTTCGGGTTGTTGTTTTTTACGTTGAATGCAAGAAATACAATAGTTTATTTTTCGTGGGTTTCTTTGTTTGTTTAAAAAAAATTAAATGCCAGAAATACAATAATATATTTTTCGGGTTAAAAAAAAAAGAAGATTGAAAATAAGAAAAACAGTGCATTTTTCGATTTTTATGAGACCGAATGCAAGAAAAGCAATTTTTTATATATATATTAGATTGAATGCAAGAAATATGATGTATTTTTTTTATGAGATTGAATGCAAGAAATACAATATAATTTATTCTTTTTTATGAGATTGAATGCAAGAAAGACATTAGTATTTTTTTTAAATGAGATTGAATGCAAGAAATACGATATATTCCTTTTATGAGATTGAATTCAAGAAATACAATAGTATTTTTTTTGCTTTTTTATGAGATTGAATGCAAGAATTACAATAGTAATTTTTTTATGAGATCGAATGCAAGAAATACAATAGTTTTTTTGAGATTGAATACAAGATGTACAATACTATAACTTTTTTGTTTTTTTTATGAGATTGAATGCAAGAAATACAATAGTATATATAAATTATGAAATTGAATGCGAGAAATACAGTAGTATAATTTTTGTTTTTATGATATTGAATGCAAGGAATACAATAGTGTATTTTTTGGGTTTTTTTCTGAGATTGAATGCAAGAAATACAATAGTATACTTTTTGTTTTTTATGAGAGAGAATGCAAGACATACAATAATTGGCCTACACTTTTTTGTTTTTTATTAGTTAGAATGCAAGAAATAAAATAGTTGGCCTATATTTTTTATGATAGAATGTAAGAAATACAATAATTGGTCTATATTTTTTGTTTTTTTAGGAGATAGAAGGCACAATAGTTGGCCTGTACTTTTTTTATGAGATACAGTGCAAGAAATACAATAGTTGGCCTGTATTTTTGTTCTTTCATGAGATAGAATGCAAGAAATATAATAATTGGCCTATATTTTTTTGTTTTTTTAGGAGATAGAATGCAAGAAATACAATTTAATAATTAGATTTGGGGGAGTGGGATTGTTTTTTTAAGGGTTGGCAAGAGTTTGGTTTAATAAAATGTCAGTTGAAAAATTTAGTTCTGAAATAGCCTTTGAAATTGACAGGGCTGTTATTAGTTTATATGGTGGTGTGTGAAGTATATGTGGGAGAAAGTGCCTGTCATTTTTCTTTTCTTTTTTTTTTTGGAAATGGCATCTAATGTGATATCAAAGGAACCAGGTTCTATGCTTGCCTTTGCATTGAAATGACGTTGGTGTGTATTGGTGGCAGATCTGCGAATTGATTTTCCGCTGGCAGATCAATAACAGATTTTACACCCATACAGCTTATGCAAAATTAAAGTGGCTGACACATTTCATGCTGTAGTGTAGAAGTCGTTAAGTCCGTCTGGAGGGCTTGTCGGTTTTTGTTTCTTTTTTGTTTATATTATCGAAATAAATATCGTTATAAAAATGAAATCTAGTCATGTACCGGTCTTCGACAAAGGCAGGAATCAGAATTAAAAAAAAATATTCATAGCCATTTTTCTCAAGTTATTGCAAATGTAGTTCTCAGTATGTGTAGTTTAAAAAAAAAACATTGTATAATTGCATGATTTGCAACTGTAATAAAAAATTTAATTTAAAAAAAATTGCCATGTTTTTTTGTTGAAAAGATGAAGAGGAAATATTGAAATGTCACTTTAAAATAGCAATATCTTAGGTGTTTTTTTTAATTGTGTATATTTTATCAAACTTTCATGTGTTTTATTTTTATCAATACTGGCGGAAGCAAACCATTCTTTTAGCCAAAGGACATAATATTGATTTTTACTCCAATGAAATGGTGAATTGAAAACCCTACCGTATTTGCCAGTAGCATGTTAAGTTTTGCTTGTTTTCATTTTGCTTACGGGTTGCACATATTGTCAGTGGCTTCCCTGCTCTATGAGTACACTTTTTTATTTATTTGTGACGCTCCGCCACGAAATGAGTCGCTTAACACCTCACCCACTTTTCCGCTAGGAGCCATTAAAG
>CM060345.1:23746707-23747724 GCA_030674155.1 Stramonita haemastoma
GAATGATAACCAGCTAGTCAATCAAATCAAATCAATGAATGATTCACCTTGAAGGTGATCGATGGATGAATGTACCTACCCTTTGTGGGATGAATGACGACCACCTAAATCAATGAAATCATTGAATGGCTTACCTTGGAGGTGATGAGGGTGAGGTGGGGCATGGTGGTGGTGTGGATGAGGTTTCCGTTGATGATGAGGCGGATCTCTATGGTGTCTGGGGTGAACGCCATGACATAGGGGAAGGCACACACTGCAAGGGAAAAAAGAAACCTCGTGTCAGTGTTTGTTTGTTTGTTTGTTTGTTTGTGTGTTTGTTTGTGTGTTTGTGTTTGTGTGTTTGTGTTTGTGTGTGTGTGTGTGTGTTGTGAGAGAGAAGAGAGAAGAGAGAGAGAGAGAGAGAGAGAGAGAGAGAGAAGAGAGAGAGAGAGAGAGAGAGAGAGAGAGAGAGAGAGAGAGAGAGAGAGAGAGAGAGAGAGAGAGAGAGAGAGAGAGAGAGAGAGAGAAGAGAGAGAGAGAGAGAGAGAGAGAGAGAGGGGGAGGGAGAGAGAGAGAGAGAGAGAGGGAGAGGGAGAGAGAGAGAGAGAGAGAGAGAGAGAGAGAGAGAGAGAGAGAGAGAGAGAAGGGGAGAGAGAGAGAGAGAGAGAGAGAAGAGAGAGAGAGAGAGAGAGAGAGAGAGAGAGAGAGAGAGAGAGAGAGAGAGAGAGAGAGAGAGAGAGAGAGAGAGAGAGAGAGAGAGAGAGAGCCCAAACACACACCACACCACAAACCACACACACACACACATACACACAAAACACAACACACACACTACACACACAACACAAAACACACAACACACACACACACACACACACACACACACACACACACACACACACACACACACACCACACACAAAACACACACACACACACACACAACACACACACACACACACAAACTAACCAATAGATCGGGTTCGGAGTTCCAGCGAAAGTCAAAGTCATGGCACGATCCCTCCTTCAGTTTCTGGAA
>CM060345.1:23747824-23750324 GCA_030674155.1 Stramonita haemastoma
TTTCCCTTCTCGTGTCTTCTCTCTGTCTCTCTTCTGTGTTCTCTCCTCTCTGTTCTCTCTTTCTGTCTCTCCCTCTGTCTTTTTGTCTGTTTCTCTGTCACTTTGTCTCTGTTTCTGTCTCTGTCTGTCTGTCTGTCTGTCTGTCTCTGTCTTCTTCTGTCTTCTTTTTCTGTCGTCTGTTGTCTTCGTCTGTGTCTGTCTCTCTCTCTCTCTCCTCTCTCTCTCTCTCTTCCCCTTATCTCTCTCTCTCCCCCTTCTTCTTCTCTTCTCTCTCTCTCTCTGGATTTCCCTGATTTATCAATTATTAATGGAAATATAAATGATTGAGTTGTTTGGGAAATCTTCTTTCATTTTTTTATTAATTTTTTGATTGTTTGTTTGTTTTTTTTTTTTTGTTTTTTTTTTTTTCATTTTGTCCCATGAGGGCCGGGGTGAAAAGAAGTCTGGTTAAATTTTTATATTAAAAATTCATTATTTTAAGTTCAGTTTTGATTTGGTTTCTTTCCTTCCCTCTTTTTCTCTCTCTCTCTTCTCTCTCTCTCTCTCTCTCTCTCTCTCTCTTCCTCCTCTCCCCTCTCTCTCTCTTTTTCTTCTCTTTCTCTCCCCCCCTCTCTCCCCTCTCTCTCTCTCTTCTCTCTCTTTCCCCCTCTCTCTTCTCTCTCTCTCCTGGGGCCGGATACCCCAGGGGTCAGAACATTGCGTCGCAATGTACTTGTTTAAAATGTCCTTTTTTCCCTTTTTTGCTGCTTGTACCATAAAGTTTTACTGTTTAGTTTCTTTTTTTTTTGATGTTATCCCCGAAAAGGGCGGGGGCTTGATGTAAAAAAAGCACATGGTGCTTATTATTATCCCCGAATAAAATACTTTGCCCTTTCCTTTCCTTTCCTTGTCTCTCTCTCTCTCTCTCTCTTTTTTCAGTCCGTTCGACATACCTCCAAAAAAACCCGAAAGGGAGCTGTAGGTGTTTCGGGAAAAGGGGAGAAATTTTTTTTATAGGGGAGTGCCCTTTCCCCCAGTACATCCCCACTCCTCGGCAAGAGGCTAAGGACAGTCAGCGTTGGAGATGTTCCCCAAAAGGGAAAAAATAGCCCCCAGGGTGCGCACCCACAAAAAGGACTCTGCGGAAAAGTCAACCCTTTCCTAACAGAGATTCATAGTCGACCCACAAAAAGGGCTAAGCTGAAATGTGGGATGCCATTCGTTGTAAAGCCACTGATCATACAGCCTCTCACTTTGTTGTTGCCCCCAGCATCAATGGTTTAATCAAGTACTGTGAAAAAGCCACAAGTCGTACAGCCTCTCACTTTGTTGTTGCCCCCAGCATCAATGGTTTAATCAAGTACTGTGAAAAAGCCACAAGTCGTACAGCCTCTCACTTTGTTGTTGCCCCCAGCATCAATGGTTTAATCAAGTACTGTGAAAAAGCCACAAGTCGTACAGCCTCTCACTTTGTTGTTGCCCCCAGCATCAATGGTTTAATCAAGTACTGTGAAAAAGCCACAAGTCGTACAGCCTCTCACTTTGTTGTTGCCCCCAGCATCAATGGTTTAATCAAGTACTGTGAAAAAGCCACAAGTCGTACAGCCTCTCACTTTGTTGTTGCCCCCAGCATCAATGGTTTAATCAAGTACTGTGATAAAGCCACAAGTCGTACAGCCTCTCACTTTGTTGTTGCCCCCAGCATCAATGGTTTAATCAAGTACTGTGATAAAGCCACAAGTCGTACAGCCTCTCACTTTGTTGTTGCCCCCAGCATCAATGGTTTAATCAAGTACTGTGATAAAGCCACAAGTCGTACAGCCTCTCACTTTGTTGTTGCCCCCAGCATCAATGGTTTAATCAAGTACTGTGATAAAGCCACAAGTCGTACAGCCTCTCACTTTGTTGTTGCCCCCAGCATCAATGGTTTAATCAAGTACTGTGATAAAGCCACAAGTCGTACAGCCTCTCACTTTGTTGTTGCCCCCAGCATCAATGGTTTAATCAAGTACTGTGATAAAGCCCAGGCACAATTAATTTTTAACATCAACATTAAGTGCCGAGTATCTGGTGTAAAACGATAGGCAACTCTTTTATTCAGGGATGCTTCGCATACCTGGTTCTTTCCCTTAGACTATGTTTGCTTCGGTTCAGTTTACTATGATACAGGACACGCACACACACACACACACACGCACGCACGCACGCACGCACGCACGCACGCACGCACGCACACACACACACACACACACACACACACACTCACAACACACACACACACACACACGCACACACACACACACACACACACGCACACACACACACACACACACACGCACGCACGCATGCACGCACGCACGCACACACACAAAGTAACAGAGACAGAGGGACACAGAGCGGTACACACAGACAGATAGATACAGACATACAGACAGACAGACAGACAGACAGACAGACAGACAGACAGACAGACAGAGAGAGAGAGGAGAGAGAGGAGAGAGAGAGAGAGAGAGAGAGAGAG
>CM060345.1:23773933-23778933 GCA_030674155.1 Stramonita haemastoma
AAAGAAAAAAGAAAAGAAAGAAAAAGAAAGAAAAAAAAAAAAAGAATGAAAAAAATGAATGAAATACAGAAAAAAAGAAAGAAAGAAAAAAAAGAAAAAAGGGAAAAAAAAAAAAAGAAAAAAAAAGGGAAAAAAAGAAAAAAAGAAAAAAAAAAGAAAAAAAAAAAAAAGAAAGAAAGAAAAAAGAAAAAAAGAAAAAAAAGAAAAAAAAAAAGGAAAGAAAAAAAAAAAAAAAAAACAAAGAAAAAGAAAGAAAAAAAAAAAACAAAAAAAACAAAAAAAGGAAATAAAATAAAACAACAACAAAAAGACAGAAAAGACCAAATCAAAACCCTTTTTAAAAGTCAAAGTCAATTTTTTTGTTTTTTATTTTTTGAATGAAATTCTTGCGAAAAAATTTTTGGCTCGGGTTTAACCCACCCTGAGTCACCCCCCAGAATAATTATGCCCCCCTTGCTTTTCGTTCTATCAGGGAAAACACCTAAAACAAATTAATTATACCGCGGGAAAGACAAAAAGGCGTAAAATTGTAGCACCCCGAAAAAAAATAGGCCGTCAAAAAACCTCCGTTAGAGAATTTGTCAATTTTTTTCAAAAAAACTTTGTTGGGCAATTTACAACAAGCACCCTTTCCCCAAGGGGTTAAAACACACGACGGGTTCCAAATGGATGGTGACCGTTTTTGCGCCCCTTTGGTTTTAAAAATACAGCCCCCCATTCACCCAGGTAAATGGGGTACCTCCCCCTTTTTGGGGGTGGGGGAAAGTAAACACGGGGGGGAGGGGGGAGGGCCCCCCCCTCAAATATGCGGGCCCTGGAGAAGCGGACCCCGATGCCTTGCTCCCTCCAACGCCCCATAGGTTAGGGGGAAACATTTCCCTTTTTCAATTTTTACACCCAAAGCTGGTCTAAGGTGGGACAGGGGTGAAAAACAGATAAATTTTGTTCCAAAAACCCAATTTAAAAGTTTGCCTTAAATAAAATAATATAAATATTTTTAAAAAAAAAAATAATGTAAAAAAAAAAAACCTTAAAAAATTTTCCAAAAGAATTATTCATTTTTTTCCCTGCACTGTTAAAGGAAATAAAACCCAACCCCAAAACTAAAAATTTTTTAAAACCCCTAAACCCTTTTTTTTTTTTTATCTATAACAATAGGTAACTTTTTGGTACAGACATTTTTTACGTGAATTTCTTAAAGCACACGGGAAAATCTCCAAAAATGATCCACAATTTTTTTTTTAAAACATGATTTTGGGGCCATTTTTTGGACCTGTCTACCTTAAAAACGAAGACATTTAACATGTGTTTTTCAAATATCAATTCATGCCGCCTGTGTCCCTTCTGGGGCATGGGCCCCAACCACTTTCCGGGCCCTCTCGGTTCGGGGGCTACTTTTCCATTGCCCCACGTCTTGCCCCTGTTTTCGCATCTGCATCCAGATCCCGGGCCAGTATTTTCCTCCCCCTTCTTTCTTTTCCCTTGTGGATTCCAGGGAGAGCTTTTTGGATGCTGGAACGGTTTCCTAGGGTGTTCCTAACATCGCCAACCTCTGTAGGTTTTAGGTATATTGGTCCCATACACTTTACCTACGTCGTCCTGAAAAAAACGGCCAAAAAGGGCCATGCTCTTAAAATAATGCAGGCTTATGCTGGCTTTAATAATAGGGGAATAAACCGTCAGAAACCCACTACATTTTCTAAAAATTCGACCATGGGACCCTTCACCACACAATGGTGAAGGCCCCAAGAGGTTTTGTGTTGTGTTTTTGGGTGTGTGTGTGTGTGTGTTGTTTGTGTGTGTGTGTGTGTGTGTGTTTTGGGTGGGGTGTGTTTTAGTAGTAAGTTTTAACTTTTGTTAAACTGCAATAAATAATTTTTAAGAAAGGTTATTCAATGCATAATGATAGATAGATAAAAGATATTTAGATAGAAGATAGATAGAGAGAGAAATAAGAGATAGGAGATAGAAGATAGATAGATAGATAGATAGATAGATAGATAAAAAAGAAAGAAAGAGAGAGAGAGAGAGAGAGAGAGAGAGAGAGAGAGGGAAAAGAGAAAGAGAGAAGAGAGAGAGAGAGAAGAGAGAGAGAGACAAGATTCAATGCAAAAAAGCAGATTGATAATGAGACATTTCTATAAATAGTTATTACAAACTTTTTTTTTTAAAGGTAGAATCCAGGATGTAACAAAATGAGAAACTGACGAATTAATTCTCCATCGTAAACAGGATGAGGGCTTGGTGTTGGGGTGGAATTTTTTGTTTTTGTTCTATTTGTGTAGGTTGTTTTTTTTTTTTTTACTCAGTGTTTTAAAAGCTAAAGGAAAAAAAAACCCAACTTTCCTCTCAACACTTCAGTACAAACAAGACTGAATGAAGAAAGCTTATCATCAATCAAAAAAAGTCTCAAAATCAACAACCTGACCCCTACTGCCTTGAAATGGCTCCTAGCAGAAAAAAAGTGACCCAGGCGATTGCGACTCATTTCGTGTGGGGGAGTCACATTGTAATACAGTAATTATAATTTTCATGTCGACATGTTCAGTTCTGACAGTAACAAGTAGACAGACCTAGTAACGAATCTTTTCACAACTAACAAAACGTCACCATGTTTCAAAAGCAGCATCGCAAGACAGAAAATACACCCTGATAATTAAAACAGACCAGATCACAATAATAATATTAATAATGATGTTGTTAAGCTTGGTAAAGACTCCCTGATAATCTCTCAGCGTCCGAGTTGATGCCAAAATTAATCAGTAAAATCCAGATGATTAGGAAGGATTTTCTTCAGTGACTACAGACAGATTAAAATCAAATAATTATTTTGGTGAGCTCAGAGGATAGGTGTGTGTGTGGTGTGTGTGTGTGTGTGTGTGTGTGTGTGTGTGTGTGTGTGTGTGTGTGTGTGTGGTGTGTGTGTGTGTGTGTGTGTGTGTGGTGTTGTTTTCATGGTTTTTTATTTGTTTTTATTGTTTTTTTTATCGAGGATATAGCTACATGTATGTGGAAACCTGTGTGTGTGCGCGCGCCCCCACACACACCACACACACACACACACACACAACACACAACACACACACACACACACAACACAAACACACACAAACACTTACCACACAACACACACACACAACACACACACACACCACACACACACACACACACCTCAACACAAACCACCCCAAACACACACACACACACACACACACACACACCACACACACACACCATCAGTTCATAATTCCATTACGCATTGAGTTCTACTGAAGCGGAGTTAATGTGGACGTCAAATTAATGTAATATAAAAGTGTCTGCAATTGAATTATTCAAATAGAAGACATTATTTATGCAACGGTGGAGAATAAAGTTGCTCTATGAAACAACCTTCTTGGTCGTGTATTCTTTAATTTTTTTGTTTTTTGTTGTTGTTGCTTTTGCACAACTTTAATTCGACAAATTGTAATTTGAACTAAACACATTAGTGCAAATTTCTGAAATCAAGTTTGTTTCTTTTTCTTTTTTTTAAATCACAGAAGTAGAAAATAGATACTTGTTTTTTTTTGCGTCTTTTAAGTTTGATTTTGTTGTTGTTACTGTTGTTGTTGTTGTTGTTGCTGCCACGGTTATAATTATGTTTTGTGGGATTTCTCTCTCTTCCTGTGTCCTCTCTCTGTCTGTCTCTCGTCTCTCTGCCTCTGTCTCTCTCTCTGTCTCTCTCTCTCTTGTCTGTCTCTGGCTGGCTGGCTGCGCTGGCTGGCTGGCTGGCTGGGCTGGCTGGCTGGGCTGGCGGCTGTCTGCTCTTGTCTGTCTGTCTCTCTGTCTATCTGCCTGTGTTGTCTGCTTCTATCCGTCTGTCTGTCTGTCTCTGTATGTCTGTCTGTCTCTCTGTCTCTGTCTCCTCAATCAATCAAATCAATCTATCTATAAATCTATCTATCTCTGTGTTTGTGTGTATATGGTGTGTCTGTGTGTTTTGTGTGGTCACACTCTCACACACGGGGACTGGTTGTAAAAAAAAAAAAAAAAAAGCACACGAATGCTTATTCCATTATCATCGATATAAAAAATAAAAAAAAAAAAAAAAATAAAAAAATAAAACACACAAAATACACACACACTCCAGCCTGCCCACACCCACACCCCACACCCCCACACACCACACACACACACACACACACACACACACACACACAAAACACACACACACACACACACACACACACACACCCCACACCACCACACACCTCCCCCCCCACAACACACACACACAGACAGACAGACACTGACCAAAAAAAACTGTCCCATAGGAACAAACCTGAGAGGGGAACCTCATTAAAAAAAAAACACACAGAAAAAAAAAACACCCGGACACCGCATGTAGCTATCGTATTCCTACGCGCAAAGCTCGCTCGCGAGCCTACTACTACTCTAGGCTAGGCTAAGGCTACACCACGTGCGATGGAATGGGGGGGGGAGAGAGAGAGAGAGAGAGAGAGAGAGAGAGAGAGAAGAGAGAGAGAGAGAGAGAGAGAGAGAGAGAGAGAGAGAGAGAAGAGAGAGAGAGATGCGCGCACGAGAGAGAGAAGAGAGAGAGAGAGAGAAGAGAGAGAGAGAGAGAGAGAGAGAGAGAGAGAGAGAGAGAGAGAGAGAGAGAGAGAGAGAGAAGAGAGGTAGAGAAGAGAGAGGGGAGAGGAGAGAGAGAGAGAAGAGAGAGAGAGAGAGGAGGGGAGAGAGAGAGATGCGCGCGCTATTGGCCATCACTACTACCTTCAAGTCAAGTCAGATTGGATGAAAACACTCTAACCTGGCTCGTGTTGTATAGGCTAAGGCTAGGCAAGGCCTCGCCTACATATAATATAAACATCCATCCATCCATCCATCTATCTATCCGTTCATACATCACATGTGCTGGCTGCTTTCTTGTTCTTGTTCTTGTTCTTGTTCTTCTTGTTCTTCTTGACTGCTGACGCTAAGCAGCCAGAAAGTCAATTGGT
>CM060345.1:23793933-23798933 GCA_030674155.1 Stramonita haemastoma
GAGGATTTGCAGTTCTTGTTTGCTGCTGCCCATGAGGTCAATGTCATCTGCAAATCTGAGGTTGCAAAGGGGTTTTCCACCAATGGAGATGGAAGTGTGGTGGTTTTGCAGTGTCTCTGTCATGATGTTTTCGAGGAAGAGGTTGAAGAGTACAGGTGAGAGAAGGCAGCCCTGGCGAACCCCAACCGTGGTCTTGAAGAACTCGCCCACGTGATTATTCATAAAAACTGCACTTTCTGCGTTCTCGTACAGAGCTTTGATGACTTCAATTAGACAGCTGTCAATGTTGAAGTGCCTGAGTACTTGCCAGAGGCCGTCATGCCATACCCTGTCAAAGGCCTTTTTGAAGTCTATGAAATTGTGGTACAAGTCTTTTTGGTGTTGGAGATGTTTCTCTATCAGAATTCTCAGATTGAAAATTTGTTCCATTGTGCTGCGTTTTGGTCTAAAGCCCGCTTGTTCTTCTGCCAGGAGTTTTTCCGCTTGGTTTTTCATTCTGTTGAGGACTACCTGCAGCATGATCTTGCTAGGATGACTTATGAGACTGATGGTTCTGTAGTTCTGGCATTGTTTGAGGTTTCCTTTCTTTAGCAGGGGTATTACAAGAGACTGTGTCCATTCTTTTGGCCATTCTTTGGTGTCGTGGATCTTCTGACAAAGTTCTGTGAATCGCCTTGCTGTTTCATTCCCTCCATTTTTTATGAGTTCAGCTGGGATGTTATCGATTCCAGGGGACTTCCCCTTCTTCAATTGTCTAATAGCTGCATCTACTTCACACCTTAGTATTGGTGGGTCTTTATCTTGGTGTTCAGGGGGTTTGTCAGAAACTATGTTGGTATCTGGGCGTAGTGGGTAGTTGTACAATCCCTCACAGTATTCTGTCCAGCGTTGGAGGATGGCATTGTTTTCCGTTAAAAGATTTCCTTCTTTGTCTTCAATAACAGAGGCTTTAGGCTGTGTGGTTTTCGTTAGTGCTTTCAAAGTGTCGTAAGCTGTTTTGCTGTTTCCCTTGGTCATTCCAGCTTCGATGTTGTTGCATTGTTCTTCAATCCACGCTTCTTTGGCTTCTCTCATCGTTTTCCTCACTTCTCTGTGGCTATCCATGTACTTCTTGTAAGCTTCTTGACTTGTGAACTTTTGTTTCTTAAGTTCTCTTCTTTTGTCGCAGAGGTCAAGAACCTCATTTGTCACCCAAGGTTGTTTCTTTGTTCTGCTTCTTCCTAATGTTTCTTCTGCTGCTGTCGTTAGCACTTCTTTGATGTTGTTGGCCAATGTGTCCACATCATTGTCGATGGCTGTGAGTGCGGCGAACTTTCCTCCAATGTTGGCTTGGAAGATCTCAACCGCTGTTGGGTCTTTCAGTTTTTCCAGGTCGAATCTTATGCGTGGGCTTTTTGGCTGTTGTTTTGCTTTCAGTTTCAGCCTGATGGTGGTAAGTACAAGGTCGTGGTCACTGCCAATGTCAGCTCCTGGGAATGTTCTTGTGTTTGCCTTGTTTATGCTGGATTTGAATCTTTGGGGTGACAGAATGTAATCAATTTGATTATGAATCAGACCATTTGGTGAGTGCCAGGTTGATGTTCTGGATGGCTTGTGAGGGTGGAGTGTGTTAGCCAAAGTCAGTTTGTGCTTCTTTGCGAATTCCAGCAGCCGCTGTCCTCTGTCATTTGTTTCTCCCAGTCCAAATCGTCCTGTGGTTCCTGCCCAGGTGTCATAGGCATCAGGTCCCACCTTAGCATTCCAGTCGCCTTCCACAATAAGGATGTCTTTTTTGGGCGTTTTGGAGATGACGTTTTCAAGTTCTTCATAGAATTCTTCTATCTGATCGTCATCGTAGTCAGATGTTGGAGCATACACTTGGATGATGGTGAGATTCTGGGGTTTTGCAGAAACTCTGATTGAGATGAGTCTGCTGGATACTGGTGTGCAGCTGATGATGCTTGACACAATCTCTTTCCTGACAATAAAGCCTACTCCATGTTGATGTAGTTTTTCTTCTCCGCTGTACCATATTTTGTGGCCGTCTTGCGTGGTTGTTTCTCCAAAGCCAATCCATCTGACTTCCGCAAGCCCTACTATGTCCCATTTATACCTCTGTAATTCATGTGTAAGTTCCTGTACTCTTCCTGTTTGGTACAGAGTTCTTACATTCCATGTACCAATGGTTGTCCCTTTATCTGGAAGCTTTAGGGTTTGTTCTGCCCCAGTAGCACACTTGTCACTCCCACCCTGGAGACTTGCAGTGGGTAGCGCGGTCGTTGTTGATCCGGGCCTCGACCGATCCGGCATGTCTTTCTGTTTTGTTTTACTCATCATGTCCTTGCAGTGGGCTTGAGGAAGCTTGGTGGCGCCCATCTCCTCTCCAAGACTCCTACTGGTGGTTAAGAATGCACCAGCCCCTCACAACGTTTCGCCCGCCAGTAGAAGCGGTTACCGGGGTGTGGGTGGGTTAAGGACCCGGACCCAGAAGTGAGAGTTGAGTGCCAAGTGAGGACCAGTGCTCCCGTCCATCCCGAAGGATGCTACTGCCAGGTTTACAAAGGTACCACCTCTCCTTAAGCACCCCATACACCCCAAGACTACAGACAAGACTATCATCTCTAAAACCGCACTTTTAGACAGTACTAGTAAACTGCAAAATTGATAGTGGACATTAAAAACGCATTCACTTGAGTTCGGCATGCAGATTTATGGGCAAGCATAAGAAGAAGAAGAAGAAGAAGAAGAAGAAGAAGAAGAAGAAGAAGAAGAAGAAGAAGAAGAAGAAGAAGAAGAAAAAAGAAGAAGAAGAAGAAGAAGAAGAAGAAGAAGAAGAAGAAGAAGAGGAAGAAGAAGAAGAAGAAGAAGAAGAAGAAGAAGAAGAAGAAGAAGAAGAAGAACAAGAACAAGAACAAGAAGAACAAGAAGAACAAGAAGAACAACAACACCAACAACAACAACAAGAACAGCAAGAACAAGAACAAGAACCAGGTCAAAGTCAAGAACAAGAAGAAGAAGAAGAAGAAGAAGAAGAAGAAGAAGAAGAAGAAGAACAACAACAACAACAACAACAACAACAACAACAACAAAAACAAGGTCAAGAAGAAGAAGAAGAAGTAGAAGAAGAAGAAGAAGAAAAAGAAGAAGAAGAAGAAGAAGAAGAAGAAGAAGAAGAAGAAGAAGAAGAAGAAGAAGAAGAAGAAGAAGAAGAAGAAGAAGAAGAAGCAGAAGAAGAAGAAGAAAAAGAAGATGAGCAAGAACAAGAACAAGAACAAGGTCAAGGTCAAGAAGAAGAAGAAGAAGAACAAGAAGAAGAAGAAGAAGAAGAAGAAGAAGAAGAAGAAGAAGAAGAAGAAGAAGAAGAAGAAGAACAACAACAACAACAACAACAACAACAACAACAACAACAACAAATGGCTTTTTTAATAGCGCTATATCTTGCAAAAACAAATCAAAGCGCAGGCAGTCAGTCAGGGTACAGTCAGTATTAGAAGCAGGGCAATTACAAACAGACGTTTTGCCGACTACATCCACGGCCTAACTCGTATAGAGCAGGAGCTAGTCCACTTGGTAAATCACCTTGATGAAACCTCTTTGCCATATGGCATGAAGATCACCACAGGGAAGACCCAGTGGATGACAGATAGTGTCAATGGCATCAGCACTGACATTGCCATAGGCAACAAGCACAATTGAGACCGTCCATAGCTTCAGATATCTGGAAGCTAAAGTATCAGATGAAGGATCCAAACCTGAAAATTCTCTCCAGGATAGTCCCAGACCACTGCTGCAATGACCAAACTTAAAAGTCCTCTGGAATGATAAGAACATAGCCATCAGCTTCAAGATCAGACTGATGCGTTCCCTGGTCATGTCCATATTTTGTTTTATGTGCATGTGAAACATGGACCATAACAGCAGACATTGAAAGAAGGATACAGGCAATGGAGATGAGATGCTTTCGCAAACTCCTTGGTATCTCATACAGAGATCGCATCACTAACGAGGCAATGAAAGCCAAAATTGCAAACGCCATTGGACTATTAGAGCTGAATTCAGTGAGAAAATGCAAATTAAAAGTGGTACGGGCATGTCACACGAACATCTGCTCTAGCCAAGACAGTCCTACAGGGAACAGTAAGGGGAGGGAGACAAAGAGGCAGACAGAGGAAACGATGGGAAGACAACATCAGAGAGTGGACTGGCCTTGGGTGGAACGACATACTACTTTCTATCTATCTTATCTATCTATCTATCTATCTATCTATCTATCTATCTATCTATCTATCTATCTATCTATCTATCTATCTATCTATCTATCTATCTATCTATCTTTTTTCTTCTTTCTTTTCTTTTCTTCTTTCTTTCTTTCTTTCTTTCTTTCTTTCTTTCTTTCTTTCGTTCGTTCGTTCTTTCTTTCTTTCTTTCTTTTCTTTCTTTCTTTTCTTTTTCTTTTCTTTCTTTCTTCTTCTTCTCTTTCTTTCTTCTTTCCTTTCTTTCATTCTTTTCTTTCTTTCTTCTTTCTTTTCTTTCTTTCTTTCTTTCTTCTTTTCTTTTCTTTCTTTCTTATTCATTCATTTTTTCTTTTCTATTCTTATACAGATCGCAGATCATAAATGAATAAGCACCCATGTACTTTTTTTTACGTCCAGTCCCCGTGTGTATGCAGTTTTTTTTTGTGTGGTAAATCTTGTCATCTACTACGAAATGAGAACAGTAGTGAAAGAAGCTGTTGAAAACTCAGTGATGCTACCACAATCTACAAGACTACGGTAGTAGGAAATACAAGCACCCCCCAGCCCCCCCCCCCCCCCCCCCCCTCTCTATCGATACTCTCTTCCACTCAACTTTTAGAAGTGAGGTAACGTCCTAGGATGACCGGGAATAGAATCAAATGATCTCGCGCATCAACTTCACAAACTACCCTCTTATCATTATTTTACTCCTCTTAGAATGTGAGGTGAACGTCCTAGGATGACCAGAATAGGAATCAAAATGGATCTCGGCGTTCAATATCAACA
>CM060345.1:23806084-23808584 GCA_030674155.1 Stramonita haemastoma
TGCTTTTTTTTTTTTTTTTTTTTTTTTATACAATCAGTCCCCCGTGTGTATGCAGTTTTGTCAATCTTGTCATCTGTTCCTACCGGCACACAAGGGCCTACTCTTACGAAAAGTGCAAAAGGATTTAACGTGTGGGCAAGATGTTCTGCGCGCGTTCGCACACGGAGCCTCCGGTTTATAGTCTCATTCGAAAGAGTTTTTGGGGGGAGTGGAGTCAGCACTGATGTTAACTCCAGGGGAAAAATCCCCTCGAACGGGAATCAAACCCGGGTCGTCAAATTGCGAGCGCACTACCAAACATCTAGACCCTGCTTACAAAAAAAATACAATGCATTAATCTTCCATGAACCAATAATAACATCATCATCATCATCATCATCATCATCATCATCATCATCATCATCATCATCATCATCATCATCATCATCATCATCATCATCATCATCATCATCATCATCATCATCATCCTTTACACCCAGTGGTGTGTAGGGCAGCAGAAACAGCAACATCAATAAAGCATAGCTGCATCATTCAATAAAGATAACACGAACCATTATCGCTAAAAACGCCAAACTGACTTTAAAATAAAAACCAGATTTCTCTGTATAAAGTGTATTGCAAATGACAGAGCCTCAGAATAACCAATGAGAGCGCTAGCTCCAATCCATAAGATCATTATCAGTCACAATCCAAGAATTCACAATAATAATAACACCAACAAAAAACAACAGTAGTGTCTGTCTAGATTAAAAGCAAGAGTGATGAGTCTGATCAATAGCAAATGGAGGAGTTCTCTCCCCTCCTCCCGAAACTCCTGTCAAGCATCACATCTATTTCTGCCCCTTAATTATTTTTGTCTTGCTTTTGTTGTTGTTCTTGTTGTAATGATTTAGCCATTTACAAAAGACTTTTAACAAGCAAGGTGGTTGGAGGGTTAAGACGGGCAACTGCCTAACAAGTAAACCGTTAGGTTCTGGGTTCCATTCCCTGCCTTGCTTTTTTTTTTTTAATAGATAAAACATTTTTTTACTGATTTGAGATAAAACTATTCCACTGATTTGAGATAAAACTATTTCTACTGATTTAAGATAAAACTATTTCCACTGATTTGAGAGAAGACTATTTCTACTGATTTGAGATAAAAATATTTCTCTTCACTTTTATTCTGAACACTGATTTGATATAAAACTATTTTTCTCTCCGCTTTATTTTGAACACTGGTTTTTCATAAAACTATTTCTACTGATTTGAGATAAAATTGTTTCTTTCCATTTTATTTTGAACACTGATTTGAGATAAACCCATTTCTACTACTGATTTGAGATGAATCTATTTCTCTTCATTTTATTCTGAACACTGATTTGAGATAAAACTATTTCTACTGATTTGAGATAAAACTATTTCTCTTAACTTTTCTCTAGAACACTGATTTGAGATATAAAAAAAATTCCTACTGATTTGAGATAAAACTATTTCTCTTCACTTTATCTTGAACACTCATTTTTCACAAAACAATTAATTTTCTACTGATTTGAGATAAAACAATCATTTCTCTTCATTTTATTCTGAACACTGATTTGCGATAAAGCTATTTTCTACTGATTTTAAGATAAAACCATTTATACTGATTTGAGACAAAACTATTCCTTTCCACTTTTTTTTTCTGAACACTGATTTGCGATAAAACTATTTCTCTCCAAGGATGCAAGCAAAAAATGTTCCTTCCTCTTTTTCTTTTTTTTCTGCTTTCCTAATAGCGGATATGTCTAGTAATATCTTCTACCACATTACTCTTTGAAAGGAGCTTTCTTGTCTTTTTGAAGATGATAAATTTTCCCCTTACGTTTTTCATCTTTGAAAATTGTGGGTTATCTTCTCAACCTGCCGTACTTTTAAATTGATGATTTATGATTAATTAAAGGGTCGCCAACACATAAAAATTATAAATTCTGGCTCAGTTTCTTTTCATGTTTCTGATTAAAACGAACCATGTTTCCGATAAAATACAGAAATCTTTCTACTTCTTTGCTGCAAATAATTACGATTTTTTTTTTAATACTTCGTAATTAGTTCATCATTAGGAGGAAAAAATACCCAACAACATCAACAACAGAAACTACAACTAACGAACACAAAGTCTGCGGAATTCTATGGTACATTATAGATAGATAGATAGATAGATAGATAGATAGATAGATAGATAGATAGATAGATAGATAGATAGATAGATAGATAGATAGATAGATAGATAGCCGCCGTTGTAGTCGAGTGGTTAGGGCGTTGGACTCGTAATCTAAAGGTTGCGGGTTCGATCCCAGCTTTCGGCTATGGCGTTGTGCCCTTGGAAAAGGCACTTTACGGCTATTTTCTCACCCCACCCAGGTGTAAAAGGGGTACCAACCTTGTGTTGGGGGTTAACCCTGCGATAGACTGGCGTCCTATCCAGGGGGGAGTCTATGACTCTCAGTCGCTTAACGCCACAGAAACCGGGATAAGCAAC
>CM060345.1:23841243-23846243 GCA_030674155.1 Stramonita haemastoma
ACACGCACACACACACACACACACACACACACACACACGCACACACACACGCACACTAGCATACGCACACACACACACATACACACGTATGCACGCAGACACACACACACGCACGAACGCACGCACACACATAGCATACACACACACACATACTCACACACACACACACACACACACACGCACGCACGCACGCACGCACGCACGCACGCACGCACGCACGCGCACGCACGCACGCACACACACACACACACACACGCACGCACGCACGCACGCACGCACGCACGCACGCACGCAGGTAAATACACATTATCTTATCAAGCCGCGACCCATTTTCGTATCTAATGTGACATTGTTGTTTTCCGCTCTGTAAGCAAAGAAAAGCAAAGAAAAGATAATTTAAAAAGTGGAAAGGATTAGTGAAATGAATATATATAAGAAAAAGTAGGGTAAGCAATTATGTCCATCTGTGTTATATTTTCGTCAACGGTGACGTCATCTATTTATCGGCTTTGTCATCGTCATCGTTCTTTCGGCCATCTTTGTTGCTTTATCTGTTTCACTCTTTTCTTCTTTCGCTTCTTCTTTTCTTCTTTCTTCTTCTTCTTTTGCATTCTTCTCTTCTCTTCCTTCTTCTTCCTTCTTCTTCCTTCTCTTCCAATTCTTCTTCGCAATTCTTCTTCGCATTCTTCTTCGCATTCTTCTTCGCTTCTTCTTCGCATTCTTCTTCCCTTCTTCTTCGCTTTTCTTCTTCATTTCTTCTCTTCTCTTCTTCTTCTTCTTTTTTCTTTCTTCTTCTTCTTCTTCTTCTTCTTCTTCTTCTTCTTCTTCTTCTTCTTCTTCTTCTTCTTCTTCTTTCTTCTTCTTCTTCTTCTTCTTCTTCTTCTTCTTCTTCTTCTTCTTCTTCTTCTTCTTCTCTTCTTCTTCTTCTTCTTCTTCTTCTTTCTTCGCTTCGTCTTCGTTTTCGTTTTCGTTTCTTCTTTGCAATTCTTCTTCTTCTTCTTTTCTTCTTCTTCTTCTTCTTCTTCTTCTTCTTCTTCTTCTTCTTCTTCTTCTTCTTCTTCTTCTTCTTCTTCTTCTTCGAAAGTTCTTCTTCGCAATTCTCTTTGCATTATTCTTCGCAATTCTTCTTCTTTGCAATTCTTCTGCGCAATTATTCTTCGCAATTCTTCTTCTTCTTCTTCTTCTTCTTCTTCTTCTTCTTCTTCTTCTTCTTCTTCTTCTTCTTCTTCTTCTTCTTCTTTGCAATTCTTCTTCGCAATTCTTCTTCTTCTTCGCAATTCTTCTTCTTCTTCGCAATTCTTCTTCTTCTTCGCAATTCTTCTTCGCAATTCTTCTTCTTCGCAATTCTTCTTCTTTGCAATTCTTCTTCGTCCTCCTCCTTCTTTTTATTTATTTTTTAAATTTTTATACCACTTTATGTCACAGCAGATTTCTCTGCGTGAAATTCGGGCTGCTCTTCCCTCTTGCTTTCTATCTTTCTTTCTTTTCTTTTTTGCTATTTGTTTGTCCTTCTTACTTTCTTGCTGTATTTCTTTACTTTTGTCGTTTCCCTATTCTTTCTTTCTTTTCTTTTATTCTTTTTTTTCTTTCTGTCTTTCTTTCTTTCTTTCTTTTACTTTCTTTTTTTTCCTTTCTTTGTGTATGTCTTTTTTTTCCTTTCTTTCTTTCTTTTTTATTCTTTCTTTATTCGATTTCATTCTTTCATTGTTTCTGTCTCTCTTTTTCTTTCTTTTTTTTCTTTCTTTTCGGGTTTTGTTGTTGTTGTTGTTGTTTTTGTTTTTTTTTGGGGGGGAGATTGTTATTGTTGGTTTAGTTGTTGTTTTGTTTTCGTTTTGTTTTTTATTGGGGGAGGGGGGGTGGATTGCAGAGGTTTTGTTTGTTTTGTTATTTGTTTTCTTTAGGGATAGGAGGTTGTTTTTAGTGTGTTTTTGTTTTTTTGGTGGGTCTTTTTTTTTGGGGGGATTGTTGTTGTTTAGTTTCGGGGGGGTTTGTTTGTTTGTTTTTTGGGGGGGGATTGGAGGGGGGGGGGGGTCCTTAGCTAAAGCTCCTAAGCACACACTAATGGTGAGTTGTTTTTTTTCGTATGCAACCTTTTTCTTCCCTATCATTAAGGTAGTAGCCACATTCCAACTTCAGGGATGATGTCTGAACATGGCTCAAGTGCGTGTGTGGGGGTTTTTTTGTTTTTTTTTCTCTAAATTTTGTCGCCTGTTCTTTCCAGCACTCAACGGCCTACTCTTTCGAAAAGCAGAACGTGTTTTTTAACGTGTGTATACGATGTTCTGCGGGAGTTTTTTTGCACACAAGAACCCGGTTTACATACAATCTTATCTGAAGGACTTTCGGGGCAGTCGATTCGGAACTGATGTTGCTTCCAGGGGGAAAAAGTCTCCTCGAACGGGTGCCTTGGTGTAGACTTGAACCGGGCCTTTATTTATTTATTTATTTATTTATTTATTTATTTATTTATTTTATCTATTTATTCTTTTATATCGAAGACAATGGAAATAACCACCCATGTGCTTTTTTTTTTCAATCCAGTCCCCGTGTGTATGCAGTTGTTTTTTTTGTAAAATCATGTCATCTGTTCCCACCAGCACACGATGGCCTACTCTTACGAAAAGCGGAACAGGATTTAACGTGCGTGCAAGATGTTCTGCGTGCGTTCGCACACGGGGCCTCGGTTTATAGTCTCATCCGAAGGGCCTTAAGATCACGAGGAGCTCAACGCTCTAACCACTAGGCTATTCCGCTCCCACCTTGAAGGACGTTTGAAACTAAGTCCACTTCTGCACACAAAGGAAATTCGAAGAATGATAAAAACAATAATAGGCACAAGAATAATTGTTTCCAAATCACTCCAACTTTCCAAACTGCGTAGTTGAAGCAAGACACACGCACACGCGCGCGCGCACGCACGCATGCACGCACTCACGCACGCATGCACGCACACACCAGTATCACTTTATGTGGAAGGACGTAAAATTGAAGACTACTACACACACACACACACACACACACACACACACACACACACACACAACACACACACACACACACACACACACACACACACACACACACAGACAGACAGACAGACAGACAGACAGACAGAAAGAGAGAGAGAGAGAGAGAGAGAGAGAGAGAGAGAGAGAGAGAGAGAGGAGAGAGAGAGAGAGAGAGAGAGAGAGAGAGAGAGAGAGAGAGAGGAGAGAGAGAGAGAGAGCCAGCCAAAGCCATTTCAACTTCTCAAATTGCTTGAGAGCTGTTTGAGAAGAGATTATGTTCTGAAGAATAATGAGATCAATTCCAGAAGCGAAACATTTACAGAAAAAATGGTTGCAGTCCTCAATTCTGGATATTGGACAAACAGTCTAGACTTAATATGTTCAGTTCTGAAATTTAAAACAAAACAAAAAAAGAAGAAAAGAAACAAAGTATATACTGTCATCAGAACTAGGTGAATAGAAAACATTTTCTTTATAATACTTATATGATCGAACATTAATGGTGTTTTGAAAAGATTGTTCGTAATCATATCAAACTAAGTGCTTCTTTTTGCGAGAATATAAGTTTTAAAGGATGTTATTGAAATAATATTTTGCACTGAACTTATTTACAGATAAAATGTGATGTTTAACAGATATTATTGAAACAGTATTTTCACTAAACAAACTTAACAGATGGAAACCAATCAGCATTTTTTTTTATGCATACAAGTAGGTGTACGCGCGTTAATTTCACAGACACACACACACACACACACACACACACACACACACACACACACACACACACACACACACACACACACACACACACACACACACACACACACACACACAAGATACACACAAACACACACACATATGCGCGCACACACGCACGCACGCACACCGTGGTAGTATATATATATATATATATATAAGAGAGAAGAGAGAGAGAGAGAGAGAGAGAGAGAGAGAGAGAGAGAGAGTGACTATATATTATATAATATATATATATGTATATATATATATATATATATATATATATATATATATATTATATATATATATATATATATATATATATATATATATGTATGTATGTATGTATGTATGTATGTATATATAAATATATATATATATATTTATATATATATATATCTCTTTTTATATTTTATATTATATGTATGGTTTTCTGTGGGGGGAGGGGGGGTTGATTAAACTTTTCCCATTGAAGATGACTTATATTATCAATCGTCCGAATACGCAATTGTTAGATAGAGGAAAATAAACAGTGTGTGTGTGTATGTATGCATGCGTGCGTGTATATGTATGCGTGCATGCGTGTGTGTATGCATGCGTGCGTGCGTGTATGTGTGTCTGTGTGCTTGTCTGTGTGTACTCGCAGTTGGCCAGTCCGGTCAGCAGTCCTATCCACCTGGAAAACCCGGAGTTCCAGACGCGCTGGTACTTCAAGTACTTCATGGGCAAATGTACGTGAGTTCTTCACTGTTCACTGTTCACTGTTCACTGTTCACTGTTCACTGTTCAGTGTTTGGTGTTCTCTGCTGCATGTCCCGTCTGTCTGTCTGTCTGTTTGTTTTGTCTGTCAGTGTGTCTATCTGTATTTTTATAGATATGTCTTTCTGTTTGTCTATATGTATTATCTGTCTCTCTTTCTGTTTGTCTATCTGTGTTCGTATCTGTCTGTCCGTCTGCTCGTCTGTCTGTGTCTTTCTGTCTGTCTGTCTGTCTGTCCCTCTATCTTAGTGTATGTCTGCGTGTCACTGTGTCTGTATATCTGTCTGTCTGTCTGCCTGTCTGTTTGTCCGTCTGTCTGTCTGTGTGCCTGTATGTCTGTCTTTGTCTCTGTCTGTCTTTGTCTCTGTCTGTCTGTCTGTCTGTCTGTCTGTCTGTCTTTCTCTCTCTCTCTCTCTCTCTCTCTCTCTCTCTCTCTCTCTCTCTCTCTCTCTCTCTCTCTCTCTCTCTCTCTCTCTCTCTCTCTCTCTCTCT
>CM060345.1:23888614-23891114 GCA_030674155.1 Stramonita haemastoma
ACTAGCGGCCCAGACCGCCACCCATGGTCTAATGGAGGTGTTTGTATTCTGTGTTTAAACAGGTGACAAGCTGATTGTGTCCACAGAGGCTGGGGTGATGGTGCTGGAAGGTATGGATATTGGTATAGGTCCTTGTCTTGTGTGTATGCAGATAGGCAACTTGTGCACGTTAAACATCCCGTAGGTTATGCTGTTCTGCCGAATGTGTCTGGGTTTTTTTTGTTTGTTTCTTTGTTTATTTTTTGTTTCTTTCTTTGTTTCTTTTTTTTTCTCTTCTTATCTTTTTTCTTTCTCTTTCTTTCTTTCTTTCTTTCTCACTTTCTTTCTTTCTTTCCTTTCTTCTTTTCTTTCTTTCTTTCTTTCTTTTTTCTTTCTTTCTTTCTTTCTTTCTCTTCTTTCTTTCTTTCTTTCTTGTTTTTTGTTTTTGTTTCTTTTTATGTGTTGTTTTATTTCTTGTCTCTTTTTTCTTTTTCTTTCTTTATTTTTTTCTTCCTTTCTTTCTCTTTTTTATTTTTTTTTCTGTGTTTCTTTCTTTTGCATTTGTTCCCCCTGTTTTCTTTTATCTGTTTTTCTTTCTTTCTTTCTTGCCTTCCTTCTCTTTTTTCTTTCTTTCTTTCTTTTCTTTCATCTTTTTTTCTTTCTTTCTTTCTTTTTCCCCTCCTATCTTTCTTTCTTCCCTCCTCTCTTTCTGTTTTCCCCTTTCTGTCTTTCTTTCTTTCCTTGCTTTCTTTTCCTTCCTCCTCCATTCTGTCTTTCTTTCTTCTTTTTGTTTTCTTTCTTCCTCTCTTCTTTCTTTTTTCTATTATTTTTCTATCTGTGGGTTTTTGTAGCATGTCTAAGATACAAAACGACTACGTTTTTTGCGTACGGTTGATGAGAATTATTATTCAGTTTGGGGAAAAAAAGAGAAAAGTGTCAAATATTCCTAATCTGTCTGTATGTCTGTCCGCCTGTCTGTCCGTCTGTCTGTCTGTCTGTCTGTCTGTCTGTCTCTCTCTCTCTGTCTCTGTCTGTCTGTCTGTCTGTCTGTCTGTCTATCTGTCTGTCTGTCTGTCTGTCTGTCTGTCTGTCTGTCTGTCTCTCTCTCTCTCTCTCTCTCTCTCTCTCTCTCTCTCTCTCTCTCTCTCTCTCTCTCTCTCTGTCTATGTCTGTCTGTCTGTCTGTCTGTCTGTCTGTCTGTCTGTCTGTCTGTCTGTCTGTCTGTCCCTGTCTCTCTCTGTCTCTCTCTGTCTCTCTCTGTCTCTCTCTGTCTCTCTCTGTCTCTCTGTCTCTGTCTGTCTGTCTGTGTCTGTCTGTCTGTCTCTGTCTGTCTGTCTGTCTGTCTGTCTGTCTGTCTGTCTGTCTTCCCCTCTCTCTCTCTCTCTCTCTCTCTCTCTCTCTCTCTCTCATCTCTCTCTCCTCTCTCTCTCTCTCTCTCTCTCTCTCTCTCTCTCTCTCTCTGTCTGAAAAAGAGACATCTTTGACAAATTTTGCCATGTATGTTTATCATGCATTGAAAATGGTAAATACCGCTTTATCGTAACATTGGAAACACGTACTTATTTGTGACAGATTTCCAATAACTGTGCATAGCTGAGAAATATATTGTGATTGTGTTGTCCTTGATTATGTGTTGTAACCCCCCTTCAGAAAGGGGCTATGGCCTAAAATATGACTAAACTATTCCCATTGGCAATTGCTTTCTCCCTCTCTCTATCATTTTCTTCTTTTAACTGGACGTGGTTTTACGCTGTGCAGAGGGTCAGAGTCCACGCGGGATCTTTGACAAATCGCTGTCGGTCAAACAACTGAGTGTGGTCGAGGTGCATGGACTGCTGATCATGAGAGTGGACAAAAGTCAGTCTGTGTGTGTGTGTGTGTGTGTGTGTGTGTGTGTGTGTGTGTGTGTGTGTGTGTGTGTGTGTGTGTGTGTGTGTGTGTGTGTCGGGGGGGGGGGGGGTAGGGGAGAGGGGGGGTGTGTGGTTAGATGGGTGGGGGTTGGGTGTGGGGGGGGGGTGGTGGTGGGGGGGGAGGTGTGAGTGTGTGTGTGTGTGTGTGTGTGTGTGTGTGTGTGTGTGTGTGTGTGTTGTGTGTATTTGTGAGAGAGAGAAAGAGAGAGAGAGGAGAGAGAGAGAGAGAGAGAGAGAGAGAGAGAGAGAGAGAGAGAGAGAGAGAGAGAGAGAGAGAGAGAGAGAGAGAGAGAGAGAGAGAGAGTGTGAGTGAATGTGTGTGTTTGTGATGTATGTGTGTGATGTGTGTGTGTGTGTGTGCGAAAGAGAGGGTGAGAGTAAAAGTGAAAGAGAGAGTGAGAGAGAGAGAGAGTGTGTGTTATTGTGTGTGTGTGCGTGCGTGCGTGCGTGTGTGTGTATGTATGTATGTATGTGCGGGGGGGGGGGGGGGGTGATTGTGGTGGTTGTGTGTGTGTGTGTGTACGTGTGTGTGTGCGTGCGTGTGTGCGTGAGTGTATGCGTGTGTACGTGCGTGCGCGCGTGCGCGAGCGTGCTTGCGTGTGTATGTATGT
>CM060345.1:23911114-23926114 GCA_030674155.1 Stramonita haemastoma
AATCATTAGATTTTCCAGTAGGATTTATCCGCAATATTTCTTCATGTAACAATGATAATAATTAGTATCATGTCACCTCAACGTATAAGTAACGTCACACTGATTACTTTTGTTTGGTACGTAAGTCTGCAGAAATTAAACAGGAATGTGAGATGGGAGATCTTTTACTTGTGCTCATTTTGCATCTCTCTCTCTCTCTCTCTCTCTCTCTCTCTCTCTCTCTCTCTCTCTTCTCTCTCTCTCTCTCTCTCTCTCTCTTCTCTATATATATATATATATATATATATATATATATATATATATATATATATATATATATATATCACACATACACACACACTTGTGTATAAGTCCGTATACATTTTCTTTTTCTTTTTTTTAAAGAATGATAATTACTGTATCAACTGTCAAAATTGAATTTGTGTATTGCCATGGATAATACAGAGATAAAACAACTAGAACAGCTAGTTAGTCGTTATTATTAACTAATTATGGCGCTCCACCACGAAATGAGTCGCTTAGCACATTACCCAATTTTGCGCTAGGAGCCATTAAAGGCAGGTGGGGGTCAAGTTGTCAATTTTGGGATTTTGATTGATCATTAAACAATATCCGTTTATCTACCTTATAATAAAATAATCAAGGCATAATTTTTATTTCTTTTGCTTTTAAATTTGTTTTGAAAACACCCAAGCCCTCATTCTGACGACCTGTTACGAAAATAAACTTGCCCGTTTCTCATTTTGTCTCCTCTTGCAGTCTATCATTTCAATTTGTAATAACTTTGCACAGAATTCTCCGATTTTCTATCTGCTTTTTGTATTGTACTTTATTGTACATTAATAACATGTCAATAACTAAAAATTGACCTCTGGTGCACTCCGACTTATTATGTGGTGGAGCGTCACAATTATTATTTTTTACGTATGAGAGTTATCTATTTCTCCCTTTCTTTCATAGTAACAACTCTCTAACAATACATACACGTCTTTACAAAAAAATAAGCATAACGTACATGCTCGAAGACGCAATGCGGCTACCTTTTTGTGTTGGGTGTGTGTATGGGGGGGGGGGGGGGGAGAGGGGGGGTTGGAGGGGGCTGGCGGGATTGGTCGCATACGCAGAAAATTTATCACAACATTGGCGAACCTCAGAGCTCTAGCCGAGGAACGATAAAAATATAATAATGATGTACATAATAAATATTATCGTATATAAAAACAAAAATGGTATTAACCCCCCCCACCCCCACCCCACCACCCCCCTCCCAATTAGCCCTAACCTCCACCTTACCTCCCTCCTCCGCTTTTTTTTAATGTCTCCATCCCCCCCTCTCACCTCCCTCCACCCCCCATCCCTGTCCTCCCTGTGTCCCTTTCTTTATAATCTCTCTCTCTCTCTCTCTCTCTCTCTCTCTCTCTCTCTCTCTCTCCTTCTCTCTCTCTCTCTCTCTCTCTCTCTGTTTGTCTGTCTGCCTCCCCCCCCATCTCTCTCTATCTCTCTCTGTTTGTTTGCCTCCCCCCCTCTCTGTCTGTCTGTCTGCCTGCCTCCCCCCCCCCCCCTCACCTCTCTCTCTCTCTCTCTCTCCTCTCTCTCTCTCTCTCTCTCTCTCTCTCTCTGTCTGTCTGTCTGTCTGTCTGTCTGTCTGTCTGTCTGTCTGTCTGTCTGTCTGACTGTCTGTCAGTTTGTCTATCTGCCTCCTCCCCCCCCCCCCCCCCCCCTCTCTCTCTTCTCTCGCCCCCCCACCCCCCACTCCCCCTCCCCCCATTTTTTCACTCCACACGCACACTTTACCTTTTGCGTTGACCTGATATGCAAAGAGCAAATGGTGAATTCCTCGTTGTGTGTTGTTGTGTGTACATCATTTTTGTAAGTGTATGAAGTTCTGTTTGTTCATGAGTAATATACAAAAATGTATAGCATAAACATGCATTACTATGTGTTTTGTTTTTGGGTCGTGGTGTTTCCTTTATTTCTTTTTTTTTTTTTTAATGTCCTTTTTTTTTCTTTTTCTTTTTTTTAAATTCACCATCTTGATCCCATGTCTAATATAATTATATTGTTTGAGTTTGTAATCTACATGGAAGAGAGACAGAGAAACGTTTGCGTACTTTTTTTCTTACTAGAATGTGTGTATATGAAGAAAACCAAGAAGAAAAAGGAGAAAATAAGAGAGGATGGGAGGGAGGGCGAAAGGGCGGGGGTGGGGGGCAGAATGAGGGGGGGGGGGGGGGGGGCAGAATGAGCTGGGGGGGGGGGGGCAGAATGAGGGGGGAGGGGAGGGGAGGGGAGAGGGGACTGGTAAGTGAAATAAAGACGAGAGTTCCGTACCATGTTGGGTTTCTTGTTTTTGCTATTATTATTTTTTTTTAATCATTATTATCGTTATCTATTATTATTATTATTATTATTATTATTATTATTATCATTATCATTATTATTATTATTATTATTATTATTATTATTATTATTGTTATTATTATTGTTATTATTATTATCATCATCGCTATTACAACTATTATTGCTATTACTATTATTATTGCTATTATTATTATTATTATTATTATTATTATTAGGGCACTTATCTTTCAGCCTGGTACACTTCTGTCCGGAATTGAGTGCAATATGATTTTTTTTAGTATTTCACTTTTTTTTTTTTTTTTTTCAAAAAAGCAAAATGTTGAATGCAAGTATTTCCGTCATTTTGAAGAATAAAGGGGAAAAAATTGAACAACTGTGGTGTGATTATTCTTTCTGTGTGTGCGTGTATATATGTGTGTGTGTGTGCGTGCGCATGCGTGCGTGCGTGCGTGCGTGCATGCGTGCGTGCGTTTATTTATTTTATTTATTTATTTATTTATTATTTATTCTTTTAAATCGAGGATAATGGAATAACCATTCATGTGCTTTTTTTCATCCAGTCCCCGTGTGTATGTAGTTGTGTAAATATTGTCATCTGTTCCCACCGGCACACAATGTCCTCCTCTTACGAAAAGCGGAACAGGATTTAACGTGTGCCCAAGATGTTCTGCGTGCATTCGCACACGGGGCCTCGGTTTACAGTCTCATCCGAAAGACTTTTTGGGAGAGTGGAGTCAGCACTGATGTTAACTCCAGGAGAAAAATCCTGTCAACCGGGAGTCGAACTCGGGTCGTCAAATTGCCAGCGCAATGTTCTGACCATTAGGCTATCCCATCAAGTCAAGTCAAAAACACTCTAATCATCCTGAAGAGCAATGACAACACTGACATGCATACTGATACGAATCGTAATAAAAAGACACAAGACAGCTACTACATTTCATATTTCTTCAAACATTATAAGATAGCTTCAAATAAAAAAGATCACAAATGCTCACACACGTAACCGCACGCGCGCGCGCGCGTACACACACACACACACACACACACACACACACACACACACACACACACACACACACACAAAAGTACACATGCATTGAGATCTTGTGCACATACCCAACACTTGCGAACACCCAGTCATTCAGGAGTAGAACTTTGAACAACTGAACAAAAAACCTTACTCAATTTTTTTGTTTTAATATTTTTTTTCTTTATTATTTTGAAGTTACTGTTCATCATGTTTTGACAACATTTTCCGGTCATTCTGAATTCTAATTATTTTACTACAGCTGCGAGCCGGCTACCCAACCCTAACTTCGGTTATCTATTTTGGCTGAAGGGGGAGGTAGGCTTTTCCCAGTGCTCTGACCAGCAGTGACACAATGACCAACTCACTGACATGTGTTTGCTTGTTGATTCTCACACCCTCATTTGACATATCTCAGAACACAATAGCATGTTCTTTCCAATCTGCATTTAAAACACACAAGTGACAAAAAGCTTAATTCCACCCATAGTATTTCAACAGCCAGAAAACACAGTTATCCTTAAATATCATGTCAATGTGCTTTTCAAAACACTTAAGTGACAAAAAAAAATAATTCCATCCATGTTACATTTACAGCCAGAAAACACAGTTATCCTAAATACCATGTCATTATGATTTTTAAAACACACAAGTGACAAAAAGCTTAAATTCCAGCCATGTTATCTTTACAACCAGAGAACACCCCGAATAAATAAATAAATAAATAAATAAATACAATGTATCATCTTGTAAGTTTTTAAGAAGAGGGAGTTGTACTACGTTTGTCCTTTTTTCAAGGAAGTCAGTTGGGTAGTCAAGTGCCAATGGTGTGTGCTCACCACTATTTCTAAACTAAAAAAAAAAATCATTTATCAATTTTGTATAGGGGTCCTATATGAAATACAGAAAAAATGGAAGCAACGTTTGTTACAAAAAATTCTTGTTGATACTATATATAAAAAAAAAGAAAGCATGCAACATTTTCTTCACTCATTCAGATGGACAAGTTAGGATTTTTTTTTATCTCACATAATTATGATAACAGTAATTCAGCTGCGTTGCATTTTTATTCCATATCATCGTGCATTTACAGTTAAGTTTAACAGGGCATGAAGCAAAAAGTACAGTTTTTCATTTGATTTTTGTATTTAAAAAAAATATATAAAAAAGTTAAGTGTACTCATAGAGCAGGGAAGCCACTGACAATATGTGCAACCCATAAGCAAAATGAAAACAAGCAAAACTTAACATGCTACTGGCAAATACGGTAGGGTTTTCAATTCACCATTTCATTGGAGTCAAATCAATATTATGTCCTTTGGCAAAAAAAGAATGGTTTGCTTCCGCCAGAATTGATAAGAAAATAAAACATGCGAAAGTTTGATAAAATATACACAATTTAAAAAAAAACTAAGATATTGCTATTTTAAAGTGACATTTCAATATTTCCTCTTCATCTTTAAAAAAAAAAAACATGGCAATTTTTTTTAATTAAATTTTTTATTACAGTTGCAAATCAAGCAATTTTACAATGTTTTTTTTTAAAACTACACACACTGAGAACTACATTTGCAATAACTTGAGAAAAAAATGGCTATAAATAATTTCTGATTCTGATTCCTGCCTTAATCAAAGACCAGCACAATACTAGATTTCATTTTTATAATATTTAATTCGATAATATAAACAAAAAAGAAACAAAAACCTACAAGCCCTCCAGACAGACTTAACGACTTCTACACTACAGCATGAAATGTTTTAGCCACTATAATTTTTCGTAAGCTGTATGGGTGTAAAATCTGTTATTGATCTGCCAGCGGAAAATCAATACACAGATCTGCCACCAATACACACCAACGTCATTTCAATGCAAAGGCAAGCAATAGAACCTGGTTCCTTTGATATCACATTAGATACCATTTCCAAAAAAAAGAAAAAAAAAAAAAAAAAAAAAAAAAAAAATGACAGGCACTTTCTCCCACATATACTTCGCACACACCACTATATAAACTAATAACAGCCCTGCCATTTTCAAAGGCTATTGCAGAACTAAATTTTTCAACTGACATTTTATTAAACCAAATTCTTGCCAACCCTTAAAAAACAATCCCACCCCAAAATCTAATTATTAAATTGTATTTCTTGCATTCTATCTCATAAAAAAACAAAAAATATAGGCCAGTTATCATATTTCTTGCATTCTATCTCATAAAAAAACAAACATACAGCCAACTATTGTATTTCTTGCATTCAATCTCATAAAAAAAAACAAAAAAAATATACTATTGTATTTTATGCATTCAATCTCATAAAAAAAAAAAAAAATATAACTATTGTATTTTATGCATTCAATCTCATAAAAAACAAAAAAATATACTATTGTATTTTATGCATTCAATCTCATAAAAAACAAAAAAATTCTATTGTACTTCTTGCATTCCATCTCAGAAAAACAAAAAATTATACTATTGTATTTCTTGCATTCATTCTCTTACAAAAAAAAAAATTCACTATACTACTGTATTTTCTGCATTCTATCTCATTAAAAAACAAAAAAAAAATGTACTATTGTATTTATTGCATTCAATCTCGTAAAAAAATATTTTTAAATTACTATTGTATTTCTTGCATTCGATCTAAAAAATAAAAAAAAAAAAACTATTGTATTTCTTGCATTCAATCTTATGAAAAAAACAAAAAAAAAATACTGTTGTATTTCTTGCATTCAATCTCATAAAACCAAAAAAAAATACTATTGTATTTTTTGCATTCAATCTCATAAAAAAAAACAAAAAAATACTATTGTATTTTTTGCATTCAATCTCATAAAAAAGAATATATCGTATTTCTTGCATTCAGTCTGATAAATAAAAAAGAGAGAAATTTTTTTTTTTTTTTTTAGCATTCAATCTCATAAAAATCGAAAAAAGCAATGTTGTATTCATTTTCTTATTTTAAATCTAATACAAAAAAATAGTAATAATAACGAAAAATATACTATTGTATTTCGGGCATTTAATTTTTTTTTTTAAACAAACAAACAAACAAACCCACGAAAAATACACTATTGTATTTTTTGCATTCAACCTCATCAAAAAAACGAAAAGTATACTATGTAAAGAAAACACACACCTTTTCACCTAAAAAAACTCAAACTTAAAGACAACCACTCGTCTGTTAAACATTTATGCAAACACTAGCATGCACATGTGCATACATACATGCGCTGTGTCTATCTCTTACGCACTACCACACTTACAGTATTGCTTTCAATTCTGAAAACCTCCATTTACAAATGTACAAACATGCCATCACATTTCTTCATTTTTCTTAACGTCAATTCTAAGCAGCCTGCAAATACGATTATTGCCTCTTGCAAATAATTTTTTTTTAAATTTGCCATTCTTGTGATAGTCATAGGACCAGGTAATTTTTCTCTGACACCGTTTCAGAATCAACATAAAGAAAAAAAGGTGGTTGTTTTTTTTAAATATATATTTAAAAAAACACCAAAGACATCAGTAGTCGACCATACACCGAACATTCATTCTAAACAAACAGAGCAATCATCTCCCAAACTGCTTTTTCCTCTTGAAAAAAAAGAACCAAACACACACACACACACACACACACCACACACACACACACACAACACACACACACACACAACACACACACAAACACACACACACACACACACACACACACACACACACACACACCATTTTTCGCCTGCTTCTCATATCTAATAAGCCTGTTCTCGAATACCAGTGATATACCATTCCGTAGATATGCCTGCAGTACGCCCCCCCCCCCCCCCCCTACACACAAAACAAGCCCACGCTCACACACACACACACACGCACGCACACGCACGCACACGCACGCACACGCACGCACACACACAGACACACACAGACACACACACACACACCCCGCTGTCTCCTCTTTCCATCCCTACTGACCTACCCATACTTTGTACCCCCTCCTTTTAATTAAACACCCCCTGTCTATAATACAGCCCCCCTCCTCTCCCCCTACTTCCCCATCCTCCCATTCTCTCCTCTCTCCCCCCCCCCCCCCCGCCATGACTACCTATCCCCTATCCATGACCCCCTATCCCCTATCCATGACTCCCTATCCCCTATCCATGACTCCCTATCCCCTATCCATGACTCCCTATCCCCTATCCATGACTTCCTATCCCCTATCCATGACTACCTATCCTCTATGGGCATTCACACATTTAGTTCTTATAGATATTCCCACAGACCTAAACATCCTGGACCCCCCTCCCCCCCCCCCCCCCCTCTTTCCTAACATCTTTCTTTAAATTTCTAACAATCCCCAATCCTCCCTTCCAACCTCCCCCCTCCCCCCCCTTTTTTAGGATTTGGGGGATGGGGGTGTCAGTATAAATGGCATCCCCTCCTTCTGGAAATTCTGTGCTAGGAATTCCCTCATTTCTCTCCTCATGTTTCTGTCTTGTTCTTGTTCTTCCTGTCGTCTTCTTGTCTATTTTCTACCTTTTAAGCCCATTTTCCTGCCATTTAAAAAGAAAAAGACAAACGATAGCGATTCTCTCCTACGCCGAAATCATTATGCGCTGGGCCTGTCTTGTTAGGCGCTTGACGGCAACGCGGGCATTTTCGCTCATATGACACGACAACAGTAGTTGCTGTCAGAGAGTACGACGACGACGAAAAAGAAAAAAAAGTTCTACAACCACCCTTAACCGTACGAGACAAAACTGTTTTGCCATAGTGTCCGCATGTACCAAAGAAATCTATCTGCCATTTGTGTCCACATGACGGGGCCAAGGTTAGAGTAACTGTAAAAGATTTAGTTGTAAAGGGTTAGGGTTCGGGTTAAAGGTTAATATTGGGGTAAAGGGTCGTCAGTCCGTTGGCTGGTCTGTCCGTCTGCATGCATGCATGCATGTGGACACAAAGAGCAGGTAGACACTATGGTATGTAGCTTTAGACACAACGGTATCAATCGTTTTTGTTGTTTTGTTTTTTATCCCTGGGTTAGAATATTAGCATAGCCAGGGAACGAACGCAGGAGTTTTATCAAATTATTCTAATTTCTAGTCCCTTCAACATTACAAGTTTTTTGTTGGACTTTTGGTGTTCGGATTTTTTATGATAAATTTCCAGTTTTCCGCCCAAGTCATTGAAGTTGTTACAATTTAAAACTATTTTTCTCCATTTGCAAAAAAAAATATAAAAAAATAAATCGATTACGCCCAAAATAACCCACACAAAGAATTTTTTTTTAAAGGATTAAGCCAAACTTGAACCGCTGAAAACTATCAGCTAACACCCCCTCCTCCTTTTTCTCCCTCCCCACTGATCCAAACATGAGTATTCTACCCCCTCGTCCCAACACCCCTTTCCCTTAAAATACATCTACCAAAAGTTATGTCCCCTCTTCACTACCACCCCCTTCCCCCTACCCCTACGCACGCACACACACACACACACACACACACACACACACCACACACCACCACACACACACACCACACACACCACACCACACACACACACACACACGCACACACACACACACGTACACGCAAGCACACCACACACACACACGCACACGCACACACACACACGCACGCACGCACGCACACACACACACACGCACAAACACACACGCACACACACACACACACAGACACACACACAGACACACACACACACACACAGACAAACACACACAGACACACACACAGACACACACACAGACACACACACACACGCACACACCACACACACACACACACACAAACACACACACCACACACGCACACACACACACAAACAACACACACACACACACACAAAACACGTACACAAACACGCACACACACCACACACACACCACACACACACCACACACACATACACACACGCACGCACGCACACACACACACACACACACACACACACACACACACACACACACACACACACACACACACACACACACACACACACACACACACACACACACGCTCACTCACTCATCGCACCATTGGGAACAGATGGCAATTTTGACAGAAACGCATTAACAGGGGGGGCCTGAATAACAAAAAGCCCACGAGCCCTTATTCCGTTATCATCGAAATGCTAAAAGAAAACACAACACCTTGTGCACACGTTAAAAATCCGCCCCTCTTTTCGGTAGAGTATGCCATTGTGTAGCATTGCAAACTGATCACAAAATTGAAAGAAACGCATGCACTGAATGTATACAAGCACACGAGCGCTTATTCCGTAATTCTCGAAATGATAAAATAAAATGATAAAGTTTCTACAAAACTCGTGTTTCGTAATGTATGGAAAAATGTTCCACTTAAAAATATGTCAAACGGTCATTTAATTTAACTTGCATATTTTCTGTATACTACGTGCATATCGGAATGATATATCAATGGTAGACCCCCCTCCCCCTCCGATTCTTTTTTAAAAATGTTTAAAAAATCTTTTAAAATTCACGAAACTTAAATCATTAACAGTCTTACATGCACCAAGGGGCATAATTAGGGTTGTATGATCACTTGATGTAACTTATTTTTAAAACTAAACACCTCAAAAAATGATCAACCATGTCTGCTCCCTTAATACCCCATAAGCATATTATATCAAGACGATAGCATTTTCCAAATGAATCATTTCATCTGAATCATTGAAAAAAAACCCATAAAAAGCACAAATTACAACCAGTCTTAACGCATTGACGTGTTAGAACAAGAGATTTTTGTTTCAGGTTCATTTAACAAAACTACACACACGCGCGTGTGCGTGCGCGCATGTTTATACCATACATCCATGTTTTCCATGTCTAACAGACGCTGATTGTGTTCATTAAAGAGCTAATGCTATCGATCTAGAACAAGAAAGTCATTGAATGGCATCACTCTAAATCAATTTTCCTTTCAGAGTAAATAAAACTGGATTGGGTTGCGATTTTCAAGCCATTTTATGTTATTCAATAAAATAAAATAAAAAGATTTTTTTTTTAAAAAAGAAAAAATGACCTCAAAACTTAAAAGTGCCTATTGAAACATTAAATGTATATCTTGCCTCGTCCACATAATTATAGATTGTAAAGCACCATTATAATTCTTACACATCTCTCTTCGTAGATCAAAATTGACAAACTAAAATTTAAAAAAACGATATTCTCTCATTAAATTTTGTGCTTTAACGTCTACCAGAGCAATAACTGCCCTCGTGTGGAGTGTCCCGTGCTTTCTAAGAATACTGACAAGGAATTACTTTTCTCAGGGTTTGTTGCCGCTCTTGTGTAATGGTGATGCCTGCAGACTATGGTGCGATTATCGATTACATCCACATTCGCCTGGGACTGTTACTGCACTAAAGACTTGTTTCGCAGTGTTACAGGTTTGTTACGTATCCATTCTGTCTAAGCCATACCTTTTTTCACGGAAATCGTCGCTGGAAGATTTCACTCGACATCAAACCAACTTTGAATTAAGCAACTTGCCAAAAAAAAAGTAAATGCTGCAGTTGCTGTTGATACTCATTTGTCCATTGGTGTGAAGAGATGTGATGCTGCTTAAAATTGTACACTCGATGTTGTCCTCGATGTTGTCCTCGATGTTGCCCTCGACATTGCACTCGTTGTCCTCAAATGATTTGCCGTGTTGTCTTTGATGTTCTAGATTTACCGTGTTGTCCTCGATGACTTACCGTGTTGTCCTCGATGATTTGCTGTGTTGTCTTCGATGATGTCTTCGATGTTGTCCTCGATGATTCACCGTGTTGTCTTCGATGTTGTCCTCGATGTCGTCTTCGATGATTCACCGTGCTGTCTTCGATGATTTGCCGTGTTGTCCTCGATGTTGTCTCGGCGATTTGCCGTGTTGTCTTCGATATTGTCCTCGATGTTGTCTTCGATGATTTTCCGTGTTGTCCTCGATGTTGTCCTCGATGTTGTCCTCGATGATTTGCCGTGTTGTCTTCGATGTTGTCCTCGATGTTGTTCTCGATGTTGTCATTGATGATTTGCCCTGTTCTCTCCAATGTTGTCCTTAATTGTCGTGTGGCGTCCCTCATGTCCACCCTGACGACCATCTTGGTTATGGGCCTTGCTGATATTGATGCTCTCCCTTTGTAAAAAGGGCAGGTCACTATGGCTGCCCTCACACATGTCAGGTCAGATCACTGGCCCTGATTCCAGACCTATAGTCCCTGAAAGGCAGAAAGTCATCATCAGTAAGACTGCATGCTTGTGTGTGTGTGTGTGTGTGTGTGCGTGTGTGCGTGTGTGTGTGTGTGTGTGTGTGTGCGTGTGTGTGTGTGTGTGTGTGTGTGTGTTTGTGTGTGTGTGTTTGTGTGTGTGTTTGTGTGTGTGTGTGTTAATTTTAATTTTTAATTTAATTTAAAAATTTAATGTGTGTGTTTGCATGTGCGTCCGCGTGTGTGTGGAACATCCCTGTGTTATGCACGCACTACAAGTTTTCGTTGATAAATTCCAAAACAAAGTTATCAAGTATACTATTTCTGCATAGGTTTTTCTCTGAATCGATTCCAAGCAAGAGGCATTCTTCCAACGCAATAAGCAGCAAACCAACCAAAACACACACACACACACACACACACACACACACACACACACACACACACACACACACGCACACACACACGCACACACACGCACCCGCACACACACACTGGCATAAATTTGAACACACACACACACACACACACACACACACACACACACACACACTCTCTCTCTCTCTCTCTCTCTCTCTCTCTCTCTCTCTCTCTCTCTCTCTCCAATTAAAAAAAACCTAATGGCTTATTGTGCTTAACCAGAAGCGAACTATATTTTACTGAAAGACTTAACTATACACCCCATACCTGAACCTTGTATAATAAAGTCGCTCCACTATAGCCGTACAACTTCTTATATACTTACACGTCCCAAACATTTGATGAAGTCAAGTTTTCCACGACAGCTGTACACTTCTGATATACTTACACGATCTGAGCATGTTTCGATGATGTCAGCATTCCAGACGATGGCCTCATTTTTGAGGAGACGGCTCCCAGGTGATCCACATGATCGCTTTTAAGAGAAGACTCTCGGATGATCCACATGATGATTCACCACAGAAGAGGACTCTCAGATGACCCACACGACTACTCACCAGATTAGGACCCGCGTGGAATAAAGTATGGGAAGGAAGAAGCCTAAGGAAATGCTGTGAATATGAGAGGGGTGACAAAAGTCCCAATCCCTCCTGACCACTGTCTCAAAGCCTGTGTAGGTGGTGGTGTTTACGGACGCCAAGATCACTGTAGGTGGTGGTGTTTACGGACACCAGGATCAGTGTAGGTGATGTTTACGGACACAGAGTCACTGTAGGTGGTGGTGGTGTTGTTTTTTATCCAAGACTACAGGAAAATATTGGATCTTCCTCTTTTTCTGCGTTGAACGCTCAGACAGCAATTACGGTTAACGGACACCAAGATCAGTGTAGGTGGTGGTGTTTACGGACAGAGTCACTGTAGGTGGTAATGTTTAGTACATCAGTCTGTAGGTGGTGGTGTTTACGGACACCAGGATCACTGTAGGTGGTGGTGTTTACGAACACCACGATCAGTGTAGGTGGTGGTGTTTATGGACACCAGGATCACTGTAGGTGGTGGTGTTTACGGACACCAGGATCAGTGTAGGTGGTGGTGTTTAGTACATCAGTCTGTAGGTGGTGGTGTTTACGGACACCAGGATCATTGTAGGTGGTGGTGTAGGTGGTGGTGTTTACGGACACCAAGATCAGTGTAGGTGGTGGTGTTTACGGACACCAGGATCATTGTAGGTGGTGGTGTTTACGGACACCAAGATCAGTGTAGGCGGTGGTGTTTACGGACACCAGGATCACTGTAGGTGGTGGTGTTTACGGACACCAGGATCAGTGTAGGTGGTGGTGTTTACGGACACCAAGATCAGTGTAGGTGGTGGTGTTTACGGACACCAGGATCGCGGTAGGCGGTGGTGTTTACGGACACCAGGATCACTGTCACCCAGATTGCGCTCCTGTCATCTCTTGCATTTAATTTTAGTTCCCTATTTTTTAAATAATTTTTATGGTTTATCATTTTTATTTTTTACCCTATCTTTGTATACTATTTCATATTCTATGTCTCGTTTAATGAAAATGATTTAGGTTTCATTTCATTTATTTTATTCCCTATTCTATGTTTTATTTTCTATTTTATTCCTCTACTTTAATTGTTTAGCAATGACTGAGGATGCAATCAGAAGTGTGGTGCCCAGTGATCCTTTGACGGTCAGCTTCTGACCAGGCAGTCAGTCCGAAGTCCAGCCAACGAACGCGACCGAGTAGACTGGACTGGCCTCGACTCGCAAATAGCTCAAATTTGCGCGAGCGCGATGACTGGAGGAGGAGGAAGCTGGTTGCAAAATCTTCAGGGGTGAGTGCCCCAAGAGTACGGGATAGGTGAAGGTGAAAGGGAGGAAAATGTGCAGGTAAGACAGGTGTCCCATTTTTTGTGAAGTGACCATTGTCCAGACGTCTCACAGCCGGTTTGTGTTGTGTTTCTGGTCGTGCCTGTGAAATCGGTTGTTGCAAGGCAGCAGTAGTGTGGTCGGTGGCTGTGTGCATACTGACTGACCTTTGTAAACTTTCCACTGTGAAAGACTGCATGCAGTGGGCCTACGGAGACTGCACACTGCGCGCGCTGCGCTTTCGGAGGTGAACGGTTACGTAAACTCACGCCAGTGCATTGAAATATTTTAGCCAGAGCTCTATGGCTCACATCTGTGTGATCGGGAAGATTGCTGAAACCTCCATCAAAACGAGTCTCTGGGACAGAATGATATCCCCAGTCACAAGACCTCAGCAGTCGGATGCGCGGGGCCTGACTTGTCAGGCGCTTAACGGCAGCGCAACGCGTTTTCGCTCCTATAACAGACCACCGTAATTGCTGTCCGAGCGTTCGACGCAGAAAGAGGAAGACCCGATATTTTCCCGTAGTCCCAGATTAAAAAAAAAAAAAAAACAGCCTTCATGGCTTTGATGCATGCCGAAGTCGGATGCGCGGGGCCTGACTTGTCAGGCGCTTAACGGCAGCGCTATGCATGTTTCGCTCTTATGACAAGACAGCACTAGTTGCTTGTCTGAGAGAGAGAGAGAGAGAGAGAGAGGAGAGAGAGAGAGGAGAGAGAGAGAGAGAGAGAGAGAGAGAGAGAGAGAGAGAGAGAGAGAATTGGACGAAGCAGAAACAGAACACAAGAGAGAGAGAGAGAGAGAGGAGAGAGAGAGAGAGAGAGAGAGAGAGAGAGAGAGAGAGAGAGGAGAGAGAGAGAGAGAGAGACAGACAGACAGACAGACAGACAGACAGACAGACAGACAGACAGACAGACAGACAGACACAGACACAGAGACACAGAGAGAAAGAGAGACAGACAGAGAGAGAGAGAGAGAGACAGAGACAGAGAGAGACAGAGACACAGAGAGAGAGAGAGAGTTGGACGAAGCAGAAGCAGAAGCTTCTTTTGCATTTCCTGTGACTTCATTCCCTCCCCTTTTATTGACCAAC
>CM060345.1:23939403-23941903 GCA_030674155.1 Stramonita haemastoma
TTCAATCAAGAAAACCTGAACATCTGGTTTCGTTTTGTTTATTCTATTTCTATATAAAAAATGCTTTCCCAGTAGAATGATCAAGTCTGTCACTCTGTCTGTTTTGATCTCCTCTGTTGTACCAAAAAGTATTAATTCACAATTAAAAGACAGTCTGTGACAATTATCGCATTTTTCTTTCAAAATATTTCCCAGTTGAAACCAAAAGGATTGTGCGTACTGGCAGAAGTATAAGTAGTGTTCTATTGTGTCTTTTTCCTCGTTGCAAAAACTACATCTGTCATCGTCTGTAATGCCCATCTTCATCAGAATACTATTTGTAACCAATATTCTATAGCATATTTTGATCTGAAACCACTTCAATTTGATTTCTTTTATTCCTTTTATCTTTTTTAGGGCAGCATGCCAGTCAATCGCAGTGCGGAGTTTTTTCTCCCAGTGCACAAAGGGTTTAATGTCCAGTATTTCTATTTCCTCTAACAAAATAGAATAATAAGCCTTGGAACCCCTTGGGGCACTAGTTATGAGCTGTACAGCTCTTGTTGGCGAATCACTAAGATTGTCTTCAAGGACAATGTTTCTCAGTCTTTTGTAGCACTTGACTGATTGAACACAACCAATGTATTCCAGAAAATTAATTTTGATTCCCGTTTTGTATACAAAAGACTGATGACTTAAGAACTCGCCTTCTTCATCTACTAAATGCTTTACTAGAAATACACCGTTGTCTGCCCATTTCTTAAAAAAGAAAGTTTTGTGGGCAATCTTGAATTTCTCATTGAAGAATAATGGTTCAGCTAACAATTCGCAGCTTTTATTTAGTTGTACCTGAGAACAAAATCTTGAGTATGCAGTAAAAACATCTTCCCAAAACTGATTGAATTTACATCTCTCAAAATACTTTGGGCCTTGTTGTTGCTATTGTTTCTCTGTCTTCTTGTTCTTCTTGTTCCTCTTCACTTTTCTCTTGTTTTTTTGTCTTGTCTTGTCTTTTTCTTTCTTGTTCCCTTTCTTCTTTCTTCTTCCTTCTTCTTTTCTTCTTCTTCTTCTTCTTCTCCTCCTCCTCCTCCTCCTCCTCCTCCTCCTCCTCCTCCTCCTCCTCCTCCTCTCCTCCTCCTCCTCCTTCTTCTTCTTCTCTTCTTCTTCTTCTTCTTCTTCTTCTTCTTCTTCTCTTCTTCTTCTTCTTCTTTGTGTATTTCATTCTGTCTCTTTAGACTGGTAGAAGAAGATGCCTTTCTGTTCTGCTTGGAGAGAGAGAAGAGAGAGAGAGAGAGAGAGAGAGAGAGAGAGAGAGAGAGAGAGAGAGAGAGAGGAGAGAGAGAGAGAGAGAGACAGACAGACAGACAGGACAGACAGACAGACAGACAGACAGACAGACAGACAGACAGACACAGATAGAGAGAGACAGACAGACAGACAGACAGACAAGGCAAGGCAAGGCAAGGCAAGGCAAGGCAAGGCAAAGTCTTTTATTCGAGGATAATAGATAAGCACTCGTGTGCTTTTTTACATCCAGTCCCCGCCCTTTTCAGGGATACATCAAGTTGAAAATATACTAAACAATAAGACTTTACGCAGTACCAAACAACACACAAGAATAAAGGACACTGTATTTGATAAGGTAATAAAATGCACAGAGGAAAGAGAGAGGGGGGGGAGGGGAGAGGAAGAGGGAGAGAGCGAGAGAGTCATAGGGATTATACGAAAGGCAGAGCCATAGGGGCCTAGAAACGGACAGACAGACAGATTAGGACATAGGCCCATGGAAAGACAAGGATATGCTATGTCTGACGTTAACGTTGCTCCTCTTCATCGATGATTAAGACAATGACTAGACACACACACACATACACATCACAACACACAGACACCACACACTCACACACACACACACAACACAACACAACACAACACACAACACACACACAACACAACACAACACAACACACACACACCACACACTCACACACACACAACACAACACAACACAACACAAGACAAGACAACACACACACAACACAACACAAGACAAGACAACACAACACAACACAACACAACACACATACACACACGACACAACACAACACACACACAACACAAGACAAGACAAGACAAGACACAACACAACACAACACAACACAACACAACACAACACAACACAACACAACACAACACAACACAACACAAAACCAAACAACACAACACAACACAACACAACACAACACAACACAACACAACACACCACAACTCAACACAACACACAACAACACAACACAACACACACACACACAACACACACACAACACAACACAACAACAACACACACACAAACAACAACAACACAACACAACAACACAACACAAGACAAGACAACAACACACACACAACACAACACAAGACAAACAACACAACACAACACAAACACATACACACAGAACAACACAACACAAACAAAACATACACAAACACAAGACAAGACAACACAACACAACAACACAAC
>CM060345.1:23954403-23956903 GCA_030674155.1 Stramonita haemastoma
AAACAGGTACAGAGACTTAGAGACACCTGGCTGATCCTGAGACAGAGACACACCTCCAGCGCCTTCCTCTTCGACACCAAGCTGAAAGCCCTCCTCAAATCCTTGCACGAAGCCAGCGGCATCCTGCCTCTGCACAACGTCACCTTACCCAACATCACTCCAGTAGTCCAGCTCCTCCACAGGGATCTGGACGACCTCCAAGACCTCCTGTCCTGGGAGGAGAATTCGGATCCTACCACCAACGCGGGTCTGGATTTCTTGCTGTCTCATCTGGACGTGGCCAGGATCGTGGCGTCTCAGACCAGGGCTTACCGCCAGGCAGCCAGAGCCGTGTTGGAGGAGGTGAGGGTGGTGGAGGGGGAGGGGGAGGGGGTGGGGGAGTTGGAGGAGGTGTGTAGGACGGAGTTCCAGCTCAGGCTGATGTGGGGGGCTAAAGGGGCGCGCGCCTCCAGGGCTGAGCGCTTGAAGAAGTTCCAGCAGCTGCTGTGGGTCCTGTCTGAGAGGTTGGAGCCCCCTGGGGATGATGGCACGGCGGTTTGAGAGTTTTTGTGAGAGAGAGAGGGTGTGGGATTATTTTTTAGTAGATGGAGAAAAGGATGATGGAGACCTTAACAGGTGGTGTGATTTAGTAGATGCAAAGGATGATGGCACGGTGGTTTGAGACCTTTAGAGATGGTGTGATTTAGTGGACGAGAAAGATAATGGCACAGGGGCCTTTAGAAATGGTGTGATTAGTAGACGAGATAGATGATTGGAGACCTTAACAGAGAAGGATAACGTGACAGCGGTTTGAGACCTTGAGAGATTGTTATTTGGAGATGTGAAGGATGATGGTGCAGTGGTTTGAGACCTTTAGAGATTGTTATTAGAAGATGAGTAGGATGATGTGACCTCGGTTTGAGACCTGAAAAGATGATGCGATTTAGTAGACGAGAAGGATGATGGCACAGCGGTTTGTTTTAGAGATTGTTATTAGTAGATGAGTAGGATAACGTTATGACTTCAGCGCCTGGGCTGTATCACAGTTCTTGATCCAACCATTGACACTGGGGGCAACAACAAAGTGAGAGGCGGTATGATCAGTGGCTTTATCCCAGTTCTTGATTAAACCATTAACGCTGGGGGCAACAACAAAGTGAGAGGCTGTATGATCAGTGGCTTTTCTTTCCCACTCATGGAATTCCACTTTACAGCTTAGTCTTTAGTGATCGACTAGGACTCTCTTACTAGGAGGTTTGACTTGCACAGTCCTTATGTGCTGCAGCCCTTGGAGTTAGTTGGCCTTTGGAGAACATCTCCAATGCTGACTGCCCTTATGCCCTCTAGGCCGAGAAAGTGGGGATGTACTGTGGGCAAGGCATCTCCACTATAATCAAATTTCTGCCCAGTTTCCGAAACAGCAGCTACCTCCTCTGCTGTTTTGGAGGTCATCGTTGGAAACAGTGGACAAACTAACAAACAAAAGGATAACGTTACGGCGGTTTGAGACCTTAAGAGGTGGTGTGATTTAGTAGATGAGAAAGATGATGGCACAGTGATTTGGGACCTTTAGAGATGGTGTGATTTAGTAGACGCAAAGGATGACGTGGTTGCGGCGGTTTAGTCCTGAAGAGAGTGTAATTAGACGAGAAAGGAGGATCAGCAGAATAACTGGCTTAGTGGTTAGAATGTTTCAAATTTGTGATGTGACAGTGCAGTAGCTGAAAGCGAGGGTTCCAGTCTCCGCTGATGCGTCCAGTATCTGTTCCAGGTTATGTCCTTGTACTGCCTCCAGTTCCCTGAAAGTCCTTTAGACGATGATCATTAACTGAGTGGTGTGTGTTCGTTAACGCGTGTATGTATACCTTGAACAGACGTTTACTATCTCATTCAACTTCTATGGAAAAGGATGCATGTTATGGCCTGAAGGTATGGATGATTTTAAAATACCCAGTGTGTGTTAAGGTTTTCCTTGCATCAGGTGATGCAGTTTTGGTGAAACATCTGCTCTCTTAGCGGTCGGAACACTCGCTTTCCCCAAGCCAAGGTTAAGCAGCATTGAGCATGGTTACCAGTTGGATGGGTGACCGTTTGTACGCCTTGGCTACAGTACAGTTCTCCCAGTTCACCCAGCTGTAAATGGGTACTTGCCCTCTTTAGGGTCAGGGAAGATAAAGCAGCGAGGGTGATGAGGAGATGGGCACCGCCCTCAATATGCTGCCACCCTAGAGAAGCTGAGGTCTCTGACGTCTCGTTCCTCAATGACCACATAGTTTATAAGACACCTTTACCTTTTACCTGCCCAACTGGCCAAGTTGCTATAGCTGTTCTCAGCAGAATGTGTGGTGATTGTCTTGGATGCGGCTTCTGCGGTCAAGGGGGCCAGCTAAAAATTAATCATCATTGCTGGATTGATTGGATTGTCTTGGATTATATATGTCTTTAGCAGTCTGTAGGGAAAGCGTGCTGTACTGTATGTATATGTAGCTTGATGGAGGCCACACAGAAAAGGCACGCTGGT
>CM060345.1:23963541-24033541 GCA_030674155.1 Stramonita haemastoma
CTTCTTCTTCTTCGCAATTCTTCTTCTTCTTCTTCTTCTTCTTCTTCTTCTTCTTCTTCTTCTCTTCTTCTTCTTCTTCGCAATTCTTCTTCTTCGCATTCTTCTTCTTTGCATTCTTCTTTGCAATTCTTCTTTCTTCTCTTCTTCTTCTTCTTCTTCTTCTTCTTCTTCTTCTTCTTCTTCTTCTTCTTCTTCTTCTTCTTCTTCGCAATTCTTCTTCTTCTTTGCTTTCTTCCTCCTCTTCAATTTCTTTTTTAATTCTTCTTCTTCTTCTTCTTCTCAATTCTTCTTCTTCTTCTCCTTTCTTCTTCTTCTTCTTCTTCTTCTTCTTCTTCTTTCTTCTTCTTCTTCTTCTTCTTCTTCTTCTTCTTCTCTGTCTTCTTCTCCCATATCCAGTTTTTGGGGCACCGCCCTGAAGCTTGCAACCCGTGTCTCAAGACTTGGGCAAGAGGAATCTTGCGGAGCCCATCATTCTCCAAGTCCTGGATGCATGCTGGGTTTGTACGTGCTGTTGTAACCCAGCATACGCTGATAGGAGTTCTAGAATCTTTAACATGCATAATTTGATTTTCTGCATGTGTATGAGTTTAATTAATTATATGAAGCGAACATTCTTTCTTTTCTGCAAGTGTATCGCTGATATGAATTATGGAATCTTTAACATGCATAATTATTTGATCTTCTGCATGTGTATAAGGGTATCTGAAGGGAATTCTTTTTTGTCTGCAAATATATTTCTTTTCCTTTGGAAGTGTTTTTTTCCTACATAATTTCGCCACGGACAACTAGAACTCTCTTTTTTGCTGCTTCTTCTTCTATCCCGTAGTCTATTTAGACCGTAGGGGCGCCACGGAAGACCTCGCAACCAGCTCTCTCCATTTCCCCTCTGTCCTTGACCATTCTCAGAGTGTCACTAAGCCTGAGGCCCGTCCACTCTCGGATGTTGTCCTCCCATCTCTTTCTCTGCCTGCCTCTCCTTCTCCCGCATTGCACAGTTCCCTGCAGAATCGTCTTGGCAAGCCCTGTTGATCTTGCAACGTGCCCATACCACTTCAGTTTGCGTTTTTTGACTGTGGTCAGATCTTCAAAGGGCCCGATGGCTTGACCGATTCTGATTCTCACTTCCTCGTTAGTAATGTGGTCTTTGTAAGAGATGCCAAGGAGTCTGCGAAAGCATCTTATCTCTGTGGCCTGTATTCTCGTCTCCAGATCCGCTGTGAGGGTCCATGACTCACAAGCATACAGGAATATTGAGATGACCAGAGTGCGCATCAGCCTGATCTTTGAGCTGAGCCCAAATGGTCTTCAATTTTGTCTTTTTTGCTGTGGATCATTTATTTTCAGTACACTGACTGTGCGTTACACATGATTTCTCGTCTCCTCCAAAGGACTAGCACCTAGACCACCGCAATTTGACGACCCTGGTTCGATTCCCGTTCGAGGGGATTTTTCCCCTGGAGTTAACATCAGTACAGACTCCACTCTCCCCAAAAGTCCTTCGGATGAGACAGTAAACCGAGGCTCCGTGAGCGAACGCACGCAGAACATCTTGCGCACACGTTAAATCATGTTCCGCTTTTTGTAAGAGTAGGCCATTGTGTGCCGGTGGGAACAGATGTAGTAGGCACCCATCAGTCTCGGAAGACTATGGAGTTGCGTTCTAGTCTTTAGAGCGCAAAGCCTGGGTAAGTAAGTATGGAGGGAAAGATGTTACCCATGCAGCAGACCCCCCCCCCCCTTCTCTCTCTCTCTCTCTCTCTCTCTCTCTCTCTCTCTCTCTCTCTCTCTCTCTCTCTCTCTCTCTCTCTCTCTCTCTCTCTCTCTCTCTCTCTCTCTCTCTCTCTCTCTCTCTCTCTCTCCACGCCAGCGGAATGGTCTATTGGAAAGGCGGAGTAGATGGAGGGGAACAGATGGCAAGATTGACAAAACTGCATACACACGGGGACTGGATGTAAAAAAAAAAAAAGCACACGAGTGCTTATTCGCCGTTATCCTCGATATAAAAGAATAAATAAATAAATAGATAAATAAATAAATAAATAAATAAATAAATAAATAAATAAATAAATAAATAAACAAAATAAATATCTAATTAATAAATAAATTTAATGGGGGGGGAAGGTACGAATCAAACGGGGATCAAACCCACGACCTCTCCTTGCTTTCTAGGCAAGCTTGTTACCTCTAGACCGCTGATTCCTGTGGTAGGGTTTTTTTGTTTGTTTTGTTTTGTGTTCGTTGGATCCAAAGCCTTTTGACACACGCTTAAGCCGAGTGGTTAAAACCGTTTTGACATGACTTCAACCCCATGAGTCCATGAAGTCGTAGGTTCGAATCTCGGCAGCGTCTGGTGAATTAAGGGTGTAAGGATTTTATTCTATCTCCCAGGTCAACTTTCAGTGCAGACCTGCCAATGCCTCAAATAAAAAAAGTTAAAGTCTGTCCCGAGCCATAAGGCTCATCAGGCCGGTGCTTTATCCCGGTTTCTGTGGCGTTAAGCGACTGTGAGTCATAGACTCCCCCTGGATAGGACGCAAGTCTATCGCAGGGTTAACCCCCAACACAAAGTTGGTAACCCTTTTACACCTGGGTGGGGTGAGAAATAGCCGTAAAGTGCCTTTTCCAAGGGCACAACGCCATAGCCGAAAGCTGGGATCGAACCCGCAACCTTTAGATTACGAGTACAACGCCCTAACCACTAGGCCACAGCGGCGGCTAATGCCTCAAATATTCACGTTTAAAGATCCTGTAATTCGCGTCAGCGTTCGGTGAGGGTATGGCAACACGAACATACCCAGTGTATATAATTATCAGCCTGTATAAGTCTTTCAGATGAGACTATATAAACTTGAGGCCCCGTGTGCGCAAAACGCACGCAGAACATCTTGCTACCCACACGTTAAATCCTGTTCCGCTTTTCGTAAGAGTAGGCCATCGTAAGCCGGTGGGAACAGATGAGAAGTTTTACAAAAAATGCATACACACAACGACTGGATGTTAAAAAAAAAAAAAAAAATATATATATATATATATATATATATATTATTATATATAATATATATTATATATATATATATAAAGCACATGAGTGCTTATTCCATTATCCTCGATATAAAAGAATGAATACATAAAATAAAATAAAATAATAAATAAATAAATAAATACATACATAAACTGGATGTAGGCCTACCGGGTTTTGAAACGGCTTTTCTTTTGTATTTCAGCCAACGCGGAACTGGGGAATCAGCAGCCGAAACCTCAGAACACAGAACCTTCTGAGCCTGAAATCTCCATCCCTGGAATGATCGATGCTCCGGCACAGATGCAACCCATGGACACACGCTGGCCAGCCAGGTTACCTCCCTTGCGGATCTAAAAAAATAACAACTGTGGAGTGTGGCCCATGACTTGTGGGTTACTTCCCATGTGGTTTTGTTTTTTTTAACTTTTATTTTATTTTATTTTATTTTATGCCACTTTATGTCACAGCAGATTTCTCTGCGTGAAATTCGGGCTGCTCTCCCCGGGGGGAGAGTGCGTCGCCACAAGTGCAGCGCCTGCCCATTATTTTTTTTTCCCCCCTCAGGGATGGTGTCTAAACACGACACCTGTGTGCATGCTGTTTTTTTTTTAATATATAATTTTGTCATCCACTCCTACCGGCACACGATGGCCAGCTCTTCTGAAAGGCGGAACGGGATTTTAACGTGTGCGCAAGATGTTCTGCGTGCGTTCGCACACGGGACCTCGGTTTATAGTCACATCCGAATGACTTGGACATCCAGTTTAAATGACGTGGGGTGTATGTATACATGTATGGAGACAGTTACCGCCTTTTTTTACGGGGGGGGGGGGGGGGGGGGGGGGGGGTCTGCAAGAGGTGCGATTTGTTTTGGTGCCAAATGTAGGAGAATGTGACTGAAGAACAGTCCTGTGATGAATTTTATTGAAGAATGAACAGGGCTAATTTGATCACTTGAGATTATATAATGGAGAGATTGGGAGAGGAAAGTAAAATCATGTGTGTGTGTGTGTGTGTGTGTGTGTGTGTGTGTGTGTGTGTGTGTGTGTGTGTGTGTTCATTTATTCTTTTATATCGTGGTAATGGAATAAGCACCCACGTGCTTTTTTACATCCAGTCCCTGTGTGTATGCAGTGTTGTAAATCTTGTCATCTTTTCCCACTGGCACACGATGGCCTATTCTTACGAAAAGCGGAACAGGATTTAACGTGTGTGCAAGATGTTCTGCATGCGGTCGCACACGGGGGCTTCGGTTTATGGTCTCATCCGAAAGACTTTTGGGGAGAGTGGAGTCGGCACTGATGTTGAATCCAGGGGAAAAAATCCCTCGAACGGGAATCGAACCTGGGTCGTCAAATTGAGAGTGTGTGGTTGTATGTGTGTGGTTGTGTGTGCGTGCGTTGCGTGCGTGCGTGCGTGGTGTGTGTGTGTGTGGTGTGTGTGTGTGCGTGCGTGCGTGCGTGCGTGCGTGTGTGTGTGTGTGTGTGTGTGTGTGGTGTGTGTGTGTGTGTGTGTGCTCTACAGAAAATAATGTGTGCTATGTATATAAATGATTGGGAGGGGGGGGGGGGGGAAGATACTGTGTTGACAAACGGAAATAAGAAAAAGAGAAAGAAGACAGAGGGGGGGGGGGGGGGGAGGGGAAAGAGAACAGACAGACAGGGGTAGCATTCTGCCCTTACAATTGTTTTACATGTCATATTTTCATGGTTCCTTTCTTCATTTTCAAAGCTGGGCTAGACAGACCTATAAGCAACATGACTGGACTGGCTTCACACAGTTCTCTTTTAAATTAAATGGTTTAAATACTATTTGCGGGGGTGGGATAGTTCAGTGGTCAGAGCGCTCGCTTTCCCCCCCCCCCCCCCCCCCCCCCAGTCAAGTTAAGCAGCGTCGAGCGTGATTACCAGTTGGATAGGTGACCGTTTACGCGCCTTGGCTTCAGTACAGTCCCCCCCCCTCAGTTCACCCAGCTGTAAATGGGTACCTGCCCTCTTTAAGGTCAGGGAAGGTAAAGCAGCGAGGGAGAGGAGATGGGCGCCGCCCTCAATATGCTGGCCCCAGAGAAGCTGAGGTCTCTGACACCTCGATCCCTACTGCAGCCTAGGTTATGGGACACCTTTACCTTACCTTTTTTTATATTATTATTTACTTTTACTATTTGCAACGTGGGTGTCTAGTGATGTGGTTTCTTTGTATCCTTGTTCTGTGAATGTTTGAACTTCTGTAAAATCATCTATAAAAAAATAAATAAAAAAAAACAGTGTATTTGATTGACTTGTCTTATACATGTGTAAGTATGTGACCACACTAGAAAGACATCATTCATTAGTTGTTTTTTTTCAAACTTTTTTAAATTCAATTTTTTGTTACATAATTATACCAAATAAAAAAAAACCATATAAACGGTTTGTTGACACTGAAAGTAAGAAGGAAGGGAAGGAGAGAGAGAGAGAGAGAGAGAGAGAGAGAGAGAGAGAGAGAGAGAGAGAGAGAGAGAGAGAGGAGAGGAGAGAGAGAGAGAGAGAGAGTGGGGGGGGGGGGGAAAGATTCATCAGTAAACTTAATCATGAACTCCATTTTCTTTTGTGGATACCATTCATAAACGAAATGGTGACAGCAGACGACACATCTCCTAAAATTAATAGAAGTCTTTATCTTTATAACGCAGGGATCAAGTCTAAGGCACAAATTTTCAATCTCGGCAATCTCTGCAAGAAAAAAAAAGTGTTAATGTCAGAAGGTGTTATAACGTATTTTCCTAAACTTCAAAAGAGCATAATTTGATAACGACCAGTGGGAGGCATACTGTAAGTTGCCAAATGCAAACTCCATGGCATCTCATACAGAGATCACATTCTAACAAAGAGAAAGGGAAAACCAGAATCAAAACTGCAATCACACCATATGAAGGTTGCGGGTTCGATCCCAGCTTTCGGCTATGGCGTTGTGCCTTGGAAAAGGCACTTTACGGCTATTTTCTCACCCCACCCAGGTGTAAAAGGGGTACCAACCTTGTGTTGGGGGTTAACCTGCGATAGACTGGCGTCCTATCCAGGGGGGAGTCTATGACTCTCAGTCGCTTAACGCCACAGAAACCGGGATAAGCACCGGCCTGATGAGCCTTAGGCTCGGGACAGACTTTAACTTAACCATATGAAGACCTCCTGACTACAGTGAAAAAACGCAAACTGAAGTGGAATGGGCACGTCACACGAACATCTGGACTGGCCAAGACAGTCCTACAGGGAACAGTACAAGGAGAGAGACGAAGAGGCGGACAGAGGAAACGATGGGAAGACATCATCAGAAAGGTAATAGTCTAACCCTGAGTGGAACGATTTGCTACAGAAAGGTGAGGACCGTGGTGTGTGGAGAAAGCTGGTTGCAAAATCTTCAGTTGTGCCCCAGGGTTTACAGGACAACGGTAAAGGTGAAGAGTGAAGGTGAAGTTTTAAAATCACAAGGTGTTATAATGTAATGTAATAAAATAATAATAAAATCTTCCTTACACCCTAGGGAGGCCGGCCCACATCCAGTTCATGACTCTGGATGTCTCTCTGCTGATACATGATGGGGCAGCAGAGAGACATCCAGAGTCATGAACTGGATGTGGGCCGGCCTCCCTAGAGTGTAAGGAAGATTAAAGGCCCGAAACACTTGTTTGAAGGGGGCTTCTCCTCTCAGGACTCTCTGCTGCCATGCTCCACGCGAGTTTCTTACCAACGTTTTCATGAACTTCAAAAGAACATTTGACAGGGTGTAGTGCGAAGCATGATGGTCTCCATGACTAAGTTTGATGAAAACTGCACAGAAGCTATTCAGCATCATCCAGCATCAACTGTACAGCGAAACAATGATCTGTGTAGTGCAGACATAGTGCTACTGATGTCTGTGTGCCTCAAAACGATATGTGTAGTTCAGGCACAATGCTACTGATGTCTGTGTGCCTCAAAACGATCTGTGTAGTGCAGACACAATGCTACTGATGTCTGTGTACCTCAAAACGATCTGTGTAGTGCAGGCACAATGCTACTGATGTCTGTGTGCCTCAAAATGACATGTGTAGTGCAGGCACAATGCTATTGATGTCTGTTCTCAGCAAAACAATCTGCGTAGTGCAGGCACAATGCTATTGATGTCTGTTCTCAGCAAAACAATCTGCGTAGTGCAGGCACAATGCTATTGATGTCTGTTCTCAGCAAAACAATCTGCGTAGTGCAGGCACAATGCTATTGATGTCTGTTCTCAGCAAAACAATCTGTGTAGTGCAGGCACAATGCTATTGATGTCTGTGTGCCTCAAAACGACATGTGCAGTGCAGGCACAATGCTACTGATGTCTGTACTGTTCTCAGGGAAACTTCTAAACTTTAGAGAGAGTTCACCAGGGCTGTCTTCGATTCTGTTTACACTTTGCCGCGGGATAGCTCAGTGGTCAGAGCGCTCGCTTTCCCCAGTTAAGGGAAGCAGCGTCGAGCGTGGTTACCAGTTGGATGGGTGACCGTTTGCGAGCCTTGACTTCAGTACAGTCCCCCCCCCCCCCCCCCCCCCCCCAGTTCACCCAGCTGTAAATGGGTACCTGCCCTCTTTACGGTCAGGGAAGGTAAGGCAGCGAGAGAGAGAGAGAGAGGAGATGGGCGCCGCCCTTAACATGCTGGCCCCTAGAGAAGCTGAGGTCTCTGACGCCTCGCTCCCCTATGATCACACAGGTTACGGGACACCTTTACCTTATCTTTATCACTTATTCTTATATATATATATATATATATATATTATATATATATATATATATTATATATATATATATATATATATATATAATATATATATATATATATATATATATATATAAACTGTAGAGGTCGCTGACCCCTCTACCCCTGCCAGCCCCAACACAGATTCAATCCACCTGCGCACTGTAGCCAGCTGTACTGGGTGATACGGTCTGTAAGGAGACATTAACAGCTGCATTTCCCCCTGTCTTAGTTCCTCCGTCCTGGTCACGCAATCACGCGCATAATGATCTTACTGGACACTGGTTCACACTGGACAAAGGTTATCCTTTGGGGGACGGATAGCCTAGTGGTCAGAACATGGCGCTGGCAATTTGACGACCGGGTTCGAGTCGGTCGAGGAGATTTTTTTTTCTCTGGAGTTAACATCAGTGCTGACTCCACTCTCCTCCAAAAGTCTTTCGGGTGAGACTTTAAAACGAGGCCCCGTGTGCGAACACACGCAGATCATCTTGCTACGCACACGTTCAATCCTGTTCCGCTTTTCGTAAGAGTAGGCCATCGTGTGCCAGTGGGAACAGATGATATTTACAAAACTGCATACACACGGGGACTGAATGCAAAAAAGCACAAGAGTGCTTATTCCATTATCCTCGATATAAAAGAATAAATCTCTCTCTCTCTCTCTCTCTCTCTCTCTCTCTCTCTCTCTCTCTCTCTTCTCTCTCTCTCTCTCTCTCTCTCTCTCTCTCTCTCTCTCTCTCTCTCTCTCTCTCTCTCTCTCTCTCTCTCTCTCTCTCTCTCTCTCTCTCTCTCTCTCTCTCTCTCTCTCTCTCTCTCTTTTAAATCATAGGTTGAACTTTGTTGTTGGTGATGGTGGGGTTTTTTGGGAGGAGGGGGTACTCTTAGTTTGTTTGTTGTTGTTGTTGTTTGTTGTTGTTTTTTTGGGGGGTTGTTTTGGTTTGGAGTTTGTGTGTTTGGGGTTGTTTGTTTGTTGGGTTGGGTTGTTGTTTTTTTGTTGTTGTTTTTTTTGGGGGGGAGGGGTTTGGGGGGGGGGGGTATTTTTGTTTGTTTTTTGCTGCCTCATCTTCTGTGGCGTCTCTGTCCATGCTGTTCCCACGCCGCTCGTTTCAATCTTCCAGCCACAGCCATACCCAGATTCGTTATGTTTCATCCCCAAGGTCGGAAGTACAGTCCTTGTTTGTTTGTTTGTTTTTGTTTAGGGGGTGGCTTTTTTGTTGTTGCTTTGTTTTTTGTTGTTGTTGTTTTTGTTTTGTTTTGTTTGTTGTTGTTTTTTTTGTTTTTTTTTTTGTTTTTGTTTTTTCGGGGGGGGGGGGGGGGGGGGGGGGCTTTTTGTTGTTCTAATGTTCCCTAGTCAGGGCAAGGGCCAGACAAAAAAAAATATGTGAATACTTATTCTGTAACTCATGAAAAATAAAGATCCTTCCTTTTTTCATTGATTCATTCATTCATTCTCTCCAGAAAAGAAAAAAACAAAAAACAAAATTCGTCCTCTAGAATGTCCTGATATCGGCATGATTTCTTTGAGTTTAAAACAAAATGTTTTCCGAAGTGGAACAAAATAATTATGTGGGGATATCTACCGTCAGAATGATATTTTGGGTCATGTAAATGAAGTAATATATGCAAAGCTCGACACGAAAGAAATCTTCATCGAGTAAGTTATTTTGTGTGTTTCTTCAGTTAACTCCCTTGAAACGGCGGTCCTTTATGAATTTTAGTAAGAACAAAGAAGGCGACAGCGTTTTTGCTAAGGGAGGCTATTCAAAGCATGGGGCGACAAGCCGTTATGAAATTTAGTAGTTTTAAAGAAGGCAACAGTGTTCTTTATGGTCAGGGGAGGGAATTGAAAGCGTCGCACATTAGCGCAACGTCTGCCGTTGGACATAGAAAAATAAGAAAAAGAAATGATAACTTGTAGTTTTTCGACTTTTTCTTTTAATGCTTTTGAAAAAATTGTTGATTGTATGTGTTTTCGGCTCAGCATATAGTTTATTGCTGCCTACATCCGACAAAAATGAAAAAAGAGTGGGATAATCCCTTGTAAGTACGCATCTCGCACACCCTGCATTTAAATCTCTGTATGGGTTAGTAGGTTATATAAATGAGCGCTAACTTCTGCTATTTCTTCAGGCTGTTGTCAAAAAATTTCGTTTTGTTCCCACAGGAAATGTGAGATTTTTTTCTAACATTATAGGAATGACATAAAGTGGTATCCAACAACAAAAAATAATCAATAAATTTTATTTTATAAAATAAGATAAAACTAAAAGCGTACATTCATTGAGCTGTTCGTTTAATTACCGCTTGTTTCTTTAATTTTCAGATTGTTGTTGTTTGTAGTTGTGGTTTTTCAGGGGTGGGGGGGATGGTTCCATCTTGTTTTGTTGATAGTCCTAGTCAGGGCAAGGGCCTGATGAAAAAAGTATGCAATGCTTACCTGTAACCATTGGAAAATAAAGACCACTCATTCATTCATTCATTCATTCATTCATTCATTCATTCATTCATTCTCTCTCTCTCTCTCTCTCTCTCTCTCTCTCTCTCTCTCTCTCTCTCTCTCTCTCTCTCTCTCTCTCTCTCTCTCTCTCTCTCTGATTTTGAGTAGCTATATGTATATGATTTTTTAGTCATAAGGAAGGTACACTTGTTAATTTTGTTTGATTCACTTGTCTTATTATGTATTTGTGCATTGTCTTCATTATTCCTTGCATATAAACTGAGCTTAGTTGTATTATTTTCTTTGGATTTTTGCCCACGCTGTGGTATTGTCAATCTCTCCTACGTCAACCATGTATTGTGGCCCAAGGCCGAAGTACATTAAATTTCAGAGTTCAGAGTTCTCTCTCTCTCTCTCTCTCTCTCTCTCTCTCTCTCTCTCTCTCTCTCTCTCTCTCTCTCTCTCTCCAATGTTTTTTATTTTATTTTATTATTATTGATTTGTTTAACAGTCGTATTCATTTTTACATAAAACTGTTCTCGTATAGGAGAGTTTTAACTTTATTAACCCTTTAACGTTTCTTAAATGTGAATGTCATCTGTTCCCACCGGCACACAATGGCCTTCTCTTACGAAAAGCGGAACAGGATTTAACATGTGCGCAAGATGTTCTGCGTGTGTTTGCACACAGGGCCTCGGTTTATAGTCTCATCCGATCGATCGATTCCTGTTCGAGAGGATTTTTCTCCTGGAGTTAACATCAGTGCTGACTCCACTCCCCCACAAAGTCCTTCGAAGGATGAGACTATAAACCGAGGCCCCATGTGCGAACACACGCAGAACATCTTGCGCACATGTTAAATCCTGTTCCGCTTTTCGTAAGAGAAGGCCATTGTGTGCTGGTGGGAACAGATGACATTCACAAAACTGCATACATACGGGCACTGGATGTAAAAAAAAAAAAAAAAAAAGCACATGGGCGCTTTGTCCAATATCCTCGATATAAAAGAATAAACAAATAAATAAATAAAGGAATAAATAAATAAATAAATAATGGGAGGAGCTCGTAATAATTTTCTAAAACATGCGCATCACCACTCACAAATGTTTTTGTTTGTTGTTGTTGTTTTTCAACACAATAGTCATAAAAAAAATTATAACTCAGATTAGGTTGTGTGTTGCTAACAATTTTGCGACATCTCTGTACAGTTTTTTATGTACTGCAGGTTTGTCTTTAAGGCTTAAATACCCATGCCAACAACAACAAGAACAACAAAGGAGAAACAAATGAAAGGCTCAATAAAACAGCAATTAAAACCTTTGCAAAATGTTTGGGTTAACTTGCAGATTTCGAAAAGTATCACACAAACACACACACACACACACACACACACACACACACACACACACACACACACGCGCGCGCGCGCGCGCGCGCGCGCGCGCGCGCACGCACGCACGCACGCACGCACGCACGCGCACGCACGCACGCACGCACGCACACACACACACACACACACAGATTCAAGATTCAATATTCAATATTCATGATTTAATTCGCCTTTGACCCTCTTGGGGCATGGAGGATTTCAAACCAAATCAACTGTAACATATATAATTTGCATTAATAGAATACGTTCATACACAGAATTTCACAAAATGAAAATAATATAGTCAACCTTTTTATTAATGTCATGCAACTTTACTCTTATGAATTTGCTATGTTTTAGTAACATATTTTTATCAGAGGAGAATAAATTATAGAATGTGAACATGGATCTTGGATCCAAATATTCAAGAACACACACACACACACACACACACACACACACACACACACACACACACACACACACACACACACACACACACACACACACATACACAATATTTACAAAACTGCATACACACGGGGACCGGATGAAAAAAAAGCACATGCTTGCTTATTCTGTTATCCTCGATATAAAAGAATAAATAAATAAATAAATAAATAAATAAATAAATAAATTAATTAATTAATTAATTAATAAATACACACACACACGCACGCATGCACGCACGCACACACGCACGCACGCACGCGCGTGCACGCACACACACACACACACACACACACACACACACACACACACACACACACACACACACACACACACACCTCAGAAACTCTAGCTCTGTCGTTTCCCATTGCCTCAGAGAAACAGTGTCCAGCAATTAAAGGGAAGCCACTTTTCTAATACTCTTCAAATTGAAGTCTATGACGTGTTACTTCCCTTTAACTGTACAGCCGTCTCCGTCAAACTCGCCACAAAAAATAAAATGGCAAAAGAGTGTGGTTTTATTTTATTTATTTATTCTTTTATATCGAGGATAACAGAATAAGCAATCATGTGCTTTTTTACATCCGGTCCCCGTGTGTATGCAGTTTTGTAAATATTGTCATTTGTTCCCACCGGCACACGATGGCCTACTCTTACGAAAAGCAGAACAGGATTTAACGTGTGCGCAAGATGTTCTGCGTGCGTTCGCACACGGGGCCTCGGTTTAAAGTCTCATCCGAAGGACTTTTTGGGGGAGGAGGAGGAGGGGTTAGGGATAATTAGAATTTTGTATGCATCTGGTGAAAACTATAATAGCCCCAGTATTTTTCTGGATATTTCATTTTAAATGAGAAGAGGGTGAAAAGTAGAAAAGTTTGAACCCTTTAACTATTCTTTTATATTCTTTATATTCTTTTATATCGAGGATAATGGAATAAGCACCCATGTGCTTTTTTACATCCAATTCCCGTGTGCTTGCAGTTTTGTAGATCTTGTCATCTGTTCCCACCAGGCACACAATGGCCTACTCTTACGAAAAGCAAACAAGAGTTAACATATAGGGTGATATCATGGGTGTTATACATGCTAGCAGTGTAATATCGAGTGATATTATGGATGTATACATGTTAGCAGTGTAACATAGAGTGATGATATGGATGTATTCATGTTAGCAGTGTAATATAGTGATATTGTGGGTGTATACATGCTAGCAGTGTAATATAGAGTGATATTATGGATACATGTATACATATTAGCAGCGTAATAATATAGAGTGATATTAATGGTTGGGGTTATCCCAGCAGTGTAACTTTAGTATCAAGATGTGTGCGTGCATGCGTGTGCGCGCGTGTGTGAGTTTTAGAGAGTTTAACTGTTTTTAACAGTTTTATAGGTTTATTCTTCAGCAATGTACAGCAGTTTTATACTTTTAGCAGTGCACTGCAGTTTTATACTTTTAACAGTGGTACTGCAGTTTTATAGGTTTATACTTTTAGCAGTGCACTGCAGTTTTATACTTTTAGCAGTGTACTGCAGTTTTAATGAGGTTTAGCAGTGTAACTTGTCAGTTTTATATTTTGGCGTGTATGCGTTTTGTATTTTAGCAGTTAACTGACAGTTTTATTTATTTTCAGCAATGTACAGCAGTTTTATACTTTTAGCAGTGCACTGCAGTTTTATACTTTTAACAGTGTACTGCAGTTTTATAGGTTTATACTTTTAGCAGTGCACTGCAGTTTTATACTTTTAGCAGTGTACTGCAGTTTTATAGGTTTAGCAGTGTACTGCAGTTTTATACTTTTAGCAGTGTACTGCAGTTTTATACTTTTAGCAGTGCACTGCAGTTTTATACTTTTAGCAGTGTACTGCAGTTTTATACTTTTAGCAGTGTACTGCAGTTTTATACTTTTAGCAGTGTACTGCAGTTTTATAGGTTTATACTTTTAGCAGTGTACTGCAGTTTTATACTTTTAGCAGTGCACTGCAGTTTTATACTTTTAGCAGTGTACTGCAGTTTTATACTTTTAACAGTGTATTGCAGTTTTATACTTTTAGTAGTGTACTGCAGTTTTATAGGTTTATACTTTTAGCAGTGTACTGCAGTTTTATACTTTTAACAGTGTATTGCAGTTTTATACTTTTAGTAGTGTACTGCAGTTTTATAGGTTTATACTTTTAGCAGTGTACTGCAGTTTTATACTTTTAGCAGTGTACTGCAGTTTTATAGGTTTATACTTTTAGCAGTGTACTGCAGTTTTATACTTTTAGCAGTGTACTGCAGTTTTATACTTTTAGCAGTGTACTGCAGTTTTATAGGTTTATACTTTTAACAGTGTATTGCAGTTTTATACTTTTAACAGTGTATTGCAGTTTTATACTTTTAGCAGTGTATTGCAGTTTTATAGGTTTTTGTACTTTTAGCAGTGTACTGCAGTTTTATACTTTTAGTAGTGTACTGCAGTTTTATACTTTTAGTAGTGTACTGCAGTTTTCTAGTTTTACCAGTGTACTGCAGTTTTTAGGTTTATTCTTTTAGCAGTGTACTGCAGTTTTATACTTTTAGCAGTGTACTGCATTTTTATTGGTTTTTATACTTTTAACAGTGTATTGCAGTTTTATACTTTTAGTAGTGCACTGCAGTTTTATAGGTTTATACTTTTAGCAGTGTACTGCAGTTGCATACATTTAGCAGTGTACTGAGTTTTATTGGTTTTTATACTTTTAACAGTGTATTGCAGTTTTATACTTTTAACAGTGTATTGCAGTTTTATACTTTTAGCAGTGTATTGCAGTTTTATAGGTTTATACTTTTAGCAGTGTACTGCAGTTTTATACTTTTAGTAGTGTATTGCAGTTTTATACTTTTAGTAGTGTACTGCAGTTTTATAGGTTTATACTTTTAGCAGTGTATTGCAGTTTTATACTTTTAGTAGTGTACTGCAGTTTTATAGGTTTATTCCTTTAGCAGTGTACTGCAGTTTTATAGATTTATACTTTTAGCAGTGTACTGCAGTTTTATACTTTTAGCAGTGTACTGCAGTTTTAGGTTTATACTTTTAACAGTGTACTGGAGTTTTCTAGTTTTAGAAGTGTGTTGCAGTTTTATACTTTTAGTAGTGTACTGCAGTTTTATAGGTTTATACATTTAGCAGTGTTACTAGCAGTATTTTATACTTTAGGCAGTTATACTGCAGTTTTATAGTTTATACTTTTAGCAGTGTACTGCAATATTTTAGGTTTAGTTTATACTTTTAGCAGTGAATTGTAGTTTTATACTTTTAGCAGTGTACTGTAGTTTTATAGATTTATACTTTCAAGCAGTGTACTGTAGTTTTATACTTTAAGCAGAGTACTGTAGTTTAATACTTTTAGCAGTGAATTGTAGTTTTATACTTTTAGCAGTGTACTGTAGTTTTATACTTTCAGCAATGTACTAGTTTTATACTTTTAGCAGTATACAGCAGTTTTATACTTTTAGCAGTGTACTGCAATTTTGTACTTATAGCAGTGTACTGCAGTTTTTAGGTTTTTACTTTTAGCAGTGTTTTAGATTATGAGTTTTATACTTGTGTATGCAGGGAACTTTACAGTGTACTGCAGTTTTATACTTTTGGCAGTATACTGCAGTTTTATAGTTTTAGCAATGTACGGCAATTTTATACTTTTAGCAGTGTACTGCTGTTTTATAGGTTTGTACTTTTAGCAGTGTACTGCAGTTTTATACTTTCAGCCCTGCACTGCATTTTTATAAGGCTTATACTTTTAGCAGTCTACTGCAGTTTTATATGTTTAAACTTTTAGCAGTGTAGTTTTATAGGTTTATACTTTTAGCAGTGTACTGCAGTTTCATAGGTTTATTTTTTTAAGCAGTGTAGTGCAGTTTTATATGTTTATACTTTTAGCAGTGCACTGCAGTTTTATACTTTTAGCAGTGTACTGCAGTTTTATATATTTTCAGCAGTGTACTGCAGTTTTATCAGTTTATACTTTTTGCAGTGTACTGCAGTTTTTATACTTTTAGCAGTGTACTGCAGTTTTATCAGTTAATACTTTTAGCAGTGAATAGCAGTTTTGTATTTTTAGCAGTGTATTGCACTTTTATACTATTAACAGTATACTGCAGTTTTAAAGGTTTATACTTTTGGCAGTGTACCACAGTTTAAAATTATTTAGCAGTGTACTGCAGTTTTATAGGTTTTTACTTTTAGCAGTGTGCTGCAGTATGTGGTTTATATTTTTAGAAGTGTACTGCAGTTTTATTCTTTTAACAGTATACCGCTGTTTTTTTACGTTTAGCAGTTCTAAAGGTTGATACTTTTAGAAGTGTACTGCAGTATGTGGTTTATATTTTTAGAAGTGTACTGCAGTTTTATATTCTTTTAACAGTATACCGCTGTTTTTTTACGTTTAGCAGTATACTGCAGTTCTAAAGGTTTTTTAATTTTTTTTATTTATTTATTCTTTTATATCGATGATAACAGAATAAGCAATAATGTGCTTTTTTTCATCCGGTCCCCGTGTGTATGCAGTTTTGTAAATAGTGTCATCTGTTCCCACCGGCAAAGGTTGATACTTTTAGAAGTGTACTGCAGTATGTGGTTTATATTTTTAGCAGTGTTATTTCATTTTCATACTGTTAACAGTATACCGTAGTTTTATACTTTTAGCAGTGTACTGCAGCTTATTATTAGCAGTGTACTGCAGTTTTAAAGTTCAATACTTTTAGCTTTGTAAGTCATTTTTAGTTTTATACTTTTAGCAGTGTACTGCAGCTTATAATCAGCAGTGTACTGCAGTTTTAAAGTTTAAATACTTTTAGCTTTGTAAGTCATTTTTAGTTTTATACTTTTACCAGTATACTGCAGTATATTTTTAGCAGTATACTGCAGTTTATTTTTAGCAGTATACTGCAGTTTATTTTTAGCAGTATACTGCAGTTTATTTTTAGCAGTATACTGCAGTTTATTTTTAGCAGTATACTGCAGTTTATTTTTACCAGTATACTGCAGTTTATTTTTAGCAGTGTACTGCAGTTTTAAAGTTTAATACTTTTAGCTTTGCAAGTCATTTTTAGTTTTATAGTTTTAGCAGTGTACTGCAGCTTATTATTAGCAGTGTACTGCAGTTTTAAAGTTTAATACTTTTAGCTTTGTAAGTCATTTTTAGTTTTATACATTTAGCAGTGTACTGCAGTTTTATAGGTTTATACTTTTAGCAATGTAGTGCAGTTTTATACTTTAAGCAGTGTATTGAAGTTTTCGTGGTTTATATTTTTAGCAGTGTACTGCCGTTTAATACTTTTAGTAGCCTACTGCAGTTTTATACTTAAGCAGTGTACTGCAGTTTTAAACTTTTAGCAGTCTACTTCAGTTTTATACTTTTAGCAGTGTACTGTAGTTTTATAGGTTTATACTTTTAGCAGTGTACTGTTGTTTTATAGGTTTATAGTTTAAGCAGTGTGCTGTAGCTTTATGTTTTTACTTTTAGCAGTGTACTGCAGTTTTTACAGGTTTACCTAAAGCAGTGTACTGTAGTTTTATAGGTTTATACTTTTAGCAGTGTACTGTAGTTTTATAGGTTTATACTTTTAGCAGTGTACTGTAGTTTTATAGGTTTATACTTTTAGTAGTGTACTGTAGTTTTATAGGTTTATACTTTTAGCAGTGTACTGTAGTTTTATAGGTTTATACTTTTAGCAGTGTACTGCAGTTTTATACTTTTAGCAGTGTACTGTAGTTTTATACTTTTAGCAGTGTACTGTAGTTTTATACTTTTAGCAGTGTTGCTTTTTTAGCAGTGTACTGTAGTTTTATACTTTTAGCAGTGTACTGCAGTTTTATACTTTTAGCAGTGTACTGTAGTTTTATACTTTTATCAGTGTACTGTAGTTTTACTTTATTTCATTTTTTTTTTTTTTTTTTTTTTTTTTTATAACTTTTAGGTGTATTGTAGTTTTATAGTTTAAATATTGTACTGTAGCTTTATGTTTATACTTTTGGCAGTGTACTGCAGTTTTATACTTTTAGCAGTGTATTGTAGTTTACTTATAATATGCATTGTAGCTTTATACTTTTAGCAGTGTACTGTAGTTTTTATACATTTAGCATGTACCTGTAGCTTTATACTTTAGCAGTGTACTGTAGCTTTTACTTTACAGTGTACTGTAGTTTTATACTAGCAGTGTACTTCAGTTTTATAGGTTTCTACTTTAAGCAGTGTGCTGCAGTTTACTTTTAGCAGTGTGCTGTAGCTTTATACTTTAAGCAGTGTACTGCAGTTTTATACTAGCAGTGTACTTCAGTTTTTTAGGTTTATACTTTAAGCAGTGTACTGCAGTTTTATAGGTTTATACTTGAAGCAGTGTACTGTAGTTTTACTACTTTTGGCAGTGTACTGCGGCTGTTACTTTTAGCTGTGTACGGCAGTTTTATATGTTTATACTTTTAGCAGTGTACTGTAGTTTTTTTTTTAAACTTGTAGCAGTGTTCTGCAGTAGTATAGGTTTTTACTCTTAGCAGTGTAGGTTTAGTGGTTTTGTTTTCACCTAGCGCAATTTTTTAAAAGTCATTACTTTTAGTAGCTTCAGGTGTAGTGCAATTACATAGGTTTTTACCTTTAAGTGTTAACTAATGTAGTACAGTTTATAGTACTCTTACCAGTGATGTTGCAGTTATTTTAAAGGTATACTTTTCAGCAGTGTAGGCCTAGTACAATTTGTAGGTTTTATCCTTTTTTTTTTTTAAACAAGTGCAAGTACAATATAATTTGGTAGGTTTAGGTTTTTAGTAGTGCAAGTTTATTTTTTTTAACAGTTCAGTTTCACAGGTCATAATTATCAGTGTATGTGTAGTGCGCCATTTTATAGGGTTTTTACTTTTAGCAGTACAAGTGTAGTGGTTTTAAAGGTTTATGAATTTCAGCAGTGTGTATGGCTTTACAGGTTAACAATGTAAATGTAGCGTTTTATTTCAGCAGTGTAAGGAGTCTGTCAAGAGGTTGACTGTATCAACAAGTAATCTGCCAGGGTCTGGCTTAGATTCCTAGCCTCACTTTTCCTGGTTTTAACAAGAAAAATCGAACTGAATGTCAAAGTCCTTCCAATAAGACCATGGCCCTGTGTGAATACACACAGAATATCTTGCACAAACACTTTTAAAAAATCCAGTCATTTCGCTCTGGGTAGGAATGGATGACAGAACGAATGCATGCGCACAGGTGTTGTGTTTAAACACCATCCCTGAAGTCAGGATACAGCTACCTAAATTGGAAGGGCTGGGATGAGGGGGGCATTTTGAAAAAGGTTCACACACTTACCATTGTTGAACCTCTGAACTTTAGCCAAGGAACATTCAGCCTTAAATTTTTAGTAGTGAAGTGATTTTTTTTTTTTTTTTTTTTCCCAGTCAAGTTTAGTTTTACAGATTTCCGCAGTGCGTTTTGTTTCACAGATTTTTTTGGTGTACAAGTTTCGTGTAGTTTTATGGATTTGGGCAGTGCGCAAAGTGTAGTTTTAAGTTTATATTACAAGGGAGTGTCATTTTATGTATTTATTTTAGCAGTCTAAATGTAGTTTTTGAGCATTAAAAAATTTATTTTTTTTAGCAGTGTATGAGATGTAGTTTTGTTTTACCAGTTTAATCAGTGGTATAGATTTATTTTAGCAGTGTAATCCTATGGATTTTTTTTTCTATAGTTTAAGCGAAGTTTTCGGTGTTATCATACTATGTTTTTTTGTGTGTTTTTTTAGTGTAGGTGTAGTTTTATAGATTTATTTTACCAGTAAGGGTTTAATTTTTCAGTGTAATTTGATGGATTTATTTTACCACTGTTAATAGGTTTAATTTTTCAGTGTAATTTTATGGATTTATTTTACCAGTGTAAAAGTATGGGGTTTATTTTTCAGTGCAATTTTGATTCATTTTACCAGTGTAAAGGTACGAGTTTCATTTATCAGTGTAATTTTAGGGATTTATTTTACCAGCTAAGAGTATGGGTTTCATTTTCAGTTAAATTTTAAGGATTTATTTTACCAGAGTACAGGTTTCATTTTTCAGTTAAATTTTATTGATTTATTTTACCAGTGTCAGAGTACGGGTTTAATTTTTCAGTTTAAGTGTAATTTCACAGATTTATTTTACAGATGTAAAAGCATGCATTTAATTTTTCAGTGTAATTTTATGGATATATTTTACCAGTGTAATCATAGTCTGGATTTACTTCATCAGTGTAAGTGTACGGATTTATTTTTTTCAATTTTTATTGAGGCTTTAGTTTAGCAATGTATGTGTACAGTGGCTTTTCAGATATATTTTAGCAGTGTCCCATTTTGATGACAGATTTATAGCACATCCACCAAGTCAGAATTAGTCCACCTTGATTAATTAAAGATGGACGTGAACATGGTCGTATAAGTATTTATAATCTCACTATTGGTGAACCTCAGAGCTCCCAGGAACAAAAGTTTGTCAATGTCTAACACACTCCTGCACACTCACACCTCACAAACAGGCAACACCAGTGCATATGCAAGTCCCCTTCACAGGGATGCAAACTTGAAGGGGAGGGGAGGGGGAATGATGATGATATTATGGATTAGTAGGGAATGTTTTATATTTTGGGGGAAGGGGGGCAATGATGATGAAACAAAGTAACACTGTCCACAGCTTCAGTTTGACCACGGGTAAGGCGCTAAAGCAGAATTCCAAACAAAATTCAGCCCATTACAAATCAAAAAGATTTCAAGTCTCTCCCATGCCAAAAGTTGGATGTGCTGGGCCTGACTTGTCAGACACACCACGACACATGTGCTCTTCATGTGACAGGATCATTTCAGAAAGAAAACGCCTGCCTGCCTATCTCTGGCGGAAAACATTTTTCAAAAAAGTGACTGTGCTTTACTGCGTCACCTCCCCTAAGTGCTAAAACTGAAGCCATGGAGAACACTGCTGGTTTCTACACTAAAATAGACATCATTGTTCACTGTCCACACTGGTGTGTTTCTGAATGGAGTTGTGTGCAGCAGTTGCCTGCCCCTGCTGCTGTGGTCTGGGGGTACAGCAGATGTGTGCTGCCTGCCCCCTCTTCCTTCCCTCATGTCCCCACAGACAGTATCTGCACACACCACAAGTCAAGTCAGAGTCAACATTATATTTCCAGATGGTATTTATTTTTTACTTATTTTATTTATTTGTGACGCTCCACCACATAATGAGACGGAGTGCACCTGAGGTCAATTTTTAGTTACTGACATGTTATTAATGTGCAATAAAGTGGCTATCAAATACAAAAAACAGATTGAAAATGGGACAATTCTGTGCAACATTATTACAAATTGAAATGATAGACTGCAGGATGGGACAAAATGAGAAACGGGCAAGTTTATTTTAGTAACAGGTTGTCAGAATGAGTGCTTTGGTATTTTCAAAACACATTTAAAAGCAAAAGGAATAAAAGTTATGCGTTGATATTTCACTATAAGGTAAATAAACAGATCTAGTTTAATAATCAATCAAAATTGACAACTTGACCCCCACCTGCCTTTAAAGGCTCCTAGCGCGAAATTAGGTAATGTGCTAAGCGACTCATTTCGTGGTGGAGCGCCACATTTATTCTTTTATATCGAGGATAATGAAATAAGTATTCATGTGCTTTTTTTTTACATCCAGTCCCCTTGTGTATGCAGTTTTGTAAATGTCATCTGTTCCCACCAGCACACGAAGGCCTACTCTTACGAAAAGTGGAACAGGATTTGACGTGTGCACAAGATGTACTGCGTGCGTTTGCACACAGGGCCTCGGTTTATAGTCTCATCCCAAGGACTTTTGAAGAGAGTGGAGTCAGCACATACGTTAACTCCAGTAAGCATTAAATTTTTTTTTTTTCATCAAGCCATCTATCAGTCACCACGACATATCAATCACCAACTACCTACATAAATAAAATAACTGTCATGCACACAGGTGTTCACCCATTACCTAAATAAATAAATAACTATCATGCACACAGGTGTTGTGTTTAGATACTATGCCCTATGCAGGAATGTGGCTACCATCTAAATGGTGGGGGGGGGGGGGGGGTAAACGGGTAAACGGTTGCATACACAAAAATCTCACCAGGTGAACAAAAAAAAAAAAAAGAGAGATGACATTTTGTCACACAAGTGTTGTGTCGTCACACCCAGTGGTCTGAAGATCAACTTTAGCACTGTGATGAAATGCCACAGCTGGGAAATGCCAAACTTGTGACATGCTAAAGCAGTTTCAAACTCTTGCCCCCCCCCCCCCCCCCCCCCCACACACAATGTTATTTATCACATGTACAACAAAGACACTTGTGTTTGCTGCTCCTCTGTTATTTAATTAATACAGCCTCCCCACTCTGCTTTCCTCTGTTACACAGGAGTCAATGCACCGTACTTTCTGCCTTGCTTTGTCAGTCTGAACTCCAAATGACAAAAATCCGTCAGTGTTTAAGCAATGATTTGTAAAGACTTACTGTGTGTGCGCCAAAATAATATTTACCTCTCTTTTTTTACATTTACCTCCCTTCAAGAGTTTGTTCTCTGCTATCCCTTGTTTTCTTCGTCCATGCACATTTAAATTATTTTTTTTTTTAATACTTTAGGTCACAACAGATTTCTCTGCTTGAAATTTGGGCTGCTCTCCCCGGGGAGAGCGCGTCGCCACAAGAGCAGCGCCTACCCATTATTATTATTTAAAAAATTTTTTGTTTGTTTTTCCCTCAGGGATGGTGTCTGAACACGACACCTGTGTGCATGCTGTTTTTTTTTATATATAATTTTGTCATCTGCTCCTACCGGCACACGATGGCCAGCTCTTCTGAAAGGCGGATCAGGGTTTAAACGTGTGCGCCAGATGTTCTGCATGCATTCACACATGGGGCCTCGGTTTATAGTCTCATCCGAGTGACATGCATACATTTGAACATTTATTTTTCCACACAAAAAAGTATCAAAAGTTTCATCCTCCTCCTCCTTAATGAGAATACTTTTGATAGACAAGCCTCAACTTTCAAGGGTTTTCCAGGAGGTGTAAGTCACAGCTTGTCATTTTCAAAATGATACAATAAGATCTTCGATTTAATCTTCTGTAAAAAAAATTTTTTACTCCAAAAATTGCCAAAACAGAATTCCGTTTGAAGCGGAACAAAAATTACCCCTGCAATCGTACCTATCTTCTGGTTTATATCCCAGTTTGATGAGAAAGTGAAACTGCATGTCAAAGTCCCTCAGATCAGACAATAAACTGAGGCCGTGTGTGTGAATGCACACAGAACATCTTATGCACATATCAAAAACCCATTCTGCTTTTCAGAAGAGCAGGCCATATCATGCGGAAAAGAATGGATTACTAAACTTTAAAAAGAAAATGCATGCTAAAAAGAAAAAAATGCACACAGGTGTCGCTTTTTGACACCGTCCATGAAGTTAGAATCTGGCCATCTAACCCTTTTTGTTCCACCACTACACTGAGCTATCTCTTTCTCCACACCAGGGAAATTTTGAGTGATGACTGCTGAAACAGGGTGAAGTAAAAAATTTAAAAAATTCATTAAAATTTTGTTTCCCCGATGGATTGTCGTGAAATTTGTTGTGCATGATGGCACAATAATTTTGAAAGCATGTTGTAAATGCATGTGGAAAAATCTGGTTAGTTTTTATATCCACTCAGGCTCTACCCCCCCTAACTTGACAATGTTGTTGTTGTTGTGCGTTCCCCAGCTTAACACTCTGGGGTCACCCACAACGTGCATTCCGACTCACTCATCCCACCTGGGAATCACTGTGAGATTGAAATTGCTCACTGAATGAGAAGTTTGCGTGTGCAACTGTTTTTTAATACCTCTCCATACAGGCAGCCATACTCCGACTTCAGAGGAACCATGACAGTGACCCTGCCCCCTCACTCTCTGACCTCGGATGTGGATTGTTTCGTGTGATCTGGTAGCGCTGCTTTCAGTCAGCATTGACACGCTTTCTTCTCCCCTCACACTGCTGTCAGTGTCGATTTCAATCTCATCCCTTTAATTCTCATCTGAATCAGGCTCTCACCCATCATCAGAGCTCTCAGTGTCGTACCCACTGACCTCATTCATGAACAGGGGAATGGGGTTTCCTATATGAAACCGAATGAATTCTGAAAGTTGAATCACTACACACATGTACACGCAGAGCACTTACTATGAGAGTTACTGACTGCAGTGTCAAAGAGGATCCATGTCTTCGGCTGTCTTGATAACACCAGCCCTGTAAACACAAAAAACCATCTCGAGTCAACATGTACACTGATGTGCAAAAGCAACCCCCCATAAAAAAAAATAAAAAAACACCCACCAAAAGAAATGAAACAAAGGACAACACCCTCACATAATAACACATCTCTCAAAAAAAAAACAACCACACACACAACACACAAAAGATTAGTTCAGTGCTCTATAGGTAATGCACCCATCTCCAAAGTGAAAAAGCTGCCAGTATCATCCTTATAACCCAAATTTCTTCTTATTCACAAGACCTCAAAGGATGGTCTGGGTTTATTTATTTTATTTTTTTATACCACTTTATGTCACAACAGATTTCTCTGCGTGAAATTCAGGCTGCTCTCCCTGGGGAGAGCGCATCGCCACAAGTGCAGCGCCTACCCTTTTCTTTTTTTTTTCCCCTCAGGAATGGTGTCCAAACACAACACCTGTGTGCATGCTGTTTTTTTAAAAATAATTTTGTCATCCGCTCCTACTGGCACACGATGGCCTGCTCTTCCAAAAGGCGGAACGGGATTTTAATGTGCGCAAGATGTTCTGCATGCGTTCGCACACGGGGCCTCGGTTTTTAGTCTCATCCAAATGACTTTGACATTCAGCTCGATTTTTTTCGTCAAACTGGGAAGAAACGGCGAGCTAAGTACAACCCAGAAACTCGCGGTTTACATATTGGCATGTGAACGTCTTAACCATCCTGCCACCGTCCTTCCTGTGCTAGTCTTTAGGATGATATGAATAAGCAATGTCCCCTATATGACTGACAGTGCTATGGCAATTAAAGTCCCTGGAAAAATTCTGTTAAAAAAAAACCCAAACAAAAGCCCCCAAAACAAAACAGTCGGGGGAAAATACACATGTGATTTTTTTCCCGGTGGTGCTGCTATTGATGTGACAAGTTTTTCCTAGCTATAACAGCCCAAATTTTATGCTGCAAAATCTGCCATGATATACAATACGGTACGACACACACACACACACAAAAACAAATATAGCTTTACTAGCACTGCCAGAATTTCAACGAAAAATAACAACAACAAACACTACCATATCACACTGAAACACACTTATTTCACAAGTGACACACACAAACAAGAAAATGACAGAATTCCCAAGAAAATATGACAGTTAAGTGTCACAGTGAACTGCAGTCTGTTCCTTTACTTGCCTGATGAAGGCTAGACCCCACAGAAAGTTTTTGTTTCAAACACTTCAGAATAGCTAGGCTTTTTTATATTTAAAATTTGTAATTTTTATGCGTGAAAAAAGCACACGAGTGCTTATTTCATTATGCTCGATATAAAAGAATAAATAAATTAAATATATATTTCAGTATCTATTACATTAGGAAAATTTTGTTTTGAACGCTTTAAGATATTTAATCTTTTATATGTAAACATGACAAATCCTATAACTAAGTGGCTAAGATTGTCTGACTTCAATCCCATGGGTTCGAATCTCGGCGGTGTCCGGTGAATTAAGGGTGGGGATTTTCACTATCTTCCAGGTCAACTTCAAGTGCAGACCTGCCAGTGCTTTAATTCCCTTCATACATATGCACATCCAGAGAATGAAATATGCATGCTAAAGATCTCCTAATTCATGATACTGATCAGTGGGTAACAGAAACGCAAATGTACCCAGCACACAAGTCGGAATGCGGCTGTCTTCATGCTGGGCAAAAACGAACGCAAAATCTGACCACTGGTGAACCTTGGAGCTTAGCCCATGAATGAACAAAAATTTTTTTTTAAGGCATGTCAACATCATTTCTCTTACACTGGGTATCAGGCAGTCTTCTTCACTGCAGGAACACCATGGCTGACCAGACCACCAGCCCTCTCTCTCTCCATCTTTTCTTCTTCTTCCTTCCTTCCTTCACTCAGCCTCGTTCGTTTGTCCAGTCTGAGATGTAGTCTGTCCTCCTACCTGTCAATAAACAACAGTAAAAAGAAGCAATATTTACCTGTAGATTAACAACAGTAAAAAGAAGCAAATTTAACCGCACACAAATTCACTACGGGAGGGGGGATGGGATTGTTTAGTGGTCAGAACATTGCGCTCAGTTTGACGACCTGAGTTCGATTCCCGTTGGAGGGGATTATTTCCCTGGAATTAACATCACTGCTGACTCCACTCTCCCCAAAAGTCCTTTGGATGAGACTAGAAACCGAAGCCCCGTGTGCGAACGCACGCAGAACATCTTACGCACATGTTAAATCTGTTCCACTTTTCGTAAGAGTAAGCTTTTGTGTGCCAGTGGGAACAGATGACAAAATTTACAAAAACTGCATACACACGGGGAGTGGATGAAAAAAAGCACAAGAGTGCTTATCTCATTATCCTCGATATAAAAGAATTTTTTTTAAAAAGTATTTTCAAATGCATTTTAGTCTACAATCTCTCTTCCTTCTCGACAGAAGACAAATTAATTTTAAATCTAAACACTTCTTCCACTCCATTCAATACTGTTTCGAGCCCTACCGACCACAAAAGCTATATCAGGGCCCTCACCTCATTCAGTTTCAGTGGCTCCAGTAACTTTCAACTTCAGGTTTAAAAACCAGCGCCTGCTAATACTTTTGAATATGTAACACCCATCTGAAAAACAAACAACACTAAATAACACAATACCCAAATCATTTCATTACTCAGGGCAAATAAACGGGACTGTGGTGAGGAAATTGGCCATTCTGCTTAGTTTATCATCCCTAGATTATAAAAAAAAATGTTTAAAAAATTATTAACATTTTTGGGGATAATTTTTTTTTTATATGCCACATGGGCAAATAACACTGCAAGATTGGACATCCTGTGCCCATCCCGAATTTCTCTGTTTCTGAGACAATAAAGTTTTGGATTTTGGAATTTGAATTTGGAAATCCCAGAGTTTAAGTATCACTACCTGGTCGCCAGAACAAACAACAACAACAACAAAAACCACAGGCAAAATATCACATAATGAAAACAGATTATTTTTTTAAACTTAATTTTTTTTAAAAACAAAACTGCATACACACAGGGACAGCATGTAAAAAAAGTACACGAGCGCTTATTCCATTATCCTCTAAATAACAGAATACAATAAATAATAAATAAATAAAACACACACACAGAGTGACTACTTACCTAAACAATACACTGCAGTCTCTGTGACATCTCCAAAGTCTGATCCGTCTCGGTCCCTCAGCCTTCAGCCCCCTGAACAGAAAGATGAACAAATGTGACCATGTCTGCAAATTCATCCAAATTCAACCAACAATTCCCCCCCCCCCCCCCCCCCCCACACACACACACACACACACACAACACGAGTAATAATATTCAACTTACCATAAAACACTGCAATTCCTTGAACATCCTCACATTCTGATGCGGCTAGGTCCACCAACCCTGTGAACACACAGAATGAACAAATGTAACTCCTATTTCTGTACACAAAACCATCCACCACCACCACCACCACCCCAACACACACACACACACAGAGTTAATACTTAACTTACCAAAATACTGCAATCCTCTCAACATCTCCAATAAACAACTCGGAAAAAGAAAAAAAAACTCACAACTGTAATGTCTATGCGAATCCATCCATCCATCCCCCCCTCCTCCCCAAAAACATGCACACATAGAAAATACTTAACTTAGAAAATGCTGCAATCCTCGCAACATCTACAAAGTCAGATCCCTCCAGGACTCACAACACTGCAAACTGAAAAAATGAACAAATGTAACTGCTATGTCTGTACACATTTCTATCCCCCTCCCCCCCAAAAAACACACACACAGTGAATTGAATACTTAACTTAGCAAAACGCCGCAATTCTCACAACATCTCCAAAGTCTGATCTGTCTAGGTCTAACAACACTGCAACATAACTATAATGACTGTGTGCGAATCCATCTATCCCTTAACTACCCCCGTCCCCCCAACGCACACACAGACAAAATACTTAACTTGGCAAAATACCGCAGTCCCCTCAACATCTTCAAAGTCTGTTGCGTCTAGGTCCACCAACCCTGTGAACACACTGAATGAACAAATGTAACACCTATTTCTGTACACAAACCCTTCCACTACCCCCCCCCAAAAAAAAAAAAAAAAAAAAAAAAAACCCACACACACAAAGAGTGAATACTGTGGTTAACTTACAAACTTACTGTACTTACAAAAACGCTGCAATCGTCTCAACATCTCCAAAGTCTGATCCGTCTACGTCTAACAACACTGCAAACTCAGAGAAGGAAAAAACATAACTATAATGACTGTGTGCAAATCCATTTATCCCCTAACCCAGCCCCCCCCCACCCCCCCCTCCCCTCCCCCAACACACACACAGAATACTTAACTTGGCAAAACACTGCAGTCCCATCAACGTCTTCAAAGTCTGTTGTGTCTAGGTCCACCAACCCTGTGAACACACTGAATAAACAAATGTAACTCCAATTTCTGTACACAATTCCATCTCTCCCCCCCCCCCCCCCCCCAAACACACACACAGAGTGAATACTTAACTTAGCAAAACGCTGCAATCCTCTCAACATCTCCAAAGTCAGATCCACCTAGGTCTGACAACACTGGAACAAACATACCTGTAATGTCTGTACACAAATCCATCAATTCCTTAACTCTTCCCCCCCAAAAAAAAAACAAAAAAAACGAACCCCCAAAACTCACACAGACACAGAGTGAAAACTTAACTTAGCAAAACATGGCAGTCCCCTCAACATTTCCCTGGTCTGATCAGTCTAGGTCCATCTACCCTGTAGAACACAGAAAAGGAACAGACGTTAAACTGAAGTGTGTGTGTGTGTGTGTGCGGCTGACGTGAGTGTGAGTCTTACAGTGCGATATCTTTTTTGTAAAACATTACATTAATATCATTATTATTGTTTTTTATTATTAGCATTAATATTAATATTATTATTATTTTATTATCATTATTATTATCTTTTCTTTAGTTCCTTTTGGGTTCATCTTATTGTTATGAGTTGTCGTAACAATGTGTAGTTAAATATATTTTTGATGTTTTTTTTTATTTTTGTATTCTCCTTGTTTGCTTGTTGTTTCCTTTCAGCAAAAAACTGACAAAATTTATTTATTTACAAAATTCATTTATTCCTAAATAAATAATGAAATTTTGTTAATTTGTCTGTTCTTTGTTTGGCTGTTTTGTTTGTTCGGTTTTTTTTCCTAGATAGATGGCTTGATGAAAAAAAGCAAGTTTATTGCTTGCTCAATGTACCATCTGGAAAAAATTTTTGACTTCACATACATACACACACACACACACACACACACACACACACACACACACCACACACAGAGTGAATACTTAACTTACCAAATATATACACGACAGTCCCCTTAACATTTCCAAAGTCTGATCAGTCTAGGTCCATCGACCCTGTAGAACACAGAAAAGGAACAGATATAACTGCAAATGTCTGGGCCCAACCACACATATACACATGCGCGCGCACACACACACACAGTGAATACTTAACTTATCAAAATGCTGCAATCTTCTCAACATCTCCAAAGTCAGATCCACCTAGGTCTGACAACACTGGAACAAACATACCTGTAATGTCTGTACACAAATCCATCCATTCCGCCCCCCCCCCCCCTAAAATCTCACACACAGACACAGAGCACAGTGAATACTTAACTCGGCAAAACACGGTAGTCCCCTTGACATTTCCGAGGTCTGATCAGTCTAGGTCCACCAACCTTGTAGAACAGAAAAAGCAACTAGTATAACTATGTGTGCATGCCTCCACCCCCCCACCTCAACACACACACACACACAAACACACACAAACACAAACACACACACACACACAGTGAATACTTAACTTACCAAATATAAACATGGTAGTCCCCTTGACATTTCCGAGGTCTGATCAGTCTAGGTCCATTGACCCTGTAGAACAGAGAAAAGCAACAAGTATAACTATGTGTGCGTGCTTCCAACCCCCACCCCAAACACACACACACTTGCACACGCACACACGTACAGATATGAGTAAATACTTAACTTGGCAAAATACTGGAGTCCCCTCAACATCTTCAAAGTTTGATGCGTCTAGGTCCCCCAACCCTGTGAACAAACTGAATGAACAAATGTAACTCCTATTTCTGTACACAAACCTATACCCCCTCCCCTCCCCCCCCCCCCACACAGAGTGAAAACTTAGCAAAACGCTGAAATCCTCTCAATATCTCCAAAGTCTAATTCGCTTAAGTTCACTAACCCTATAAACGATGAACATATGTAACTAATGTCTGTACACAATTACCCCCCCCCCCCCCCTTCCCCACACACAGAGTGAATACTTAACTAAGAAAAACACTGTAATCCTCCTAACATCTCCAAAACTGATCCGTCTAAGTCTAACAACACTACAAACTCACAGGAGGAACAAACATACCTGCTATGTCTGTACACAAATCCATCGTCAACCACGAAACACACACACACACACACACAGAGTGAATACTTAATAAAAAAAAACAGCAGTCCTCTCAGCATCTCCAAAGTCTGATCAATCTACGTTCATCGACCCTGTAGAACAGAAAAGGAGCGGATATAACTGCAAATATTAGCCACACACACAGAGAGAGAGAGAGAGAGAGAGAGAGAGAGAGAGAGAGAGAGAGAGAGAGAGAGAGAGAGAGAGAGAGAGAGAGAGAGAGAGAGAGAGAGAGAGAAAGAAGAGAGAGAGAGAGAGAGAGAGAGAGAGAGAGAGAGAGAGAGAGAGACAGAGACAGAGAGAGAGAGAGAGAGAAAAGTGAATACTTAACTTGGCAAAACACTGCAGTCCCCTCAACATCTTCAAAGTCTGATGCGTCTAGGTCCACCAACCCTGTGAACACACTGAATGAACAAATGTTACTCCTATTTCGGTTCACCCCCCCCCTCCCCCCAAACCAACCTTACACACACACAGAGTGAATACTTAACTTGGCAAAATACTGCAGTCCCCTCAACATCTGCAAAGTCTGATCCGTCTTGGTTTAACAACACTGCAAACAGAAAAAATGAAACAAATGTAACCACAATATAAGTATATACCCACCCCATCTACCCCCCACACACCCCCCCCCACCTACAACCACACACACACAGAAAGAATACTTAACTGAGCAAAATACTGCAGTCCCCTCAACATCTCCAAGGTCGATCCGCTCGGTTAACAACACTGCAAACAGAAAAAATGAAACAATGTAACCACAAATAAGTAATACCCCACTACCCCCCCCACCCCCACCTACAACCACACACACAGAAAGAATACTTAACTGAGCAAAATACTGCAGTCCCCTCAACATCTCCAAAGTCTGATCCGTCTCGGTTAACAACACTGCAAACAGAAAAATAAAACAAATGTAACCACAATATAAGTATATACCCACCCATCTACCCCCCCCCCACCCCCCCACCTACAACCACACACACACAGAAAGAATACTTAACTGAGCAAAATACTGCAGTCCCCTCAACATCTCCAAGTCTGATCCGTCTCGGTTTAACAACACTGCAAACAGAAAAATAAAACAAATGTAACCACAATAAAGTATATACCCACCCCATCTACCCCCCCCCCACCCCCCCACCTACAACCACACACACACAGAAAGAATACTTAACTGAGCAAAATACTGCAGTCCCCTCAACATCTCCAAGGTCTGATCCATCTAGGTTTTAACAAACCTGCAAACAGAAAAAATGAACAAATGTAACCACAATATAAGTATATACCCACCCCATCTACCCCCCCCCCCCCCCCCCACCTCACACACCACACACACACAGAAAGAATACTTAACTGAGCAAAATACTGCAGTCCCCTCAACATCTCCAAGGTCTGATCCGTCTACGGTTTAACAACACTGCAAACAGAAAAATAAAACAAATGTAACCACAATATAAGTATATACCCACCCCATCTACCCCCCCCCCCCCCCCCCCACCTACAACCACACACACAGAAAGAATACTTAACTGAGCAAAATACTGCAGTCCCCTCAACATCTCCAAGGTCTGATCCATCTAGGTTTTAACAAACCTGCAAACAGAAAAAAATGAACAAATGTAACCACAATATATGTATATACCCATCTACATCCCCCCCCCCCCCCCCCCCCCCGCCCCTCCCTCCCACTACACACACAGAAAGAATACTTAACTGAGCAAAATACTGCAGTCCCTTCAACATCTCCAAGGTCTGATCCATCTTGGTTCACTGACCCTATGACAGAAAATGAACAAATGTAACTGCAACATCTAAACATTGGAATGCAAATCCATCCTCCCTCTATACCCCACCTTCCTTGCCAGGCACACACACACACACACACACACACACACACACACACACAAAGAGCTATTCCCGGTTGAGAGGATTTTTCTCCTGGAGTTAACATCAGTGCCGACTCCACTCTCCCCAGTCTTTCGGATGAGACTGTAAACCGAGGCCCTGTGTGCAAACGCACGCAGAACATCTTGTGCACACGTTAAATCCTGTTCCACTGTTCGTAAGAGTAGGCCATTGTGTGCCGGTGGGAACAGATGACATTTACAAAACTGCATACACATGGGGACAGGATGTAAAAAAAAAAAAAAAGTGCACAAGTGCTGATTGTATTAACCTCGGTATAAAAGAATAAATAAATAAAAAAATAGATAAAAATAAATGCACACATGCCTAAGTACACATAGCACTTACATCCACCATGCTCCTCGACTATTTTACCTTACATACACCAGCTCTGTAACAACAGCAACAACCATGTAACAACAACATCTCTAGTCATATTCCCAGTGTATCAGTCTCTCATTCTCTAAACAACACCCCCCCCCCCCCCCCCCCACTGTCACCCCCTCTCCTACCCCCTTTCCTTTTCAGGGATATGGAGGAAAATAAATTGATTTTCCTTTCCCAAACAGAACCCCAAATGTAAACTGCCTCCCCCCCCCCCCCCCCCCCCCCCCTAAAAAAAAAAAAAAAAACCAACAAAAACAAAAAAACCTTGTCTTGGTTTTATAAACTGTATTTTCTTGAAGTTAAGCCTGTAAAATATATACATCCTTTTCCTACCTTCAGTAAACTACCTTTTTTTTTTTTTTTGGTCTTTCCCTCAATAAACAACTTCATGCTTCACAGCACCCCAGTCTGGTTGTTTGAATTAAGACTATCAAGGTAGAGGAGCACACTGTGAAATTACACTGGCCTTGAAGGTGTCTGCCTTCAGGTGTGGTTCGTGATTACAAGTATCAATAACAGTTTTTAACTATGAAGACTTTACTTAACAGCACCAAAGCACCCAACAGCACCAGATTTAAACTATGAAGACTTTTTAACTGCACCAAAGCACCCAACAGCACCAGATTTAAACTATGAAGACTTTTTAACTGCATCCAACAGCACCAGATTTAAACTATGAAGACTTTTTAACTGCATCCAACAGCACCAGATTTAAATTATGAAGACTTTTTAACTGCATCCAACAGCACCAGATTTAAACTATGAAGACTTTTTAACTGCATCCAACAGCACCAGATTTAAATTATGAAGACTTTTTAACTGCTGCAAAGCACCCAACAGCACCAGATTTAAACTATGAAGACTTTTTAACTGCATCCAACAGCACCAGATTTAAACTATGAAGACTTTTTAACAGCATCAAAGCACCCAACAGCACCAGATTTAAACTATGAAGACTTTTTAACTGCACCAAAGCACCCAACAGCACCAGATTTAAAATTATGAAGACTTTTTAACTGCACCAAAGCACCCAACAGCACCAGATTTAAACTATGAAGACTTTTTAACTGCACCCAACAGCACCAGATTTAAACTATGAAGACTTTTTAACTGCACCCAACAGCACCAGATTTAAACTAATGAAGACTTTTTAACTGCACCAAAGCACCCAACAGCAGCAGATTTAAACTATGAAGACTTTTTAACTGCACCCAACAGCAGCAGATTTAAACTATGAAGACTTTTTAACTGCACCCAACAGCAGCAGATTTAAACTATGAAGACTTTTTAACTGCACCAAAGCACCCAACAGCACCAGATTTAAACTATGAAGACTTTTTAACTGCACCAAAGCACCCAACAGCACCAGATTTAAACTATGAAGACTTTTTAACTGCACCAAAGCACCCAACAGCACCAGATTTAAACTATGAAGACTTTTTAACTGCACCAAAGCACCCAACAGCACCATATTTAAAATTATGAAGACTTTTTAAACTGCACCAAAGCACCCAACAGCACCAGATTTAAACTATGAAGACTTTTTAACTGCACCCAACAGCACCAGATTTAAACTATGAAGACTTTTTAACTAGACCAAAGCACCCAACAGCACCAGATTTAAACTATGAAGACTTTTTAACTGCACCAAAGCACCCAACAGCACCATATTTTAAACTATGAAGACTTTTTAACTGCACCAAAGCACCCAACAGCACCAGATTTTAAACTATGAAGACTTTTTAACTGCACCAAAGCACCCAACAGCACCAGATTTAAACTATGAAGACTTTTTAACTGCACCCAACAGCAGCAGATTTAAACTATGAAGACTTTTTAACTGCACCCAACAGCACCAGATTTAAACTATGAAGACTTTTTAACTGCACCAAAGCACCCAACAGCAGCAGATTTAAACTATGAAGACTTTTTAACTGCACCCAACAGCACCAGATTTAAACTATGAAGACTTTTTAAACTGCACCCAACAGCACCAGATTTAAACTATGAAGACTTTTTAACTGCACCAAAGCACCCAACAGCAGCAGATTTAAACTATGAAGACTTTTTAACACTGCACCATAGCACCCAACAGCACCATATTTAAACTATGAAGACTTTTTAACAGCACCAAAGCACCCAACAGCACCAGTCAGGACTACAAGCCTGAATCAGACACAGCAAGAGGAGTCTGCCATCCTATGCTGAGTATAACGATCAATAGACCTTAGCTGCTTTATATATGGGGAATCTTGGAGTTGATGCTGGCACTATGTGTTCATGTCTGTCTGTCTGTTGCAGAACCCACCCTTTGTGTTCACCACTCTTACACACACACACACACACACACACACACACACACACACACACACACACACACACACCACACACACACACACACACACACACACACAACACACACACACACACACACACACCACACACACACAAACACACATACGCACGCACGCATGCACACACACACACACAAACTGGACCATACACAGCCTTTCTTTCCAGAACTCTCTTTCTTGCTTCCAAACTGCCAATATATAAGCTTTTCTCACTCTTTCTAGGTTCAGAAAAAAATCTTACCTAGGTTAGGAATATATCTATATTTATTAGCTTTCTCAAAATGTTTTTTAAGTTCGGAACTAAACTATATCCATTAAGATTTATTCAAAAAGTCTTTTGTAAGTTATGAACATAACTATATTTCCTACATTTTATTATTTTTTAAAAACAAACAAAAAATTATTTCTTAGGAATATGCCTGTGCTTTTTGTTTACATTTTATCTTTCATTAACTATCTCCTAACATGAATCTTCATGTACCTATGTCTTATTCTGACATGCAACGTCAGTACTCAAAGCATTATGATACAGTATCAATAAGAGAGCCTCATGAAATAATGACAGTGTGGCAGAAAAAAAGCCACGAACTATGAAGTTACCAGTTAGAAAACAGAAACAGTACTCTCATTAACAAGAAAACAACACGGTGAAAACAACATTAAAATGTATTTTATTTATTTTTTTATATCAAGGATAATGGAATAAGCACTTATTGCTTTTTGACATCCAGTCCCTGTGTGTATGCAGTTTTGTAAATCTTGTCATCTGTTCCCACCAGCACACAATGGCCTACTCTTACAAAAAGTGGAACAGGATTTAATGTGTGTGCAAGATGTTTCTGCGTGCATTCACACACGGGCCTCGGTTTATAGTCTCATCCGAAGGACTTTTGGGAAGAGTGGAGTTAGCACTGATGTTAACTCCAGGGGAAAAAATCCTCTCAAAGGGAATCGAACCGGGTATCAAATTCTGAGTGCAATTTTCTGACCACTAGGCTATCCGTCAACTCAATGAGACTCAAAGAGACACTCACATGGGCTTGACAGCATACTACACCTGAAGCATAGCACCCACATGCATGTGCACTCATGTATGTACATGCATGTGCGCAAGTGTGCACTTTAGTCTTTTACTCTGACTCTAGAGTAATAAAAATCCTCATTACCGAGTTCCCTATGGCTATCTAAAAGGGGAGGGTCAGTCTTTGGAGCTGTTCTGAAGACTGAGACTGAATCAGAATGGGGTAAGGAAGATCATTCCAAAGACAGGTGCTGTGTGAGAAAGCAGGTAAACCAGAGTAGTTAAAGATGATAAGCTGGAATGTGTGCGAGTCTGGTACCAGAGGTAGACTGAATGTTGCAAGGTGAAGAAGATCAGACAGACAAGAGGCACCCAGTGTGACAGACATTTGAAAGTGAAAAGTAGTTGCGGGGGGGGGGGGGGGGTTGTTCTCCATGGGGTAAGCTGGTTCCAGTTTTAACTATAAATTTTTTTTTTTTGGTAAAACAGGATCTGGCTGTTTCTTTTCTTCATCTGAGTGACAGATCATGCTACTGAAGTGCTTCAAAAATTGGATTGGATCGCTTCAAACTCTCTTCTCCACTTCAAACTCTCTTCATCTCCATTTCAAACTCTCTACTCTGCTTCAAACTTGCTTCAAACTCTCGTCTTCTCTGCTTCAAACTCTCTTCTCCACTTCAAACTCTTTTCTCCAATGTAAAGTAGTATGCGTGCCACTTGGTCCTCAAGGTCTCTGACTTTCCTCATACTGAAGAACTCGTTCATCCTTGCTCAAACAGCCAGCTTCAGGGCTTCTAGGATGTCAGGTGGGGTCCAGCCCAATATGTACAGGGAGGTTTTTGCTGGCCAGAGTGAAACAGATTTCTGTAGGACTGAAACTGCTCTGTTAGGTCTTCCTCCAGACATGGTTGTGCGGTCATGTCACTGAAGACAGAGACCAATTCCAGACAACAGGGGACATGCGTGAGGAAGCTGGACCATGCAGACTGCAGTAAGCCAATGGCTTTAATCAGGTCTCCAACTCACCAACACACACCCAACAAAACCTTCCTTTCCACCATAACCAAGCTCACAAAGCCAGATGTCACAAAGCCAGATGTCACAAAGCCAGATTCACAAAGCAGATGTCACAAAGCTAGATGTCACAAGCCAGATGTCACAAAGCCAGATGTCACAAAGCTAGATGTCAAAAGCGTGTCACAAGCTAATGCACAAAGCAGATGTTGCTCGGCCCTATCAAGTCATGCAGCTGCCACATGACATACTTCAAGATAGAGGAAATGCCTCGACAGTCTATAGTCCACCACACACATGGCTTAAAAGTCACATGTGTTGACACAAATTGGTCTGATAATACTTTTAGTGAAAAGACATTAGACTGAAGAATTCTGCACATTTACACACACACACACACACACACACACACACACACACACACACACACACACACACACAACACACACTCTCTCTCCTCTCTCTCTCACACATGCACGCATCACGCATGCACACACACACACAACACACACACACACACACCACAACACACACAAAAACAAACACACAAACACATGGAATAATGTAAAAAAAAATTTTTAAAGCACATAAATGCTGATTACCTTATCCTCAAAATGAAAGAGTAAAACAATAAAGGTAAAAAGGTAAAGGTGTCCCATAACCTAGGGTCTAGGGGAGCGAGGCGTCAGAGACCTCAGCTTCTCTGGGGCCAGCATATCAAGGGCGGCACCCATCTCCTTTCCCTCGCTGCTTAACCTTCTCTGACCCAAAAGAGGGCAGAAAAAACAAAAAATAAAAAGCCTAACTCCCAATCCCACAGACCAGGTACCCCACAGCAAGCACAGGTACGGCTTATCTCAGCACAGAGCAGGCACCCAGCCCACACTTGCCTGCTGTCAGTTCTGATACATCACCTCCCACCCTGCTCATTCAGTTTGAATTTTATGTTCTTAATAAATGCCAAACAGCTACATTTTTTTTTTTTTTTTTGCATGTGAAAGAGTATAACCCAGTGAAAGCAATGTTTGTGAATTTACGACAAATATGTATGTCTAGCAACAGATTGCCAGATGTTTTTCACCAGCTTCCTACAGACCCTTTACATTTCTACTATAACCAGGGAAACATGCCTGCTGCAATGCTTTTACAGGATACACATGACACACTAACTCACTGCAACAGTGCTTAGGAAGACTGACACAACACATCTCCTACAATCATTAGGAAGACTGACAGAACACAACTTATCTCCTACAATCATTAGGAAGACTGACAGAACACAACTTATCTCCTACAATCATTAGGAAGACTGCAGAACACAAAATCTCCACATGATTAGGAAGACTGACACAAACACATCTACAGTGATTTAGGAAGACGACAGAACACATCTACATGTTTAGGAAGAATTGACAGACACAAGCATCTACAGGTTTAGGAAGACTGCACAACACATCTCCTACAGTGTTAGGAAGACTGACACAACACATCTCTCAGCTGAGTTAGTGAAACTGACACAACACATCTCCTACAGTGCTTAGGAAGACTGACACAACACATCTACAGTGCTTAGAAAATCTCACATGGTCTTGACCTATTCACAAGTTGGCTTCATTGTCAGCACAGAAGACCGATTCATCTTCAACCCAGCATAACATTACCAAGTGTTACCTGTCTTGATCCTAATATGTTCTGAATACTGAACAACCCATTCAACCTGTAATCCTCAGGGAGAATAGCACACTTCAGCCCCCACCCCACCCTTTTAAAAAAAAAAAAAAATTCTAATCTTTAACAAATTGTCATCACTTATACTACTTTTTTTTTTTTAAGTTGTTTTATGAGTAAATCTTTGAAATCGATCACAGCAAAAAGATAACCTTTATCACAAAAACCAGCTCCCACTGGCAAACCAATGTCACAAAGACTCGGTAAAGGACTGTGGTGATAGGCTCTCTTCGGAAAATGGTCTGAATTTTACACACACAGACACACACACATGCCACACACACACACACACACACACACACACACACACAAACACACACACACAATGCACACACACACACAGCACACACACACACACAATCTCTTGTACCAGTACAATATAATTCAGTATTGTACCCCCCACCCCCCCACCCCCACCCAAAGAAAATACTACTGAATAAAAGCATAACTAAAGAAAAAAAAAATTAAAAGAAAAAAAAAAAATTAAGGACACAATAAAAAATGAAGTCTAATGGTCTGACACTCTACAATACAATGTCATTAAAACAAGTCTGGAGTTTGTAGAGATGACTGGAGTTTTATACAGCTTTCTTATTAAGAAAAATAAACACAAACCATACTTTTTCCTGAAGTGTATTTTTTTTTTCCAGAGCAATACAATACTTATTATTTATATACCTTGGTTACATACAAAAAACAGTTCACAATCTTTCAGAGTATCTAAATTGAATTTCTATGCAATTTGGGGCAAAACATTTTGCCAAAATAGCATCTAATACCACGTTTCAACACAATAGACAAGTGTTCAACAACACACTGAAACAGCTTTTACTCCAGTGTTTCTTAGGCAACATTAAAACAGTAAAATCACTCTTATTAACACAACACACGCTCGCTCTCTCTCTTTACACACACACACACACACACACAACACACACACACACACACACACACACACACACCACACCACAACACACACACACACCACCCCCCTTTTAACAAAATGTATAAAAACTGCATACACATCCCAAATGGATATTTAAAAAAAACAAACACATGAGAGCTTATTTCATTATCCTCAAAATATAACATAAACAAAATAAACAAACACACACACACAACAACTTAACATAGCAGTAAAAACTACCAACAATAACATCCACTTCAGAGAAAAAAAAAATCATAACTTTGTCTAATAAAAAATAAAGTTCACAAAAAACACAAAATAAACTCTCTAGCAAACAATGTATAACACACAAAAAATCAGTATATCCAATAACACACATACTTATATGAAGGCATGCACACATATTTCATGCCAATTTTTTTCAAGCTTCTTTATAGGTGAAATTTGTTGGGGTTTTTTTCCTGTTTTTTGTTTTGTTTTTTTACTGGTCTCTTTCTCTTTTTTTCCGTCTTTTCTTTCTTTTCTTGTTTTTCTGATTTTTTTCTTTTCTTATATTTTCCTTTTTTTGTATTTTTTCTTTTTTTTTTCTCTCCTTTTGGAAGCTTTCCTTTTTCATCCATCCTCTCTCTCTCTCTCTCGCTCTCTCTGCCCCTCCCTCTCTCCCCCTCTTTCTCACTCACTTCCCCTCTCTCTCTGTCTCTCTCCCTCCCTCACCCCCCCCCCCCCCCCCCTCTCTTTCTTTCTGCCCCCCTTCTTTCTCTCTCTATCAATGTTATCATCATTCTTGGCAGTTGATGGCTCAATGACTCTTCGATATCACTCAGTTTGGGGATAATGCTGACCATAATGAATTATGATTTTTTTCAGTCATCTTATATTTCTTTGTAAGTCCCGAGAGATGAGGTTTACATTTGTTTTTATTCTATGAAAACTATTTAACATCTTTCAGTCCACTTGCGTTTTTTTTTAAGTCCTAAGAGATAAAATTCATATTTCATTTCATTCTGTAAAAAAATTACCATTTGACATTTTACAAAATGCAAGTGGTGTGTGTGTGTGTGTGTGTGTGTGTGTGTGTGTGTGTGTGTGTGTGTGTGTGTGTGTGTGTGTGTGTGTGCGCGTGCATGTGTGCGTGTGTGTGTGTAGCTGGTATGAAACATATATCAGTGTTTAATACCTTGCATTGCATCAATTCCAATTACAAGACAAAAATGGCACCTTTATGCACAGACACACTTCAGACTGTACTCACATACATACCATCGCACACACACACAACACACACACACACACACACACACACACACACACACACACACACACACACACACACACACACACACACACACACCATGGCCCTACACTAAACACGAGTGCATGCAGCTAAACCAGAACAGAATTTGGATCCAACCTTTTCCTTTACATCAAAATGTGGTAAATCTTTAAGCTTTCCTTTGCTCATAAGCATAGTGCTACAGCAGATGCAGGAGTGTTTCTGACAGTGATGGCACGCTACACTCTGACTGTGGACTGTGGAAAAGGAGAGAACATTGGGTGCCCTCACTCCAGCCATCCCTGTGGCTCTCTCTCTCTCTCTCTCTCTCCACACTATAGACCCCTGCGCCTGAAGATCAATGCACTCACTCTCTTTCCAGTGCATTGACAGAGACAGAGACAGAGAGATAGTGAGAGTGAGGTGTGTGTGTGTGTGTGTGGTGTACGTGCGTGCGTATGTGAGAGAGAGAGAAAGAGAAAGTGTGTGTGTATGTGCGCGCACATGTGTAGCATGCATGAATGTGCTTGCGTGCATGCATGTTTGTGTGTGCGTGTGCATGCGCGTGTGTGTGGACTTCAGGCTGAGAACTGGCCCTCAAGAGCTCAATCTGTCTTGCTGTTACCCATGGGACCCTCGGGTCCCCTCCTCCTCCTCCACCAACTGTCACAGCCACCCCACCTCCGCAGAACAAATCTGAAGGTGACAGCACTCCCCTCTGGGTGTGTCATGTCACCAACAGTGGTCTGCCCTCCTCTCTCTCTCCATGACCTGGGGTGTGGCTAGCAAGACTGAGCAGTACACGGGCCGTGGCATCATATAAATAAAAATAAATAGATAAATAATAACTATAAATAACACAATAAATAAGTAAATGAATAAATATGTAAAGAAAAAAATGAATGAATAAGTAAATGAATAAATAAGAATTAAAAAATGAAGATAAGTAAAAAAAAAAAAAAAAAAAAAAAAAAAAAAAAAAAAAAGAAGACAAATAAATTTTAAAAAATGAATAAAAAAAATATTTAAAAAGTAAAACAAATAGATAAACAACAACAAAAAGATGAAGAAAAGTAGTGAATACGGTACATGATGCCACCCAAACCACCGAGGCCTCACCCAAGTTCCAACCCTGCAGTCACACTCAGCTGAGTGTCTCCTGCCACAGAGCCACCCAAAGAAGGCAGCAGTCTTTTCAGAATGCCATGGCATCTGCGGTGGTCTGTGTTCCATCAGAGTGTTTGCGTGCCATCACTGGCAGAACCACAACTACAACCCCTACAGCACAATGCCTTGTAAGTGAACAAGTACTGACAAATATGTCACAAAGTAGCGATTCTTCAAATTTCTTCATTATTACTTTCAGTGTCACTTTTTTTTACTTGTTAGTTGTTTAAAAATAGTATAAAAAGACTACTATGATGATTTCTGATACAGTATCTCGTTGTGTAGTGTGTGTGTGTGTGTGTGTGTGTGTGTGTGTGTGTGTGTGTGTGTGTGTGTGTGTGTGGTGTCACGCGCACACGCATGTGCATGGCATGCACCAGGCATGCCTATGTGTAAGTGTCATTTGAGTATTTGTGTGTGCAGCACACACACACACGGGAATGTTGATATATTTATGTATGTGTAAGAAAGTGTGTGTGAATTGTGAACTTATGTGTGTGTGTATATGACTTATCACTAATGCACATGTAAAATCAGCTGGAGTGTGCCAAGTGCATGCAGGTGCCTTGTCCAAAATTGCCATAAAAATTATCACACTGATAGCAGTTTCACATGAAAAAACACCTCCTGTTACCTTGTCATTTGCAACTCTGATAAAGGAACAAGGCCTTTATCATTATCAAACTCTGATAAAGGAAAAAGGCCTTTATCGTTATCAAACTCTGATACAGGAAAAAGGCCTTTATCATTATCAAACTCTGATAAAGGAAAAGACTTTTTTGTATAATTGAACTGTAATAAAGGAAAAAGGCCTTTATCATTTCAAACTCTGATGAAAGTGAAAGTTTTTTCAATATCAAACTAATAAAGGAAACAGGGAGGTCTTACTCGTTATCAAACTCTTATAAATGAAAATGGCCGAATCATTATCACAATCACTTTCCTGCCTAAATGTATATATCCCTTTTTGACTGTCTCTGCCGTATCATTAAACTGCATGAATGCATAACATCAGACTTCAGTGATGTCTTTGCCTTATCTCTATCCCACGTGAATGTGTCATGCCTAACTAACTGTAGATGTCTCTGCCTTACCATTATAACCACCTGAATGTGTAAAGCCCAACTTCATGATTATCTGTTTCTTATCATTATACCACCTGAATGTGCACTGCCTAACTTTAATATCCCTTTTCCTCCTTATCATTTATCCCACATGAATTCATCTAAATTAAGTGACAATCTTTACATTATCATCATGTTACCTGAGTGCATCTTAACTAACATTAATGAGAATCTTCATCTTCTGTACAGAACCAACATCACTGGGTCCTGGACTGAACATTACCACACACAGCAGGTCAATATAGTCTTCGGAAACTGAGAGGGAGGAGTCAGTGAGCCACAAATCACCAAAAATATCCCACAGAGTTTGCTTGGTATGGGTAGTGTCAAAAGTCAAAACAGAAATGTTCATTGTTTAATTAAAAGTTAATAAAAAAAAGGTGGAAAGTAAACATTTAAAAGCCCCCAAAAACAACAACAACAAAAACACAAACCTGAACACAGACAGAGCTCAAAGAAATTTCTTTCACACTCCCCCCCCCCCCCCCCCCCCCCCCCCCCCCCCCCTAAAAGTTTCACTTACACAAAAACTCTCCCACCCCTCACTCTCACCACCACCCTCCCCAAACACACACACACACACTAAAAAGATTTACACACACACCTCTCTCTCTCACTCTCCACACCCCCCCCACCCCTCCCCCCCCCTTTTTTTTCTCTCTTACTCAACCCCCCCCCCCACCCTCCCCCTTTCTCTACTCACTCAACCCACCCACCCACACCCCAAAACACTCACCAGCTAAAAAGTTGCGTGCACACACACACAAGACTTCCACCATGACATCCCCCCCCCCCCCCCCCCCCCCCCCCCCCAACAACAACAAACACACTAGCTAAAAAGTTTCTCACACACACACACACACACACCACACACACACACACACACACACATTGACCACAAAAAAGTAGCTTTCTGTGACCAAATCACTACTGACACAAATTAAATTTGAAGTAATTCCAGATATTCAAACTAATATCTTCACAAGTTCAACTGAAAGCCAGTTTAGAAGACCAGATCCATATATTTACACAATTTCAATTACAAGTTTATCAAATCAATGTTAACACAATTTCAATTACAAGTTTGTCAAATTAATGCTTACAAAATTTCAATTACAATGTTGACACAATTTCAATTACAAACTTTAAATCAAATCAATGCTGACACAAGTTCAGCATAAACATACAAGCATTACAAAGACCACTACAACAAAAGTTTCAACTAACAGTCACTCTTATGAACAAAGTTTTTAAAACACTAACAAAAAAAACCTATAAAAAAAAACTGAAAACCACACTTGTAATAAGGCATGTCATAATTCCAAAAAATTCTAACATTCCAATCTCTTTGAAAAAAAACAAGGGGAAAAAAAAAAAAAGGAGAAGAAAAAAAACCCAACCACTGACACAAACCCCAAACATTCATTCCTCAAAACATTCAGTCCTTCATCTCAAAAGCTGTTGTCAATGTACATACTTCATCCATCATTACCTAAAGCTAGTCATTTTCTTATGATGTCAAACTAGCTTTTTTCACTATGAAATCTCTCAACACACACACATCACTTAAAAAAATCTCTCTCTCTTCCCCCTCCCTCTCCTTTCCCACACTCTTGCTAAAAAGTTACACACACACACACACACACACACACACACACACACACACACACACACACTCACTCACTCACACTCACTCACCACACACACACACACACACACACACACACACACACACACACACACACACACACACACACACACACATATTCCTCCCTCCCCTTCACTCTCAACCCCCCCAGCTAAAAAATTTGACAAACTCCCCCCCCCCCCCAACACACATACACCTGTGAAAAGGTTTCCCTCCGTCTGTCTGTCTGTCTGAACATAGCCTATAAACATTGCAAAGAGCACCACAACTAGGTTTCAACTGTCACTCTTATAAAAAAAATTTTTTTAATGAACTATACTAACAAAAAAAATTTTTAAAGAAGAAAACTGCACTTGTAACAAGGCATGTCATGATTCCAAACATTTCTAACTTTCTAATCTCTTAGAAAAAAAAAAATGAATAAATAAAAGAAATGAAAAAGGAGAGAAAAAAAATCACCAGACACAAACCCCAAACATTCATCCCTCAATAATTTCATTTAGTCATCATAAAAAAAGTTACTTATATGCTTATTTCATCCATCATTACCTAAAGCTAGTAATTCTTTTAACAATGGCAAACTAGCGTCATGACAGTTAACTATTTAAACTTTTTTCGCACTTTGAAATCTCTCAAAAACAAATATCAAACACACACACACATACACACCAACTAAAAACAAATCTCTCTCTCTCTCTCTCTCTCTCTCTCTCTCTCACACACACACACACACACACACACAAACTCCCCACCCCCCTCTCTCTCTCACTCCCCCCTCCCCACCAGCTAAAGTTTCACCCCCCCCACACACACACAACCAGCTAACAAGTTTCACCTTCACACAACTCCCCCCCAGTCTCACCCCCTCCACACTCACTCCCCCTCCCCCAAACCACCTAAAAAGTTTCACACACATAACTCCCCCCCCCCCCCCTCAACACACACCACCTAAAAGCTCTCTCTCTCTCTCCCTCTCTCTCACACACACACACACACACACACACACACACACACACACACACACACACACACACACAACACACACACTCACTCACTCACTCACTCACTCACTCACTCACTCACTCTCACTCACTCACACTCACTCACTCACTCACTCACTCACACTCTCACAACACACACACACACACACACACACACACACACACACACACACACACACACACACACACACACCACACTTTCCAGCAAATTTCACTACATAAAAATTGGGCTACTTTTTCCAAGGAGAGCAAATCACCACAGTATAGTCCAACCTTTTTATCTTTATTATATTCATGATCTATCTGCTCTTATATCAGCAAGTTTTCCAAAATAACTCTGCATAAGAACACACCCTTGCTGTCATCGATTCTTCAACCAGTAGTAACAGTGCATTGCACACAGCACCTTTGCTTTTTGTCTAATCTGAAAGACTGGTACTTGATTTTTTTTGTTTTTCTCTGAAGTGTTGCAAAATGAGAGGTCAAAGTCTGAATTCAGATGGGGTTTAGGGTGAAGAACTCTGTTTAACTTAATTTTGGGGAAAATCTGTTGTCGCTAGACCATAACCACTACCCTTGGTATAATCTGTTTTAAAGACAGAATGTATCGGCCAAACTTACATGATGTGTGCATGAACTGAACTACATTTTTCCAGGATTATAGCAAAGACAAGCTTCACACTAGTAAGACATGCAAGCTACACCTTTCAAGACAAGCTACACACAGCCGATGCAAACTGTACACAACTGAGGAAAAATAAACACAGCTAAGAAAAGCTACACACATCTGAGACAAACTACACACACTCAAAAAACAGCAATACAAAACTAAGGCATGCTATGCTGCGTATGAACTAGGAAAACTGGGTAAACAAGGCTAAAGCATGCAAAACAGATATCAGAAAAACAGATACGAGTCATGAGGCAAGTAAGTTAAACAGCCACAGACAGACAAGAGCCATACAGTAAATTACTCAGATCAACAGCAAGCTACACAGAGCCAAAATAAGTGACACAGAGCTAAGATGAAAGCTACATAGAGCTAAGATGAAAGCTACACAGAGCTAAGATGAAAGCTACACAGAGCTAAGATGAAAGCTACACAGAGCTAAGATGAAAGCTACACAGAGCTAAGATGAAAGCTACACAGAGCTAAGATGAAAGCTACACAGAGCTAAGATGAAAGCTACACAGAGCTAAGATGAAAGCTACACAGAGCCAAGACAAGAAACACAGAGCTAAGACCAAAGCTACACAGAGCTAAAGCAAGCACCTCAGGACTAGTAAAAAAGACTATGCAAAGCCACAGCAAGAAAAGTCGCATACGTAGAATCTTACCATTAGTGAACCTCAGAGCTCTAGCTGAGGAACACTCAAACACAAAAAGCTGTTGGCATTTATCAAGAAAATAAAATTCGAACTGAAGGCAGTGGTGGAGCTGACGTCACAAAACTGACTGGTAGGGCGCGGGGGCTGTATGCCTTTTCTGTACTCAGATAAGCCAACCTACACTGAAGAGTGCATCATCCAATCCAAGGGACTGATTGTTAGGGCTTTAAACACAATGACCACATTTATCGTTAGGGCTTTAAACACACTGACCACTTTTGATCATTAGGGCTTTAAACACACTGACCACTTTTGATCATTAGGGCTTTAAACACACTGACCACTTTTGATCATTAGGGCTTTAAACACACTGACCGCAAACATTATTTGTTGCATTTGACTGGATTAGTTTTTATATCAATTTAGAAGAAAATAGAAAAATGAAAGAATTAATACTTTTAAAGTGACCTAGATAATGGTTTTATAAAATTTGAAATGAATAAAAGAATTTGAAAGGAATGGTAAAAAATAAAACCCACAGAATAAACTACTGTAAGAATACAGTAATAAACTCATAACAGCACAGACACAATAATTGGAAACATTGTCCTCCAGAACTTAAATAAACTCAAAAGGTTGCTGATGTTTTACTGTTCATTTTCTGTGTAGTCATTATTGTTTTAGATTAATATCATAGTCATTTTGATACCTACACCAGATAATGTACTACTCTGAGAAATAATTAACACTCCCCAAATACAACAGAGAGAGGAATGGAGGAAACTGGTTGTCAAGTCTTCAGGGGTGCCCGAAATGACACCAAACTAAGGGATGGATGGACAGACAGACAGACAGACAGACAGACAGACAGACAGACAGATAGATAGATTAGATAAATAGAAAGAAATATTCAGGAATGGTGACCAAGCCTATAAACACACCTACAGAGGTCTACACACACACACACACACACACACACACACACACACACACACACACACACACACACACACACACACACTCCTTTGAAAACAGTGCAGTCCAGTGGATCCAAGCAATCCTAAAACCTCCTCCCCCAAGGACAGGACAAAACTGAACAGTGAGCACTGCAGCCTTACTACTTTACTCCATGCCAAGCCACAGTTGCCACAGAAACACAAAGCTAGGCTACAAGGTTAGCCTACTGAAGCAAGCCAAGACTCACGCTGTAGACAGATGCCCCCACATGCTAGGCCTACCTTCTGAACAGTGAGCACTGCAGCCTTACTAGGCTACTTTACTCCATACCAAGCCACAGTTGCAACAGAAACCCAAAGCTACTACTGAAGCAAGCCAAGACTCATGCTGTAGACAGATGGCCCCCACATGCTACCATCACCTTCACCCATCCCGTACTCTTGTTGACTGTTGGGACGCCACTAACAACTTTGTAACCCGCTTCCTCCCCTCCCTGCAGTCCTCAACTTTCTGTAGTATTTCCGCTTTACTCAAAGCCAATCCACTGTCTGATGTCTTCCCATCATTTTCTCTGTCTGCTTCTTCATCTCCCTCCTTGTGCTGTTCCTTGTGGGATAGTCTTGGCCAGTCCCCATGTTTGTGTGAGTCTTTTCACTCAAGTCAGGAGTCTTCATAGGCCCAAGGGTGTTTCCTATTCTGGTTTTTACTTCTTTGTTGGTCATGTGATCTCTGTATGAGATACCAGGAAGTTTGCAAAAGTATCTTCATCTTCAGTGCCTGAATCTTTCTGTCAATGTCTTCTGTTATGGTCTACTTTGTACATACATACAAAAATATGGTCACAACTAGGGGACATAATTATTAGTCTGATCTAGGAGCCAATGGTGATGTTCATGTTGATCCAGAGGACTTTTATTTCTGTCACTGCAGCTGTGGTCAGGGCTATCCTGGAGAGAACTTCATTCTTGGTTTAGATCCTTCATCCCATACTCCAGGTCACAGATTTTCAAAGCTATGGACGGTCTCAGTTTTCTTGTTGTCTATGGTTATGTCAGTGCTGATACCATGGCACTATTTGTCATCAACTGCTTCTTTTCAGCACTGACCTGCATGCTATATGATGAAGAGGCCTCACCATGGCGATTCATCAAGTTGACCAGCTTTTGCTCTTGTCCAGCTAAGGCCATTGGTGTAATCAGCAAACTTCAAGTTTTGAATTGTCCTATCTCCATAGCTATTCCCTCATGGTTTCCAAATCAATCAGCATTGTCCTTCCTCCATAGCTGACTATTCCCTCATGGTTTCCAAATCAATCAGCCACATTGCTCTAAATGGCAGCATCAGTGATAACACGGTCAACAGCAAACAGTTCATAATTCAGATGCTCAAAATGTTTCAGCAGAATAACTAACATCTTCCACTCTTCTCTCCATTGGTCTTTTAACTCTGGTCTCTTCTCCTTTCACTCTCTTCTTTATAAACCTCTGGTCACTTTTCCTCTTACTGTTAGACCTTTACAGACCTACCATTGGATGATTTTATGTTCATCACGCCTCCTTTCTTTTGAAAAGCATGACTTTTCAAAAAAAGTTTTGTTTTCAGTACAGGCCTAACAACAGGGAGAGACTGGTGGGGGCAGGGGGGGATCATGCGTACTAACCATAAGAATTTAGGGGGAGACAGGGGGATCATGTGTACTAACCATAAGACACTGGGGGGGAGGGGGGGCAGGGGGATCATGTGTACTAACCATAAGACACTGGGGGGGAGGGGGGGCAGGGGGATCATGTGTACTAACCATAAGACTCTAGGGGGAGACAGGGGAGAGGAAGGGGGTGGTGGGAGAGTGAAAGAAACAGAGAGAGACAGACTACATGTGTGTCTTATTCTACTCAAATCCGTCAATGGTGTTCATGATAGATCTGTGCTAAAATGAACTGTTGATGGAGAGGAGAAATGGGCCACAATCAGAGGGAGGTAGAGGAGGCTGACCAGGTGTTGCTGGTGATCAATTCAACCTGTAGCCGCCGCTGTAGTCTAGTGGTTAGGGCGTTGTACTCGTAATCTAAAGGTTGCTGGTTCGATCCCAGCTATTCCGCTATGGCGTTGTGCCCTTGGAAAAGGCACTTTACGGCTATTTTCCCACCCCACCCAGGTGTAAAAGGGGTACCAACCTTGTGTTGGGGGTTAACCCTGCGATAGACTGGCGTCCTATCCAGGGGGGAGTCTATGACTCTCAGTCGCTTAACGCCACAGATACCGGGATAAGCACCGGCCTGATGAGCCTTATGGCTCGGGACAGACTTTAACTTTAACTTTAATTCAACCTGTACTCCTATGTCAAGTCAATTCAACCTGTACTCCTAAGTCAAGTCAATTCCACTTGTACTCTTGTGTCAAGTCAATTCAACTTGTACTCCTGTGTCAAGCCAACTCAACTTGTACTCCTATGTCATGTCTTTTGCCAGACCTCAGCATGACAGAGCAGCACCTGCCAGAGCAGCACCTGCCAGAGCAGCACCTGCCAGAGCAGCACCTGCCAGAGCAGCACCTGCCAGAGCAGCCAGCACCTGCCAATCAGGGGATTTTGCGGGGATTTTTCTCCTGGAGTTGACATCAGTGCTGACTCCACTCCCCCAAAAGTCTTTTGGATGAGACTATAAACAAAGGCCCCGTGTGTGAATGCAAGCAGAATATCTTGCGCACACATTAAATCCTGTTCCGCTTTTTGTGAGAGTAGGCCATCGTGTGCCGGTGGGAACAGATGACAAGATTTACAAAACTGCATACGCATAAGGACTGGATGTAAAAAAGCACACGAGTGCTTATTCCATTATCTTCAATATAAAAGAATAAACAAATAATTTTTTTTTTTAAACCAAATGTAATATTGGTAAATGGAGGGCCGGGGTCTATGAATGAGTTTATCATAAAACAAATCTTTCCAAGATTTTATCATTCTTATCTCTTTATCTCGTTCAAGACGATTTTTTCCTCTGTGAGTAAATATCACTGCTGATTCCACTCCCCTTAAAGTCCTTTGCATGAGACTATAGTATAAACCTATGTCCCAAGTGTGAACACAGGCAGAAATATTGCATGCATGTTAAAACCTGTTCTGCTTTTCAGAGTAGGCGGCCGGAAGACAAAACTGACAAAAGTGCATACACACAGGGACTGGATGTAAAAAAGCACGCGAGTGCTTATTTCATTATCCTCGAAATAAAAGAATAAATTAAAAGAATGAAATACTCTCTTCTCAAATCGTTAGCATTTATGTCATGTATTTACATGATGGGATAGTGAGGAGGTCAGGACATTGCACTCGCAATTTCACAACCCAGGTTCGATTCCCGTTCAATGAGATTTTTCCCCTGGAGTTAACATCAGTGCTGCCTCCACTCTCCCCAAAAGTCCTTTGGATGAGACAATAAACCGAGGTCCTGTGTGCGAATGCACGCAGAACATCTTGCGCGAATGTTAAAACTCGTTCCGCTTTTTGTAAGAGTAAGCCGGATAACCAAATTGACAAAACTGCATACACACGTGGACTGGATGTAAAAAGGCACATGAGTGCTTATTCCATTATCCTCAAAATAAAAGAATAAAATAAGTAAATAAATAAATAAATAAAATACTCTTCTCAAATTGCTAGCATTAATACCATATATTTAGATGATGCGCTTTGAGCACTCTGACTGCTTGAAAAAGCAGGATGCCATGTTCACTAAAATGGGTTTTATCCCAATGGGTTTAAAAAAGCATGATGCCATGTTCACTAAAATGGGTTTTATCCCAATGGGTTTAAAAAAGCATGCTGCCATGTTCACTATAATGGGTTTTATCCCAATGGGTTTGAAAAAGCAGGATGCCATGTTCACTAAAATGGGTTTTATCACAATGGGTTTGAAAAAGCAGGATGCCATGTACACTAAAATGGGTTTTATCCCAATGGGTTTGAAAAAGTATGTTGCCATGTTCACTAAAATGGGTTTTATCCCAATGGGTTTAAAAAAGCATGATGCCATGTTCACTAAAATGGGTTTTATCACAATGGGTTTGAAAAAGCATGTCATGTTCACTAAAATGGGTTGTATCCCAATGGGTTTGAAAAAGCATGATGCCATGTTCACTAAAATGGGTTTTATCACAATGGGTTTGAAAAAGCATGTCATGTTCACTAAAATGGGTTTTATCACAATGGGTTTGAAAAAGCATGTCATGTTCACTAAAATGGGTTTTATCACAATGGGTTTGAAAAAGCATGTCATGTTCACTAAAATGGGTTTTATCACAATGGGTTTGAAAAAGCATGTCATGTTCACTAAAATGGGTTTTATCACAATGGGTTTGAAAAAGCATGTCATGTTCACTAAAATGGGTTTTATCCCAGTGGGTTTTCCCGACTACAACCTACAGAGGCACTCCACAACACGTTACACAACTAGAAGTGTCTCAGACAGAAGTTTATTTTCTTTACATCTAAGCACTCTGAACACACACACACACACACACACACACACACACACACACACACACACACACACACACACACTTAATACCCCACACACACCACCTATGCCAGCAGTACTAAGTGTACTCTCAAGCCCTCCTACCTCAACAGTCACTAATCATTGACTTCGCTTTGTCAGTAAGAATACTTCAGTGCAAAATCCACCTTACATCACAATTTTTCCAATCCTTCGTCTGTCCAGATGATTCACAAACCTATATTCATAATTTATTTACCACCCCAACATGCCACCCACCCCCACAAATATACACTGAAATTTCTTCTTGCCTCATCTTTAAACTTATGTCAAATGTGAAAAGGTAAAACAACTGTAGCATTTTATGTCTTTCGGATGAGACTTTTTTTTTGTTTCGGATGAGACTATAAACCGAGGCCCCATGCGCGAACGCACACAGAACATCTTGCCCACACGTTAAATCATGTTCAGCTTTTCGTAAGAGTAGGCCATTGTATGCTGGTGGAACAGATGACAAGATTTACAAAACTGCATACACACGGGGACTGGATGTCAAAAAAAAAGCACATGAGTGCTTATTCCAGTATCATCGATATAAAAGAATAAATAAATAAATAAACTTTTATTTCCAGTCATTCTATTTCCTAAGTTCCTAGTCAAGTAGTCCTCATTTCACTTAAGCCACAAGGACTGTGTTAACCACTATACAACACTCACTCTCCCAGGTCACACACTCGTGTGGAGACAGCTTGCACACAGAACACAGGTTTGTTTTTGCATGACTGTAATGCATGTGCTGAAGTCTTCACTGTGTTACGAGTATATGAGGCTCTGAATGGTGTTGAACAAGGACTCCTAGACCCCATACTTCTTTGCTGAATGCTCTGACAGTAACTATTGTTGTCCGTCATATGAGCAAAAATGTGAGGGGCTACCATTATGCGCAAAATAAGTCAGGCCCTGCATGTTCAACTTCGGTGCGGGAGAGATTTGTTATCTTTTAAGTTTTTCTGGAAGACTTGCAACTGCTAACAACCTCCAGTTCCTATTTGACCATAGAAGCAAAACACCATGGAAAAATGCCCAACACCACAACTGAATCACCACCCTGCTACTACAGGCATCAGATCCAGGACAACAACTCATACATTCAGGATAAAACCTAGTCCTTCACATAATTATCCCCATTGCTGGAACTTGCAAGAACAGCAGTACAGAAATACCATGCAGTATAATAGACTCTGGCATACAACAGGGGTGAAACCTTCCAGAATATGAAACCAGATGGTTCTTTTTCACATACTTACACTTTCAAATACCCAGATTCAAACAATCCACTGTTGGCCGTCGCTCTTTCTCTATTTCCAGTCCCTACATCTGAAATTACCTCTCTCTTACTTTGCCTAAAGCCTTCATTTAATACTTTCAAATCCAGACTCCAAACACACCTATTTCCTATAGTTACACTTCTTATCTATTTTACATGTACACATATGAAAAAAAAATTCTGGACACTTTTGTAAAAATTTGTATTTTTGTATTTTGTACCACTTGGGAGTCACAACAGATTTCTCTGCATGAAATTCGGGCTGCTCTCCCCGGGGAGAGCGTGTCGCCATAAGTGCAGCGTCTACCCTTTTTTTTTTTTCTTTTCTTTTACCTGCATGCATCTGTATTTGTTTCCCTATCAGAGTGGCTTTTTTCTACAGAATTTTGCCAGGGTCAACCCCCTTGTTGCCCCATGGGTTCTTTTACATGCGCTTAATAGTGATCTGTAACACACGAGATCTCAGTTTATTGTCCCATCCGAAAGACTAAAACCCAGACCACCACTCAAGGTCTAATGGATGGGGGAAAAGTTTTGGGCCCAAACGGGGTACGAACCACCACACACTCCGACTCAGACTTTTTGCTTTCTAGGCAAGGCGCGTTGCCACCTAGATTGCCGATCCACCTAAAACAATGTGTTCAGTTCTACTTAACTATAAATGAAAAGAGCTGAAAAAGTATGCTTCCAAATATCAACAAAAAGCACTTGCAAAACCAGGCACAGCAGTTAGCGCGATGGACATTTGGCTGGAAGATGGTAGGTTTGATATCCAAACAATCCCTTCATTTTTTTAGACCCAAGTTAGCTCCAACCTTGTGTGAGCTTGCTCTAGGCTCATTTGGGAGGACTTGGACCACACAGCTGAGCAGCATGGACATCACCAAGATAACCCAGAAGCCATACAAGGCTCATCTAGCCCCATGGCAGCCTGACACTGATGAGCTCTATGAAGACTGCTGACTGGAGACCCAACAAGAAGCTGGGTATGGCTGGGGTGGTGAGTTCAGAACAAGCAGCATGGGAACAGCAGGAAAGGTCCATCAGACAAGATGAGGCAGCACAAAAAGTAACACAAACACCAAAGAGACAACTCACCTTGTTAGCACAAAAAGTAACACACACACCAAAGAGACAACCCACCTTGTCAGCACTGCATCCTCTCTGGAAAAGGGGAAATGCCTGAGATCAATTCAGGCTTCCCACTTCTGGTCTCTGGTCCTTGTTGAGCGGTACATGGCACAGTCTTTTCACTCAAACATGTGTTGAGCGGAAAGGCCACACATGATGACACCAGCCCCGTGAACTAAGTGTTTGTGCAATGAATATAATATTAACTTATTATATGGCCAAGTGTGACTGAAAATTCTTCCCTTTGGGATTTTCCTCAGAGCAGAGGGGCCTAGAGCTTTAGCAGTCAAAGCTTTCATCTCTTCATGGGCATCCACAAGTAGTGGTAGCACCACTGAGATCTGGGGAACTGAAAACCTGAATCTCCAGTCTAGCAACTGTGGCAAAGTGGTTAATACATTGGCTTCTTGACTGTAGGGTCATGGGTTTGATTCCTGTAAGCTTTGATTATCTTTAGGCTCCAGCTGTCTCAAAACTGGTGCCACTCTATACACCAGTTGGCCCTTAAGACAGAAAGTGCTGACTTTTCATAAAATGCTACAACTGCAACAAACCATTCGTTTTCTAGCGAGGCTTTCTAGTAGTAAGCACCTATCAGTCTCGGAAGACTATGAAGTTGCGCTCTAGTCTTTGGAGCACAAAGCCTGGGTAAGTAAGTATGGAGGCAAACTGTTACCCATGCAGCAGACCCCCCCTCTCCACGCCACTGGAATGATCCATTGGAAAGGCAATGACCGATATGAATGGTTCCAGTACCGTTGCAGGAGCCACCAGAACGTTGCTATATACATCCCCAAGCCACCCTGGGACTCCAACTCCCCAATTTTTCCTCAGGGATGGTGTCTAGACATGACACCTGTGTGCATGCTGTTTTTTTTCATAATTTCGTCATCCGTTCCTTTCGGCACACGATGACCTGCTCTTCCGAAAGGCAGAAAGGGGTTTTAACGTGTGCGCAAGTTGTTCTGTGTGCGATCACACATGGGGCCTCAGTTTATAGTCTCATCTGAATGACGTTGACATTCAGTTCGATTTTTTTCGTCAAACTGGGAAGAAAGGGCAAGGCTGGGTACGAACCCAGAACCTTACGATTTACTTGTTGGCAGGTGAACGTCTTAACCATCCTGCCACCTTCTTTCCTTTCTACACACTCAATAATAAAATAATTGTAACCAGCACTAGGATTTATCCAAGCTCCCCCTCCCCATGAAGGAGATAAGTAAAAGAACCATGAGGAGCAGAACTGCTTCACTCTGACAACACTCCAACATATATCCACTGCAGAACTAAGCACTGCTAATTATTTCTAACACTTATTACAGCAGAAGCATTTAACATTTCAAAAAAAAATTATACATTAACAATAGTATTTCATAATATTGGTACTAAAAAAAATAAATAAGAGACCCATTGCTCTCCATAAAGCCAATCTCCACGGCTAGCTGGCTTCATGACCTTCATAGAATCAATGACTACAATACTATAGAGTGCTATGTGGAATGCAGAAATGTCTGTGACCTGCATAGAAGCAATGACTACAATACTATAGAGTGCTATGTGCAATGCAGAAATATCTGTGACCTTCAGCTTTCAACCTAGTGTCCTAGGCTACAATACACTGTGGTCTAGCTTCCTATGTAAAGAGTGTCCCTGCCATTCCTTAAATTAAACATATTCTCTCTCTGACCTAAGACAATGGTCATACAGTACACAGACTTGCCAACCACCTACCTCTCAAAATCTCCCTCTTACAGCTGCCGTTGTTGTTCAAAGTCCTCTCTCCTTTCTGACAGATGCATGTCCTCCACAGCCCTGGGGCTGCTCTGCACTGCTCCTGAGGAACAGAGAACAGCAGCATTGGAGAGACGGTCTACTGAAAGGTTACCCCACTCTGCTACTGTAGCCATCAGAACAATAAAAGTTGACAGCAGCATCACGGCCATTCTCACCAGCCACACTCCATCATCCAGTCTTTCCAGCTAGCAAGCTTCACATGTCCTGAACAAAGGTAAAACATGGCTCATACAGAATTTTTTGAATTTTTTACTTTGGGGAGGCTTTTCAAGACCCTACTCTTTAAAGTCCTTCTTTAACTACTTTTGCATATCAGGCCTTTAAACAGAGACCCCAAAATTATTTTCCCAAAGGACCTTTAATGGCTGTATGAGCCTTGATAATACAATGCAATACAGTGCCAGATGTAATGAGACAGGACATTTGTGTTAAAAAAAAACAAACTTCATAGGGTTTCAAGCATAATTTCACAAGCACAACAAAATCAGCCTAAACAGTGAAGGAAGTTGGGTGGGTTTTGTTCAACTTCTAAAACTATTTATAACTATCTCGGTATCTGTTAATACTATGCAAGTACAAAACATGACAAGAAAATTCTAAATTTTAACAAACTTTAAAAAAAAATTCAAGATGCCCTCAGGATGTTGCTAAGTCAAATGCCTTTCTAACCCTGCAGTTTCATACAGGCACTAAAACATTTTACATTTCTGTGTGTGTAACTGCCATAAAACTAGGTGCTGAGAATGAAAGACTGCAACAAACTTGTATTGAATAGATAGAAACTCACCCAGGGAATGGACACAGTATCAAAAACAGCTTCCAATGTATGCTCCAGCTTGCAATGGTCAACCTCAAGCCTGGCAGCCCTCCAGCCTGAAGCATACTATGTGTCACAGTTAACTTGTTTTGTCTTTTCTCTTTTGTTCCTGTTAACTTTCATTAATTATTGTTGTTGCTTGCTTTATTGAAAGATTGGTAAGGTTTTCTTCATTTCTCAGCTAGAGCTCCAAGGTTCACACATGGAGATTTTGCATGTAAGACTGTCTGCCCAACATTGACAGCCCAATTGAGGTTTTGACTTTGGGGATGATTTCTATGACACCAGTGCGCATGCATTTGTTAGATGCTGTCTTCCATTCCTACTGGTAAAAGTGGAATGGGTTTTAACATGTGTTTAAGATGTTCTGCGCATGCTCATACACAGGATCTTGGTTTAGTCTCATATACAGTACTTTCTGGGGAGTCGATACTGATGTTAACTCCACAGTGAACACTGCAGAGTGACTTTTGGTTGGCCATGATTACCTCACCTCACCTCACCTCATTCTCCTGACTGGTCGTAGAGGAGACATGAGGATGTTGATGTCGTTGTTCTCATCCATCCAGGCCGGTCCTCTGCCCTGCGGATCAGCGTTGCGTTGTCCATCCCAGTCCACTCCTTGATGTTGTCCATCCAGTTCTTGGGTTGCCATGACTAAAACACTAATAAATTATGTGTCTTTGCTTAAAAAAAAATTAAAGCCCCTTTCTGGTTTCAATCCATCTCCTATTAATTTTCTTTTTAAACAAGAAACTGGTTTACATTATAAAAAATAAAAATGGACACATTCTTATATTTTACTATGAAAATTTCCAAGCTTGTTACCTTTGTGCCTTTCAATCCAGTACCACCGTTTTTTTAATATTAAAAAAAAAAAATTTACTTTATGTCACAGCAGATTTCTCTGCGTGAAATTTGGGCTGCTCTCCCCGAGGAGAGCGCCGTCGCCACAAGTGCAGCGCCTACCCATTATTTTTTCCCCATCAGGAATGGTGTCTAAACACACCTGAGTGCATGCTGGTTTTTTATAATTTTGTCATCCGCTCCTAAAAGCACATGATGTCCTGCTCGTCTGAAAGGTGGAACTGGGTTTTAACCTGTGCGCAAGATGTTCTGCGTGCATTTGCACACAGGGCCTCGGTTTATAGTGACATTCAGTTGATTTTTTCGTCAAACAGGGAAGAAAGGGCGAGGCTGGGTACGAACCCAGAAACTCACAAACTGGTTTACTCGTTGGCAGGCGACATCTTAACCATCCTGCCACCTTCCTTCCTTTTACAATCTTGTTTTAACTATGTCCCCATGGGGATGCCAGGGGCCCCTCAGTATGATTATGAATAGCAGTTAGCACTCCAGCCTTCTGGAAATTCTGTGCTAAGAATTCCCTATTTTTCTATCCCCTCTGTTTTTACCCTGTTCCTTTTCCTCCTGTCTCCTCCTTCTGGACTATTTTCTGCCTTCTTGGTCCATTCTCTTACCTTTACCCTCCCAGAAAAACTTAAACGATAATCCTCTCCCACACCAAAGTGAGATTGCTCTGGGCCGACTTTCGGTGTCAGGCAAATAAGTTGAGTGCAACTTCCTCATAATTGTCAGAAAACAGTAGATCTAGTTGCTGTCTGATCGTTCGACGAAGAAGAAGAACTTTTAACTATGTTTATATTGGCACGCTCTCTACTAATGCATCAGAGGAATACTAATTTGTTTGGTGTCAATGCCCGAGGGGTTTAGATCTTACTCCGACAATAGCATCGAACTTGCTTTTTCAAAATACCTCAAAGCATCTTGACGGGGGATCGTGTACTGACATACATACTACAAACGATTAAGCAAAAAAGTAATATACACGAAAGATTTCTACTACAAAGGACATATAGATCACGGAAATGATATTAAAGGGTTACCTTTATTTTTTTTGTGTCGTCAAAGATGTCTACCTCTAAGCACATGTAGCGTTCTGTAAACATGTGACTATCTAAATACCGAAAATCAAGAAAACCATTGGTAGGCCTATGGCGCGACAATGGACGTGGGGGCCGCGAGCGTCTAAATTTTTCACTGATTAATAGACTGTCGTTGATAGTTACAATTATAGGTGCATAATATATCGGGCTAGTTTGGGGGGGGGGGGGGGGGTTGCTCGTATTGTTTTTTTGTTGGTTTTTTTTTCACCTACACTAGTTTTCATCAGCTTTAATAATATACAGTTCTTTTTCTGCTTTTCTGCACTCAGTATAACCTTCCTGGCTGCAGAAACTAACAACATACAACGAAGTTAATTAATAGAGAAGAAGATAAATTTTACAGCTTTGGGCCTGAGATTTCGAATGATTATACAAGATTTCTGTCTACAGTTGATTGTGTGGCTCTTCTATCTAAAGCGAGACTGCAGACAAAAAAGTGAACGTTGTGCCGGATAAATCATAAGCATTTTTAACAATGAATATTTAATACATTTCTGGAGATTCAGCATTGTGTAATATTAATTTTGCAACTGTTGTTGCTTGCCGAAATTTCACATCTTTAAAAATAAAAATAGAAAAGAAGAAGAGGCAAGGCGGGAGGAAGTTGGGGAAATGGAAGGGAAGAACAATGCATATGTCAAGGGAAGCAACACGTCAGACGTAGACGCCAACCACATAGTAATTTAAAATAAAATTAAAAAACAACAACAACCAAACCAAGCTTGTAAGATGCAAGCAGGCATGCTCTCTCTCCTCTCTCTCTCTCTCTCTCCTCTCTCTCCTCTCTCTCTCCTCTCTCTCTCTCTCTCTCTCTCTCTGTTACCCTTGAAAAATAAAGATTATTCAAAGTTTATTCTCTCTCTCTCTCTCTCTCCTCTCTCTCTCTCTCTCTCTCTCCTCTCTCTCTCTCTCTCTCTCTCTAAAATATTTGCCATAGCAGGGGGGTGGGGGTGGGGGATCACTGGAAGGGGAGGGTGCCTCAAGTGTGTGCTTGCATGTGTGCGTGCGCGTTTACTCTGTGTGTGTGTGTGTGTGTGTGTGTATGTGTGTAGGTTTGGGCACTTGCACTCCTGGCTCACGCACACACATAGCTAGGAGGACGTTCACACATGAAGTTCTAACTGAAAACAAAACACAATTGCTTTATTTTTTTTCTTTCTATTCGTCACACACACGCAAGGGCCACGCGCGACTGCGCGCGAGTTTCATCCCATCCGACAGATTTTGACATGCCGTTGGAATTTTTTCGTCAAACGGGAAGGGCAAGGCTGGGTTTACATGTTGGCAGATGACCATCTTAACCACCCTGCCACCCTTCTTCTTTTAGTATTTTCCCTCTAGAATCATAATCAGTGCCGATTCCACTCCCCCAAAAGTCTTTCGGGTGAGACTATAAACCGAGGTCCCGTGTGCGAACACAACTTCTTGCGCACACATTTAAACCCGTTCCGCTTTTCGGAAGAGTAGGCCATTGTATGCTGGTGGTGGGAAGGGATGACAAAATTTACAGTACTGTGTACACATGGGGACTGGATTTAAAAAAAAACAACTGCTTATTCCATTATCCTCAAAATAAAACAATAGAAAAAAAACTACATATCCATTGTAAGGGACCCGATAGTTCAGTGGTCAGAGCACTGGCTTTCCCCATGCCAAGGTTAATTAAGCAGCATCCAGCGTGGTTGCCAAGTGGATTGGGTGGATCATTTGCACGCCTTGGCTTCAGTACCGTCCCCCAGTTCACCCAGCTGTAAATGGGTACCTGCCCTCTTTAGGGTCAGGGAAGGTAAAGCAGCGAGGGAGAGGAGATGGGCGCCGCCCTCAACATGCTGGCCCCTGGAGAAGCTGAGGTCTCAGACGCCCTCGCTCCCCTACGACCACGTAGGTTATGGGACACCTTTACCTAAAAGTTACCTTTCCGTTTTAGCTTGCATACAAATCTTAACCAAGGTAGTATTTGTTAATTAATGTCGTTCTCCGTCGTAACATCTGACACAGGCACGTCAACCAAGTCAATTCCGATTTTGTCGTTGTTCAGCCACTGTGTCAGCTGCCAACTTCGTGACAGCACGTGAGGGACAGGGGAAATTGACAGTGCGGCATGCATCTATACTACTACTGTGGCGGCATGTGGTTTGGAGAGAAGGGAGTGTTGTGTGTGTGTGTGTGTGTGTGTGTGTGTTGGTGGGTGAGGCAGCAGCCTTGTTACCTGGGTGATGGGGGGGCTGTTGGCATCATGTCAACAAGTTTGGCGAAGTTTCGGACATGCAAAATGTGCTTGCTTTGTTCCCCCCCCTCCCCCCCCCCCCCCCCCCCTCTCCTCTCTCTCTCTCTCTCTCTCCTCTCTCTCTCTCTCTCTCTCTCCGGGGGCTCGGATGATGCAGTGACAAGTGAAAGACGTGTAGAAACAGCTCTGTGTTTTCTTTAGAAATAGTGGCGTTTTGTGTGCAGTGGTGTAGCTGAAATTTGGTTGAGGTGTGTGTAGCGTAAGTGTGCATATGAAGATGTAACCACAATTAAAATAAGGTTAGTAATGTGTCTGCAATTAACATTTGAAAACTTATATGGCATATAGAAGGATTTGTTTGTTGGAAGATGGCAGGCATAACTCACGTACCTTCATGTGTTTTTTTTCATCTCCAGTTGCACGTGCTATTCGTGAGCATGCTTATTCTACAATGCTGAATGGACACTAGTTGTGAAGCAAACGGAATTTTGTGACATGTGCACATTGTTACTGGGTTGTCAAGATATGTGACCACGTGTGGTAAACAAAAACCGGCTTCCTTCAAACACAGGCACATGAAAAGCTTCATAGAATATGGCTGTTACACCTCAAGGTAATCTGCTTCATTTTATTGACTGGCAGTTTAACCAAATGCAATATGGTCTACAAGGTCATCTGGCAGGGCTGAAAGACAATATTGACGAAAAATTTCGTAGTCTAGAAGACAATATTGCATGCTTCTGCACTGAAGTCAGCCAGCTAAAGGAAAAAGTTCTTGAACATGCAGAAGACATCAAAGAAATAAAAGAGGACAACACAACAATGCTAGACAGGATAGAGCTGCTGGAGAGAAAACTGGAATCCACTGAACAAGACTCCAGAGCTCTTAACCTGAGGTTTATTGGCGTTGGTGAGTTCAGCCGAGAAGATGAGCATGTGACAAGCCAGATCATTACAGATGTCCTGAACAGCCATTTACCATCTCCCAGTTGGCAACAGGATGACATCGCGAGAGCATTCCGTATCGGAAGGCCACGCTCTCATAGTGAAGAACCTCGGCAAATACTTGTCAAGTTCTGGAGATGGGCAGACAAGATGGCTATCTTGGGGGACAAAGACCTAAGGGACAAGTTGAGGGCTAGTGGTATCCGGGTAGCTGCGGACCTTACCACACACCAGAGAGAAATGCTAGAGTTTCACCGTGGTCTTGGCAAGACTGCATACTACCATGGCAAAAAACTCTATGTACGGGACAATGAGCAATCAAGGTCATTCAGCCACAGTCATAAAGAAGACAACAGACCTCAACTTCAGTCTGGAAGACAGAGAGAGTACAACAGGAACGAAAACTCCTGGTACTCAAATAGATACCAGGCTGACAGGTATTCCAATTACAGGCACCAGCCAGAAAGACGTCATTTTGACAACGCTCATCAGGATGTGGCTGACCTCTTTCCAAGCCACTGGTCAAAAGAAACAGTCCACCACATCAGTACCCGAGCAAGAGAAATGACAAGCCCCACAGACAGGCAGATTTGGAGAATCACTCAGGTATCAACTCCAGAGCAGAAAGCAGACCAAGACACCTGACTCAATCCCGTCGTCCAGACCAAGGAAGGAAGGACTCTGTGCCGGTTGTTCCAGGCGCCAGGTCGTACAAGGAGGTGGTGCAAAATGGTGCACTGCATGAAGAAAACAACTCAAATCACAAGAGAAATGTCATGAAAAAGGACTATCTCCAACAGTCTAGTGTTGCAAATACAAAGTCAACCAGAGACAGCTTCAGAACCACAAGTGGTCCACGGAGAGTCAGCAAACGTAGTTTAGTTCCTACTGAGGAAGACGGTGCCAACAAAACTGTCAATAATCATCAGCACCAATATAGGAGTGAGGAAGGATCCCCACACAGTGACAATTTTGACAGTGTTGACCTCATCCCTGAATCACATGAGAATAAATCTGCGATGCAGGATACGGTGACAAGTGATGGTGACAATGTTCCAAGTGATGATGACAGTGTGCTAAGTGACACTAATAGTATCACAGTGCCTCAAAAGGAAACATTCAATGCAGAGTCAACAAGCAGGCTTAGAACAAATAGTATCTCCAGTGATGGTTCTATGGAGTTAAGTCATGCACGAAGAGCATCACACAGAAAGACAAATGTGAATGAGAGCAATAGAGTCAAGACAAGTATGACTGACACAGATGATAAAGTCAATGAAAGTAAAAGTATTCATGATTCAGTTGATAAACAAGACAATGAACATGCATATGATCAACAAAACAAGGAGCATGCACGTAATAGACAGGATAAGAATCATACATGTGATGACTTTGATCAAGCAAAGAGTCAGACCCCTACAAACTTGCCTGCACCACGTAGTGCACGGCCAAAGAGGGCTGCTTCTAGCTCTCGACTGAACAAGCAGACATGCCAGAAAACTGCAGCTAGATCCAGCAGTCAAGGCAATATTGTGGAGTCCTTTAAAAAAGCTGAGTCCGCCAATCAGACAGGGGACAAAAACAAACCACAACAGTCTGTGCCCCAGCACAAAAAGAAAGGTGCTTCAGGCACCAGCAGATAGGAATTCGGCCGGGCCACTTTATCTCAAAGCAATTTCTCATCAAATAAGGTCCCTATCTTCTCATGCCCAAATGAAACAACCTCTGTACAAAATGTAAATAATAGTTCTGTTAAATTTTTGAATTACAATGTAAATGGTCTCCTTCCAAAATTAGAAAATGTTGATTTCATTAACTTTATTACTTCCTATGATTTTGTATGCTTAACTGAAACATTTGTAAGTTTTGAATTTGAATCTGATCTATTTAATGAGTATGTAATATTTTCCTCAAAGGCAAAGAAATTATCCCAGCAAGGGAGATACTCTGGTGGTGTGATTGTGTTAGTGTGAAAAACATTTACTAGGTTTATAGAACGTTTGCATGTGGAGCAAGAAAACTTTGTTGTGTTAAATATTGATAAATGCCTTTTTTCAACTGATAAAAATATTATGTTTTTGTGCTGTTATATTCCTCCATATGATTCTTCATTCTGGAATGGTCAAGGAGATGACTTTGGTTTAGAGATCCTAGAGCAATGCTTAGCACATCTATATGATTCACATAGTGATTTTTATATTATTGTAAATGGGGATTTGAATGCAAGAACAGCACAAAGGAATTATTCCTTCAATGGGGATAGCTCTGATTTTGAAGAAATGTCTGTTTCTAATAATGACAAGTTCTTAAGGAAATCACAAGATGGTACTGTTAACAGATTTGGTGAACAACTTATTGAATTGTGTAACATGTATGATTGTCTTATATTGAATGGACTGAGTGAAGCAGATTTTGATGAAAGTTGTACATATGTAGGATATGCAGGGGAAAGCACTGTGGATTATTCTGTCTTATCTCTTGAACTTTTTTCTTCAATCCAAATATTATCTTTAGAGGTTGAAAACTTTGTAGAATCTGATCACCTACCCATTGTCCTGGAAGTGGAAGCAGCTGGCAACAGGGATGTCCATTCTGATAACAGGAAAGTAAATGACAATGTTGTGTTTGAAAAATTTATGTGGAATGAGGCAAAAGAAAATGATTTCAAGAAATCTTGGGAGAGTACAGATATTCAAAACAGATTGACATTAGCCATGAATAACTTAGATGATGATGTAGACAGAGCTTTAGATATATTTGTAGATTGTTTAAAAGAGTCTAGCAAATGCATGCTCAAAAGATGTCATATTCATAGAGTACAACGAGCAGAGTGGTTTGACTTTGAATGTAAAAATGCAAAAAATGAATGTAGAAAAAAATTAAAACAGTTTAGAGCAAGTCGAAAAGAAGTAGATAGGCAAATATATGTTACAGCAAGAAAGCATTACAGGCATTTGTTGAAAACCAACAGGCACACTTATAGAAAGCAAAAGACTGAAGCATTAACAACTAAAATTAACAATGGGTCACACTTTTGGAATGAGCTGAGAAAAATGGGTTGTACAAATAAGAGAAAGGTAGTAAATGATATCAGTACTGATGAGTGGTATAAACATTTTAAAACTGTTTTCCAAGGTAATACTGAAGAATTTGAAAGGGATGATGGCACTGAGTTTGAATTTTCAGATGAAATAGATAATACACTGAATAAAGAAATATTAGAAGCAGAAATTGTTCAGGCAATTGGTAGACTTAAAAAGGGTAAAGCAAGTGGGATAGATGATATTTTAGCTGAAATGCTAAAAACCGGTGGTAGTAATGTTATAAAATTTCTTACAAAATTATTTAATGTTATTTTTGAGCGAGGAATCTACCCACATGAATGGTCAAAAGCTATAATCATACCATTACATAAAAAAGGAAACCTAAATGATGTTGATAACTACAGGGGAGTGTCTCTCTTAAGTATTATATCTAAATGTTACACTACAGTGCTTAATACACGATTATATACCTGGTTAGAGAGCAATAACTTAATTTCAGAATGTCAAGCAGGGTTTCGAAGAAAATATTCAACAGTTGACCAAATATTTACACTATATGCGATTATTCAGAACCACATGAACAAAAAAGGAAGAAAACTTTATGTTGCTTTTGTAGATTTTAGAAAAGCTTTTGATTCTGTTCAACATAATAAACTCATGCAGTGCCTTCAAAATCAAGGTGTACAGGGTAAATTCTTTGGGGCACTACAAGCTATGTATAGGTCATTGAAATCATGTGTTCGAGCAAATTCTGAATTAACTGAAATGTTTGATTGTCCCATTGGGGTAAGGCAAGGCTGTGTTCTTAGCCCGACACTGTTTTCAATATTTGTAAACCAGCTAGCAGAACAAATCAATGAAAAGGGTAAACATGGGGTGCAACTATTTCCAGATATTATGGAGTTATTCATCTTGTTATTTGCAGATGACGTGGCTTTGATATCAACAACACCAGGTGGTCTCCAGAACCAATTAGATATTTTAAAAAACTGCTGTAATAAGTTAAAGTTAACTGTAAACATAGATAAAACAAAAGTAATGGTATTCCGAAAAGGGGGCTTTCTTGGTAAACATGAGAAATGGTTCTACAATGGTAAAAAGTTAGAAGTAGTAAACAATTATTGTTATTTAGGATTCAAGTTCACTACCATGATCAGTGCAAAAAACGGCACATGGCATCTAGTAACAAAAGGCAAAAAGGCAGTAGTTCAGCTGAGTAGAATTTTTCGGAAATATAAAGAGATGTCAGCAAATACTTTTTTCAAAATTTTTGATACAAAAATACAACCTATCTTGCTATATGCTGCTGAAGTATGGGGAACAACCCAGTTAGAACATATAGAAAAAGTTCACATGATGGCATGCAAAAGATTTCTAGGTGTGCCAACCAAAACACCAAACAAAATGATATATGGAGACTTGTGTAGATATCCACTCTTTGTAAATTCATACACCGCTTGCTTAAGATATTGGTTTAAACTATTAGAAATGGACAGTGAACGCTTACCATACAAGGCATATCAAATGCTGTTGCATCTAGATAATTCCGGAAAACAGTGCTGGGTTTCGAAAATAAGAGAAGTTTTATGCTTAACTGGATTCAATATTGTTTGGCTGCAACAGGGCGTTGGGGATGTTAAAAAGTTTCTTAGCATATTTAAGCAGAGACTCATCGATATGTTTATCCAAGAATGGTCAGGAACTATTAGAGATCGTGACCGATACCAATCGTATAGATCATTTAAAACTATTTTTGAAAAAGAAAGTTATGTTCTAGATATCGAAAATTATTGTCTTCGTGTTGCCATTACGCAATTAAGGTTTAATGTTCTCCCACTTAACAATAATGTACACCGCTATAGTCAATCTGTTCATGATAAATTCTGCCCATTCTGTAAAAACGAAATTGAAAATGAAAAACATTTTGTGTTTAACTGTGCTACATATGAAGATTTAAGGGTAAAATTTCTAAAAGAATCAAAAGAACTTTCATTGCATGTGTTACTCAGAGCCACTGATCCTATCCACAGATATAATGTATCTAAATATGTATTTCATGCAATCGATAGGCGGAAGAAAATTATTTTAAAGCACTGAGATTAGCAAGATCTTTGCTTCTATGTGAGTGTGCCTACCTATGAACAGGGGTATGTTGGTGTGTGTGTGTGTGTGGGGGGGGGGGGGGGGGGGGGGGGGGTGGTGCGGGTGCGTGGTGCGTGCTGTGTGTGTGTGTGTGTGTGTGTGTGTGTGTGTGTGTGTGTGTGTGTGTGTGTGTGTGTGTGTGTGTGTGTGTGTGTGTGTGTGCAAAAACCAGCAAACATCTCGAATAGAAAATCGCAGGGTTAACGTGACTGTGCAGTACTGGAATTCAAATCAGCAGCGTTGCCGTGATAACTACCTTGATGCTAAATGTAAAATGTATGTTACAAATGTTTTCTCCAAGTCTAGCAGGTGTGTTTGATTTGCTATGATTGTAAAATACTTCTCTGATTTTCAACTTGCTTTATTTGCATAAAAGATGATGGTGATGTAAATGTTGAAGACGATGGTGATGTAAATGCGGAAGATGATGGTGATGTAAATGTTGAAGGTGATGGTGATGTAAATGTTGAAGATGATGGTGATGTAAATGCTGAAGATGATGGTGATGGTGATGTCAATGTTGAAGATGATGGTGATGGTGATGAAAATGCTGAAGATGATGGCGATGTAAATGATGAGGATATAAGGTGATGGTAAATTAATGTTGAAGATGATGGTGATGGTGATGTAAATGTTGAAGATCATGGAGATGGAGATGTTAATGTTGAAGAGGATGGTGATGTAAATGCTGAAGATGATGGTGATGTAAATGTTGAAGATGATGGTGATGTAAATGTTGAATATGATGGTGATGTAAATGTTGGTGATGATGGTGCTGGTGATGTAAATGCTGAAAATGATAGTGATGTAAATTCGGAAGATGATGGTGATGTAAATGTTGAAGATGATGGTGATGGTGATGTAAATGCTGAAGATGAGGGTGATGTAAATGGTGAAGGTGATGTGAATGGTGAAGATGATGGGGATGTAAATGCTGAATATGATGGTGATGCAAATGTTGAAAATGATGATGATGCAAATGCTGAAGATGATGGCGATGATGATGCAAATGCTGAAGATGATGGTGTTGTAAATGTTGAAGATGATGGTGATGTAAATGCTGAAGATGATAGTGATGTAAATGCTGAAGATGATGGTGCTGATGATATAAATGTTGAAGATGATAGTGATGTAAATGTGAAGATGATGGTGATGTAAATGTTGAAGATGATGGCGATGTAAATGTGGAAGATGACGGTGATGGTGATGTAAATGCTGAAGATGATAGTGATGTAAATGTTGAAGATGATGGTGCTGGTGATGTAACTGTTGAAGATGATAGTGATGTAAAGGCTGAAGATGATGGTGGTGTAAATGTTGAAGATGATGGTGATGTAAATGCTGAAGATGAAGGTGATGTAAATGTTGAAGATGAGGGTGATGTAAATGTCGAAGATGTTGGTGATGTAAATGCTGAAAATGATGGTGATGGTGATGTAAATGCTGAAGATGATGGTGATGGTTATGCCGAAGATGATGTTGATCGTGATGTAAATGCTGAAGGT
>CM060345.1:24038541-24046041 GCA_030674155.1 Stramonita haemastoma
ACCACAAGAAGACAGACAGTCACACCACAAGCAGACGGACAGTCACACCACAAGAAGAGAGACGGTCACACCACAAGAAGACAGACAGTCACACCACAAGGAGACAGACAGTCACACCACAAGAAGATAGTCACAGTCACACCGCAAGAAGATAGTCACAGTCACACCGCAAGAAGACAGACAGTCACACCACAAGAAGACAGACAGTCACACCACAAGCAGACAGACAGTCACACCACAAGGAGACAGACAGTCACACCACAAGAAGACAGACAGTCACACTACAATCGGTGGTCTTGAAGTAACACACAGAACATCTTGCGCACACGTTAAATCCTGTTCCGCTTTTCGTAAGAGTAGGCCATGGTGTGCCGGTGGGAAAAGATGAAAATATTTACAAAACTGCATACACACGGGGACCGGATGAAAAAAAGCACATGATTGCTTATTCTGTTATCCTCGATATAAAAGAATAAATAAATAAATAAATAAATAAATAAATAAATAAATAAATAAATAACACACCTGTCTAGAAAGCGAAAAGTCCGGGTCGGAAGTATGCGGTGATTCGAATCCTGTTTGGGCCTAAAACTTTTCCCCAATCCATTAGACCATGAGTGGTGGGTGGTCTGGGTGCTAGTTTTTCGGATGAGACATAAAAAACCGAGGTCCCGTGTGTTACACATCATTATTTAACGCATGTAAAAGAATTGTGGTTTGGTCACACCACAAGACACAACACCCTAGCAAAAACCATCTTGCAAGGAACAGTCGCGGGCAAGAAAAGAAGAGGCCGCCAAAAGAAATCATGGGTTGACAACATCAAAGACCGGACTGCCCAACCCCTGCAACACCTCCTACTAGGCACACAGGATCGTGAAGCATGGAAAAAGATCTCTGTTGCGTCTTCTCTCATGTCCCCCTACGTCCTTTGGGACATGGGACTGAGTGAGTGAGTGAGTGAGTGAAAAGAATCCACGGCAACAATACGGTTGTCCCTGGCAAAAATTCTGTAGAAAAAAGCCACTCAGATAGGGAAACAATTACAGTTTCAGATAGTAAAAAAGACAAATAAAATGAATGGGTAGGCGCTGCACTTGTGGCGATGCGCTCTCCCCGTGGAGAGCAGCTGAAATTTCACGCAGAGAAATCTGCTGTGACATAAAGTAGTATAAGATAAAAATATAAAAAAGGAAATATTCACATCACAAGGTGGTAGATCTAGTCACACCACAAGGAACTAGTCACACCACAAGGAAATAGATCTAGTCACACCACAAGGAACTAGTCACACCACAAGGAACTAGTCACACCACAAGGAACTAGTCACACCACAAGGAACTAGTCACACCACAAGGAAATTGTCACACCACAAGGAACTAGTCACACCACAAGGAACTAGTCACACCACAAGGAACTAGTCACACCACAAGTCACACCCCATGTTTCTCTCTGTGTCCTTGCAACCCCCATGTAGTTAGTACCCCCATCAATGCACAGGGTATTTATTCCAAAATGGAAAAGACTGTCTCTAACTAAACAGCAGTACTGAGAAATAATATAGAGACGTGACCATCACAAAAGCCAAGACTGAAGTATATATATAGCCTACACACATTACTCCTCTACCTGCTACGTATATATATATTACATGTGGCCTGTGTCTCTACTGTCACCTACATGTCACAAACATGTCACACACGCTGTACCACAGATGCAAAACATTTTTGTTAAAAAAAAAGCAATAATTTCTCCTCATCTAAATAGTTTTAACTATCACTGCTCTGATTGATGTAAGTACAGTAGTAGTGGTGGCAAGTGTTCTCTGTCTCTTCTTCAACAAATTCGCAAAACAAATTACAAAAAACAACCCCTCACTACTATTTTCACACACGCAGAACATCTTGCCCACACGTTAAATCCTGTTCCGCTTTTCGTAAGAGTAGGCGGCCATTGTGTGCAAGTGGGAACAGGTGAAAAGACAAAAACTGCATACACACAGGGGGACCGGATGTAAAAAAGCACATGAGCGCTTATTCCATTATCCTCGATATAAAAGAATATATAAAGTAAATAAGTAGAAAAAAAAAACATACCAGCTATATCACCAGAAACGTCTGCTTCCTTCCAAACCTCTACTTCCTGAGAGATGGAATGAGAGAGAGTAAGGAATGTGTAGAAGAATAGGATGATGAACAAGCACATGTGTAGTGAAGCCACCAGCCAGAGAAGGTCCAGTGTACTACAGTGATATTACCGTAAAATCCCTAGCATAAGCCCACCATCTAGCAAACGCCCACCCGGGCCAAAAGTTGTGCACATGGGTAACTACCTAGCAAATACCCACCTTGCTTTTTTCAAAGAGACTATGCTCAATTTCACTAGGATTTGTGCAGACTGCTCTAAAAGTCATCTTTTTTCCCTTCTTTACCTTTTCGTGTTTCTTTCCTTTTTTCTTATTCTTTGTCCCCTCTCCTCACTCCCACCCATCCTCAACAGAGTGACTTAAAATCACGTCATGCTTTTTTCCACTGACGTCTTTTGTCTGTCAGTGACGTACTGGTACTTTGACAACGCTTCCTGATGGCCGGAAGTTGGTTCTTGAATCTCTCTGTGCCATTTTTGCAAAATGCCGAAGGGACAGTCTTACACTGTATCTCTCAAATTGGAAGCCCCCCAGTATCTGGATAATGAAGCAGGTGGGAATGTTTCGGAGTGTGCCGGTGAAGTTTCTGTGGATATAGGTCAAGTCTTCTACTCACACGACCTAACTTGCATGCTTTCGGGGTTTGTATTCACTCAATTACACGGTTGAGCACAAAAAACTACTTTGTGCAAAGGGGTCTATCCCTAGCAAACGCCCACCCCCTAATTTTGCCCTAAATCAGTGCACAGGGGGGGGGGGGGGGGGGGGGTATGCTAGGGATTTTACGGTATAAGCATCGTAAAAGGCATCCACTCGCTTTCCACAACTTTCCCACACAACGGGGACAGAGCGTGTAGCTTTCAGAATAAACATCACCCAGGGTCTTATCTTTCCGCACTGGACAGGCCAAGTGCCAGAGCAATTAATCTGCCAACGAGCAGTTAGATGCTGGGAGGGAGGGAGGGAGGGAGTGACTTAACACAGGTGGGGTGGGGGTGGGGGGTAGGGGGTGGGGGGTGATCTTCTCTTTCTCTCTCCCCTTTTTTGTTGATGTACCGTTGATGGAGTAGAGTACCTCTGTGTGTGTGTGTGTGTGTGTGTGTGTGTGTGTGTGTGTGTGTGTGTGTGTGTGTGTGTGTGTATACATGTGTGTGTGTGTGTGTGTGTGTGTGTGTGTGTGTGTGTGTGTGAGTGTGTGTGTGTGTTTTGTGTGTGTGTGTGTGTGTGTGTGTGTGCTATCCACAAAAAGAGTCACTTAGCTGGAAAGGTAACAGTGAATATCAATTTCTATTGTACATTTTTTTAGGGACGTAAGAACGTACCAATGTTAAGAACACTTTTTCGATGGGATATGTGAAATGTGCTTTAGTAATTTTTCAATGACCCATCAGTTATAAATAATAATAATTATGAATAAAGGGTCTGAGGGTTGGGTTTTTTTTTTTTTGGTATTGTTTTTATTACAAATCCAGTTTTTGTATAGGTTGTAGGGATTTGTTTGTTTTTCATTATTGAGTGGAGACAAAATCTGCACACACACACACACACACACACACACACACACACACACACACACACACACACACACACACACACAGAGAGAGAGAGAGAGAGAGAGAGAGAGAGAGAGAGAGAGAGAGGGGAGAGAGAGGAGAGAGAGAGAGAGAGAGAGGAGAGAGAGAGAGAGAGAGAGACAGACAGACAGACAGACAGACAGACAGACAGACAGACAGAGAGAGACAGAGAGATGTTTACCGTGGACTCTTTTTTTTCAAAACTTGATACAACATTTCCAGAAATAAGCAATACAGTTACACCAATTTGTGTAAAAAAAACAACAACACCTGCCCACACTGACAAGGAGAGTTTTAAAAAACAACACAGATCCAAATTTTCCTCAACGATGTGTATGGAACATGTGTATAAAAATGGTTTACAAACCAAGCAACAACAACAATTAGCAAAAACAACAACCTAAACACTAATGTGCTCCACCACTTCAGTGGTTGTGTCAGAAAGCACGACAGTGAACAAGGAAGTGCTATGTCCAGGTACACAATTGACATGCATGAGTTATTTACAGACGTTTTCGAACCCACGACAGTACACACACAACCTGTCGCAAGGTCATCTGCGCTCGTGGGGTATGTTTAATTAAATGAACAAGACACTGACTATAGTATAGAAGGAGACCACAGATGCTTAGCCAAGAAAACAAGGAGAGAGAGGAGAGAGAAGAGAGAGGAGAGAGAAGAGAGAGAGAGAGAGAGAGAGAGAGAGAGAGAGAGAGAGAGAGAGAGAGAGAGAAGAGAGAGAGTTCAGACTTCAGACTTCAGATGTTTTATTCACGTAAGGCCACAGCCCCTTATGAACAGAGGGGCAACAAATGATAAATTGAACATAAAGGTAAGAAAAGAAAAGAAATATTACGTGTCCTATCAAAATGCAATATCAAAAAAGTCAAGACGTAGCTTTTTCTCGCAGTTGGAAAGCTTTAAATAAGTACATTGCAAAGTTACGAACAATACTTTCGTTTTCAGATGCCATCAATAAACATAGACGAAATAAGCTTGGTTGTGCATAGAATTTTTTCGGGATGAATCTTTCACGGAGATCACAGAGGGTGTCACATTTCAAAACAAAGTGGACCTCATCTTCATCTTGTCCTTTACATAATGGGCACAACATATCAGTGGCACAAGTACGAGAGAGAGAGAGAGAGGAAGAGAGAGAGAGAGAGAGAGAGAGAGAGAGAGAAGAGAGAGAGAGAGAGAGAGAGAGAGAGAGAGAGAGAGAGAGAGAGAGAGAGAGAGAGAGAGAGAGAGGAGAGAGAGAGAGAGAGGAGAGAGAGGAGAGAGAATGAATGAATGAATGAATAATCTTTATTTTTCAAGGGTAACAGAGTAAGTAAGCATTACATACTTTTTTTCATCCGGCCCTTGCCCTGATCAGGGAATAAAGCTAAGAAACCCCCTCCCTACCCCTACATACCAGCATCACCACCAGCAGCAGTTCAAACAATATTTAAAAAAAAGAAAACAGAATACATTCAACAAAACGCGTCATCCCAACTGGATACACTGATAATTATTTAAACAAAAAATAACATAGCAAAAAACATTTTAAAAATAGCAAATATTCAGGACCATGAAACAGAAGGCATTACAAATATATAATGCGTGAGTGTGTGAGTGTGGTGTGTGTGTGCGCGTGTGTGCGTGCGTGCGTGTGTGTGTGTGCGTGCGTGTGTGTGTGTGTGTGTGTGTGTGTGTGTGTGCGCGTGCGTGTGTGTGTGTGTGTGTGTGTGTGTGTGTGTAAGCGGGAAAAGCAAGCAAAGTAGGCATAAAAGGGGGGAAAAAACAGATTAAAAAAAACAACAACAACATAAAATCATTTAAACACAAAAGACTATATGAAAACACATTTCAATATTCAAATGGTAAGAATACAGTTTGAATCCAACATAACAACCAAGAGAGAGAGAGAGGAGAGAGAGAGAGGAGAGAGAGAGAGAGAGAGAGAGAGAGGAGAGAAGAGAGAGAGAGAGAGAGAGAGGAGAGAGAGAGGAGAGAGAGAGAGAGAGAGAGAGAGATTTGATTTGATTTGATCTGATTTGATTTGATTTGATTTGATTTATTCTTTATATCGAGGATAATGGGATAAGCACTCTTGTGCTTTTTTACATCCAGTCCCGTGTGTATACAGTTTTGTAAATGTCATCTGTTCCCACCGGCACACGATGGCCTACTCTTACGAATAGCGGAACATGATTTAACGTGTGCGCAAGATGTTCTGCGTGCGTTCGCACACGGGGTCTCGGTTTAAAGTCTCATCCGAAGGACTTTTGGGGAGAGTGGAGTCAGCACTGATGTTAGAGAGAGAGGGAGAGAGAGAGAGAGATGAGAGGAGAGAGAGAGAGGAGAGAGAGAGAGAGAGAGAGAGAGAGAGAGAGAGGAGAGAGAGAGAGAGAGAGAGAGAGGAGAGAGATGGGAGGAGGAGGAGGAGGGGTGGGGTGGGGGTGGGGGCTGGGGGCTGGGGGCAGGTTGTTTTTCTATTCGATAGCCTAGACTGCTTGTTTTATCTTTGAAAGTATAGTAGCCTCAAAACTGACTGCTAAGGTTGTGGATTATTAAATTAAACCAACAGTCGTATGTATCGTGTGCTGTTTAGTTTGTTTCTTGGATTGGTCGTGTATGGTTCAGTCAGTAATTACAGACATATATGTGCGGAGTTGGCCGTTCCTCAGTAGTGACAATCAGGGGAACCTTTATTTTTTGGTTTGAATAATTACGGTGAACAGGTGAGTAAAAAACGTAATATCTATTCTAGCCATAAATCTTCGCTCTGTCTCTCTCTGTCTCTCTGTATCTTTCACTCCCCCTCTGTCTGTCTGTCTGTCTGTCTGTCTGTCTGTCTGTCTGTCTGTCTGTCTGTCTGTCTGTCTGTCTGTCTGTCTGTCTGTCTGTCTGTCTGTCTGTCTCTCTCTCTCTCTCTCTCTCTCTCTCTCTCTCTCTCTCTCTCTCTCTCTCTCTCTCTCTCTCTCTCTCTCTCTCTCTCTCTCTCTCTCTCTCTCTCTCTCTCGTCTTCCTCCTCCTCTACTTTTCGGGTTTTGTAAACATTCGTCTTTCTGTCATTATCAGAATTATTTTCTTCTTCTTCTTCTTCTCCTTCTTCTTTTTCTTCTTCTTCTTCTTCGTCGTCGTCGTCGTTTTCTTCTGTTTCTTGACTAGAGTGGCTGTAATGTTGACAATCGGAGAATTTCTACTGACTTTTTAGTTTGTTTTTAGAGATGTACATGATCTATAAACTCCATTTTTCTGTCAGACGAGGACAATACACAGCTTGTATTGTCCACATTCATTACAATGTGCTCTCTGTGTGGAGGATTAAGAAGAACAACCAAACCAAAACCAAACCATACCGCAAAAGTTTTGTGGGTTTTATTTGGGTTTCTTTGTGTTTGTTTTTTGTTTTGTTTTGTTTTGCTTGTTTTGTTTTGCTTTTGTCAAAGCTTAGGTGCTTTAACGAATCAGATTGAATTTGGTTTACAAGAAGAGATCGGACTAGTGCACTCCCTTGTCATATCCATTATTCCTGTAACCTTGTGAATCGTGGACCCTGACTGCTGATTTGGAGAGAAGAGTAGGCCTACAGGCGGTAGAGGTGAGATGCTTCCGGAGACTCCTTGGCATCTCCTACAAAGACCACATAAGCAACGAAGAAGTGCATCACAGAATCCAGCAAACCATTGGTCCCTACGAAAATCTTCTATCAATCATAAAGAAGCGTAGGCTAAACTTAAATGGTACGGGCATGTCACAAGATCAAAAGGATTTGCAAAAACAATACTGCAA
>CM060345.1:24051041-24053541 GCA_030674155.1 Stramonita haemastoma
GAGTGGTTTAATATTATCTGTATGCACTGTTGTAGAACCATAAGAAAAAAGACGGGTTTAATATTATCTGTATGCACTGTCCTAAAAGGCATATGGAAAAAGAGGTGTTTTTTTTTCTTTTACATTGAGGATAATGGAATAAGCACTCATGTGCTTTTTTTTTTTACATCCAGTCCCCGTGTGTATGCAGTTTTATAAATCTTGTCATCTGTTCCCACTGGCACACAATGGCCTGCTCTTGCAAAAAGCGGAAAAGGATTTAACGTGTGTACAAGGTGTTCTGCGCGCGTTCGCACACACGGGGGCCTCGGTTTATAATCTCATCCGGACTTTTTTGGGGGAGAGTGGAGTCAGCACCGATGTTAACTCCAGGGGAAAAATCCCCTCGAATAGGAATATAGAACATAGAACCTGGGTGGTCAAATTACGAGCGCAATGTTCTGACCACCAGGCTATCCCGTTTGATATTACCTGCATGCACTGTCCTAAAACGCGAGGTCCAGTGTGTGAACGCACGCAAAACATCTTGCGAAAAAACGTTAATTCCTGTTCTGCTTTTCGTAAGAGTAGGCAGGTCATTGTGTGCTGGTGGGAATAGATGGCAAGATTTACAAAAACTGCATACGCACGGGGACTCGATGTAAAAAGTACACGAGTGCTTATTCCATTATCCTCGATAGAAAAGAAAGAATAAAGAAATAAATAAAATAGTATGCTCTCCCACAGGCGTTGTATTGGCCTGCTCGGACATACATGCTGTGTAGGCCTATTTGCATGCGTGTGTATGCATAATTATTATTACAAAGCATGGGCACCTGCCACGGTATGTGGATGAATAAGATATGTGTTGACCCACCCACCCTCACCCTGACACACGAACACACACACACACACACGCACGCACGCACGCACGCACGCACGCACGCACGCACGCCACGCACACACACACCACGCACGCACGCACGCACGCACGCACGCACGCACGCACCCACGCACGCACCCACGCACGCACGCACGCACCCACGCACGCACGCACGCACCCACGCACGCACGCACACAAACACACATACACACACACTCTCACATGCACACGCACGCACACACACACACACACACACACACACACACACACACACACACACACACACACACACACACACACACACTATTGTCATGAATGTGCATTCTTGTGTATTATGTACGCTGGCATGCATAGATATTGACATAAGCACCTTGTGTGTATGAATGATGTACACCTGTTATAATTATACGTATGGTTACCCCCCCCCCCCCCCCCCCCCCCCCCTCGCCAACACAGAGAAAAGAGAAAGAGAAGAGAGAGAGAGAGAGAGAGAGAGAGAGAGAGAGAGAGAGAGAGAGAGAGAGAGAGAGAGAGAGAGAGAGAGAGACAGACAGACAGACAGACAGACAGACAGACAGACAGACAGACAGACAGAGACAGACAGACAGACAGACAGACAGACAGATACAGACAGACAGACAGAAACAGACAGAGACAGACCGACTCTACTACCCCAAGTGTTCATAAAGAATTATTGTCCTTTTATTCAAAAGTGTCATGATACAGGTATGATAGACCGATCCAACAGCCCCCCCTCCCCCCTCTTCCCTTTTCGTCCACCCCCACCCTACCCTACCCTACCCTACCCCTTTAAAACGATTCTGGCATGGCATTCTGCTGGTGTCAAAAATATCATTATAAATTTCACACAGAGAAATCTGCCGTGACTTAAAGTGGTATAAAATATTTTTTGAAAAAAAAAATCAGGATCATTATGATGTTAGATATCAAAATATTCTCATATTCGTCACCCATGTCATGTCCATCTTGCAGTTCTTACAGTCCTAAGGAAATAGTGGATCGGTGGTCTAGAGGTAACGCGCCTGTCTAGAAAGCAAAAAGTCTGGGTGTGCGGTGGTTCAAATCCCGTTTGGGCCCAAAACTTTTCCCCCCATCCATTAAACCATGAGTGGTGTTCTGGGTGCTAGTTTTTTGGATGAGCCGATAAACGGAGGCCCTGTGTGTTACACATCATTATTTACCGCATGTTACAGAACCCAAGGCAACTAGAGGGTTGTCCCTGGCAAATTTCTGTTGAAAACCCCCCACTTTGAAATGGGAACAAAATACAGTTGAAGACAGGAACAAAAAAATGGGTGGGGCTGCACTTGTGGCGACAGGCTCTCCCCGAGGAAGGAGAGTAGCCCGAATTTCTCGCAGAGAAATCTGCTGTGACATAAAGTGGTAATAAGTAAATAGCCTGGTTGGTTGGTATTTGTATTTTGTACCACTTTATGTCACAGCAGATTTCTCTGCGTGAAATTCGGGCTGCTCTCCCCGGGGAGAGCGCGTCGCCACATGTGCAGGCCTACCCATTTTTTTTTCTTTTTCCTGCATGCAAGTGTGTTTGTTTCCCTATCAGAGTGGCTTTTTTTCTACAGAATTTTGCCAGGGACAACCCCCTTGTTGCCGTGGGTT
>CM060345.1:24061041-24066041 GCA_030674155.1 Stramonita haemastoma
GTGTGTCTGTGTGTGTGTGTGTGTGTGTGTGTGTGTGTGTGTGTGTGTGTGTGTGTGTGTGTGTGTGTGTGTGTGTGGTGTGTGTTTTACTAAGTTGGGGACTGTTTGATATTGAGAGTCGCTCCACTTAACCCGAATGATGACAAAAATGATGGTGATAGTAATAATAATGGGGGCGTGATAGCTCAGTGGTCAGAGGCTCGCTTTCCCCCAGCCAATGTTAAGCAGGTTGAGCGTGGTTACCATTTGGATGGGTGACCGTTTGCGTGCCTTGGCTTCAGTACAGTCCCCCCAGTCCACCCAGCTGTAAATGGCTGCCTGCCCTCTTTAGCGTCAGGGAAGGTAAAAGCAGCGAGGGAGAGGAGATGGGCGCAGCTGCCCTCAACATGCTGGCCCCTAGAGAAGCTGAGGTCTCTGACGCCTCGCTCCCCTGCGATCACACAGGTTATGGGACACCATTACCTTATCCTTACTATTATAGTGTAAGTGGGACCCCAGTTCTATGCTGACTCAGAGAGCTGTATGCCTATACAATTATGATAGAGACAAGAAGCGTTCAGCTTGCCTTACAAAATAATGGGAAATGCCAGGCTAGTTTTTTTGTATTTTTTTTTTATACTAAGTTGGGACTGTTTGATATTGAGAGTCGCTCCATTTAACTCGAATGATGACAAAAATGATGGTGATAGTAATAATAATGGGGGCGGGATAGCTCAGTGGTCAGAGCCCTTGCTTTCCCCCAGCCAATGTTAAGCAGGTCGAGCGTGGTTACCAGTTGGATGGGTGACCGTTTGTGCGCCTTGGCTTCAGTACAGTTTCCCACCAGTTCACCCAGCTGTAAATGGGTGCCTGCTCTCTTTTAGGGTCAGGGAAGGTAAAGCAGCGAGGGAGAGGAGATGGGCGCCGCTGCCCTCAATATGCTGGCCCCTAGAGAAGCTGAGGTCTCTGACGCCTCGCTCCCCTAGGACCACACAGGTTATGGGACACCTTTACCTTATCCTTACTATTATAGTGTAAGTGGGACCTCAGTTCTACACTGACTCAGAGAGCTGAAGGCCTGAAAACAATTATGATAGAGACAGGAAGCCTTCAGCTTGCGTTACAAAATAATGGGAAATGTCAGGCTAGTCTTTTTTATTTTATTTTATATTGAGAGTTGCTCCACTTAGTATTAAATCGAATGGTGAAAAATTACGATGACGATGATTTTAGTAATACTTATAATGACAATGTAATGATGTGATAATGATGATGATGATGATGATGATGATGATGATGATGATGATGATGATGATGATACTACTGCTACTGCTACTACTACTACTGCTGCTGCTGCTGCTGCTGCTATTAATAATATCAATAGTAATGATAATAGCAACAGCACTTATAATGATCATGACAACAACAATGATGATAATAAAAAAATAGTACGAAGAAGAAGATGAAAAAGAAGAAGAAGAAGAAGAAGAAGAAGAAGAAGAAGAAGAAGAAGAAGAAGAAGAAGAAGAAAAAGAAGAAAGAAGAGAGAAGAAGTAGAAGAAGAAGGGGAAGAAGTATGATCCAAAGTTAGTTGAATACCGTGTAAATGCCTTTGGTATCAGAATCTCTCTAGAGCAGACTTTTTCAGAGTATAATTATATATATAATTATATGTATGTTTAAAAAACAACAACAGTTGTACAGTAGGTTAGAGATCATATCAAACGTTGTTTCCTGAGCACCACGTAACAAAATCTCGCTATTATCTGATTCCAGGAGCAGCACAGTGGGTTTAAGATAACACTGAAAGTCACCCCAATGTCGTAAAGAAACTGATGGTATCAGCATACTGCTAAAACAAAGTTGGACAAAAATGTTGTGAAAACAGAGGCAGTAGCAGTGGGTTTAAGGTAACACCTAAAGTCACCGAATACGTCTAGAAACTGACGGTATCAGAACACTGTTAAAACAATGTTGGACAAAAAAAAATTATATTAATGTTGTGAAAAATGCAACGTGTTGAAGATGATAACAGATCTACAATTATCCAAATGCCGTGTTTGAAACCGGTAGTATCAGAATCTCTCTAAGTAGGCTATAAAGTAATGTTGGGCACATGTCAAAACAATAGCAGAACAGGTATAAGATAACATCTACCTTTACCGGAATACAACATAGAAATGGCTGGTATCAGATCCTCTCATAATACAACAATGTTGGGTTAATGCTGTGAATACGGCACAGTAGGTTTGAGATACTATCTACACTCCAGTTACCTGCATGCCCTGTAGGAACTGCTGGCACCAGAATGCCTATGGCTAAAGCAACTTTGGGAAAATGTTGTGAAAACAAAAACAGTAGGGTTAAGATAATGAAGATCTACAGTTATCCAAATGCTTTGTTAGAAACTAGCAGTATCAGACTAGCTCTTACAACAACCTTAGGTAAATGTCAAGAACAATAGCAGAACAGGTGTAAGATAATATATACCTGTACATACCCGAATACAGTGTTGAAACTGGTAGTATTAGATTCTCGCTAAAACAATGTTTGGGAAAATGTCAAAACAATAGCAGAACAGGTGTAAAGAAAAAAGCAAAACAAAGCAGAACAGGTGTAAGATAACATCTACCTTTACGGAATACGGCATAGAAATGGCTGGTATCAGATCCTCTCATAATACAACAATGTTGGGTAAATGCTGTGAAAACAGCACGGTAGGTTTGAGATAACAACTATCTACACTCCAGTTACCTCGATGCCCTGTAGGAACTGCTGGCACCAGAATGTGTATGGCTAAAGCAACTTTGGGGAAATGTTGTGAAAACAACACAGTAGGGTTAAGATAATGTAGATCTACAGTTATCCAAATGCTCTGTTAGAAACTAGCAGTATCAGACTAGCTCTTACAACAACGTTAGGCAAATGTCAAGAACAATAGCAGAACAGGTGTAAGATAATATAGACTACATTTAGTTACCCGAATACAGTGTAGAAACTGGTAGTATTAGATTCTCGCTAAAACAATGTTTGGGAAAATGTCAAGACAATAGCCGAACAGGTGTCACATAATATCTACCTAAGTACATTTACCCAGTACAGTGTTGAAACTGGTAGTATTAGATTCTTGCTAAAACAATGTTTGGGAAAATGTCAAGACAATAGCAGAACAGGTGTAAGATAATAATCTACCTGTACATACTCAAATACAGTATAGGAACTGGTAGTATTAGATTCTCGCTAAAACAATGTTTGGGACAAAATATCAAAACAATAGCAGAACAGGTGTCACATAATATCTACCTAAGTACATTAACCCCGAACAGTGTTGAAACTGGTAGTAAGGGATGGTATCAGAATTCTGTTAAAGCAACGTTGGACAAAATTAATGTTGTGAAAAAGGCAATAATTATGTTCAAGATCATAACAAATCTACAATTATCCAAATGCTGTGTTAGAAGCTGGTAGTATCAGAACCTTTCTAAGTAGACTGTAAAGCAATGTCGGGCAAATGTCAAGACAATAGCAGAACAGGTGTAAGATAATAATCTACCTGTACATACCCGAATACAGTGTAGGAACTGGTAGTATTAGATTCTCGCTAAAACAATGTTTGGGAAAATGTCAAAACAATAGCAGAACAGGTGTAAGATAATATCTACCTTAACCTGACCACAGTGTAGGAACTGCTGATATGAGATTGCCTCTTAAAGCAATGTCGGCAAATGTTGTGAAAGCAGGGCAGTAGGTTGAAGATAATAATTATCTACACTTCAGTTACCTGAATGCTGTATATATTATATAGCAAATGGTAGTATCAGATTCTCTCTAGTAGCAATGTCGGCAAATGTTGTGAAAGCAGGGCAGTAGGTTTAAGATAATAATTATCTACACTTCAGTTACCTGAATGCTGTATATTATATATATATATATCTATCTCTCTCTCTCTCTCTCTCTCTCTCTCTCTCTCTCTCTCTCCTCTCTCTCTCTCTCTCTCTCAAACGGTAGTATCAGATTCTCTCTCTGAAAGCAATGTTGAGCAAATTGATGTCAAAAAGAGTAGCAACAGAGTAGGCTTGAGATAGCATCTTGTTTTGTACTGCCAGGCCAAAAGCTTTGTCAGTGATGTGAGCTGTTGCAGAGACATACACTACAGTAAAAATAATGGTATCCTTCTTTAAATTAAAACCTTACGTTGTGCGGTTGATATTAGCTAAATTGCCCTACTATACAGTAAAGTGAGTGGAGGGAGCTGGTTTCAACATCTTCAGTTGTGCCCCCACGGTCCACGGGACTACGGGACAGGTGAAGTGAAGGTGAAGATACAGATAAATGGCGTCATGCTTAAAATTAAAGTGTTACATTGTAGGTTTGATGTAGGTTAAATTGCCCAGCCCTACACTACAGTAAAATGGTGTTACGATTTAAATTAAAGTCTTACGTTGTAGTGTTAATGTTAGGTAAATTGCCCAGCCCTACAGTAAAATGGTGTCAAAAAGCGTGAAACTGGGGAATGTGTAACATTAACAACAGCAGCAACAAAAACACCACCAACAACTGCAACAACAAACAGCAACATCAAGACATGATCTAAAGCAGTGAACATTGTTACATGTACTAAGCTTTGTCCCCAAGGTTTTACAGGCCAGGTTTAGGATCCGAGCTCTCTCCTCTCTCTCTCTCTCTTCTCTCTCTCCCTCCTCCTCTCTCTCTCTCCTCTCTCTCTCTCTCTCTCTCTCTCTCTCTCTCTCTCCTCTCTCTCTCTCTCTCTCCTCTCCTCTCTCTCTCTCTCTCTCTCTCTCTCTCTCTCTCTCTCTCTCTCTCTCTCTCTCTCTCTCTCTCTCTCTCTCTCTTTAAACAGTCTATATGTCTGTATCAGACATATAGACTGTTTAAAGCTGACTTTGGATGTGAACTTTATTTCGAATACATGGATATAAAATGTTTTAGGGATTGTTTAGTTAAGCTTCGTCTCGGCTTGCTACCAATTAATGGATCATCTTTCAGGAGAACTTTTAAGA
>CM060345.1:24081041-24083541 GCA_030674155.1 Stramonita haemastoma
AAAAGTGAAGTAGAACGCAATATATTTTTTTGTGTATATTTCATTCAGTTTTAGTAAATGGATAACTTTATATTAAATGTCATTTATTCTGTTCGTTCTGGTGTGTGTGTGTGTGTGTGTGTGTGTGTGTGTGTGTGTGTGTGTGTGTGTGTGTGTGTGTGTGTGTTGTGTGTGTGTGTGTGTGTGTGTGTGCGCGCGCGCGCGTGTATGTGTGTTGCGATAAACATCAATTAACATTTGAATTCTCTCGGAACTTTGCAGCACACTATTTTCTTTGAGGAAGGGAGACCACCCATATTGAAAGACTTTCCCGTATTCTCACGTGGGTACATAATACACAATTTAGTTTACACTGTAATGCAGTATCAAAAAAAAAAATAATAATAAGAAAAAGCAGCAAGAAACCTCCCCAAACCCACCCATATATTTCGTCATCTGTCTTATCACCGCAAGCGTTATCTGTTTTTCCCCCCTAGTGTCAGCGTCTAAATACTGACTACTGCGTAGAACATGCTTAGACTTCTTACCGCGTCCGCCCCAAGTAATCAGCGGAGACTGCACTGAAATGATGGTTTAAATATGGATGCTCTTATCAGCAATTAGCACAGGAGGAGGTTAAAAATAGACCGTTTTTCACCCTTTTAATCAGTGACATGCTTGTAAATCTTTTATATATCTATCTAAAATCATAGGAGTAGGAGAGAGCAGAAGGGTAAGGTGGGTTGGTGGTCTAGTGGTAACTCACCTGCCTAGAAAGCGTCATGTCCGGGTGGGAAGTGTGCCGTGGTTCGATCCCCGTTTGGGCCCAAAACTCCCCCCCCCCCCCCAAATCAATTAGACCATGAGTGGTGGTCTAGATGCTAGTGTTTCAGATGAGACCAGAAACCGAGGTCCCGTGTGTTACACAGAATTATTCAGCGCACGTAAAAGAACCCACGGCAACAAGAGAGTTGTCTCTGTGGCAAAACTCTGTAGAAAAAAAGCCAAGCTGATAGAGAAACAAATACAGTTGCAGACAGGAAAAGAAAAAAAATAGGGTGGCCAGCTCTTGTGGCGACGCGCTCTCTCTCCCGGGGAGAGAGAGCAACCCGATTTTGACGCAGAGAAATCTGCCTTGATCTTGTGATATGCCCATATCATTTAAGTTTACGCCTCTGTACGATTGATAGAAGATTTTTTCGTAGGGACCAATGGTTTGCTGGAGTCTCTTATGTACGTCTTCATTGCTTATGTAGTCTCTGATGTCTTTTAGCATGACCAAAATATTCTAGTTTCCTTGTCTTAACCAAACATAGATATTCAGGTGGTTGTTTTATGGGATTTTTTTTTTTTCCAAAATGCGTTAGTTCGTTTGTATTTTGACCCGGCTATTCCTAAGAATCCATCATTACCAAACGAAGATGGAGTGGATTGGGCATGTACTCCTGAGAGACACACAATCTGTCGCAAGTACAGCACTGCACTGGACCCAGACGGCAAGAGAAAGAGAGGAAGACCAAGAACAACATGGAGGAGGACAGTGGAATGTGAGATGGAAGCCATGCAGCACTCTTGGAGTTCATTGGCCAGGCTGGCCCAGGATAGGCAGGGGTGGAAAGACTTTGTTGCTACCTTACACACCACTGGGTGTAAAGGATGATGATGATGATGATGATGATGATGATGATGATGATGATGATGATGATGATGATGATGATGATGATGATGATGAATAGGGTTTGTAGGGCGGGATAGCTCAGTGGTCAGAGTGCTCACTTTCCCCCAAATCAAACCTTAAGCAGAATCGAGCGTGGTTACCAGTTGAATGGATGACCGTTTGCGCGCCTTGGCTTCAGTACAGTCCCCCAGTTCATTCAGTTGTAAATGGGTTCCTGCCCTCTTTAGGGCAGGGAAGGCAAAGCAGCGAGGGAGAGGAGATGGGCGCCGCCCTCAATATGCTGGCCCCCTGGAGAAGCTGAGGTCTCTGATGCCTCGCTCCCCTACGACCGCCTAGGTTATGGGACACCTTTACTGTTTTTACCCTTTTACTAATCTTAAGAGTCTTCTGTAGGTCTAACCTTAAAACAAACTTAAAACAATATTCCCAACACAACACACATACTCTCATAGGTTCTAAAACTAAAGAAAAGCTTGATTATACAAAAAAAACCCACATAATGGTATAACACAGTTTACATACACACACGCTCAGACAGACACACACACACACACACACACACACACACACACAACACAACACACAACACACAACAACACACACACACACACACACAACACAACACACCACAACACAACACACACACAACACAACACAACACAACACAAACACAATACACACACAAACTACACAACACACACACAACACAACACAAACACAACACAAAAACAACACAACACAACACAACACAACACAAACACAACACAACACAAACACAAACACACAACACAACAAAACACACACAACACACACACACACACACACACACACACACACACACAC
>CM060345.1:24100740-24105740 GCA_030674155.1 Stramonita haemastoma
GATTTCTTTTCCTTAAATACTTATTAACTGAATAAAAATTCAGAGTGCTTGGAAGGAAACAAAACCAACAACAGTATCACTCACTACTGTACATTGCAATTGTCTGGCATCGGCACTGTAAGTCATTAGTAATATTATGACAGAATTAATTAAGAGATCGGTGCCGTCACAAGTTTTATTTATTGTTGCTACAATTCTACATGGCAAAATCAGAAAATGGGGCATGAATACATATATATATATATATATATATATATATATATATATATATATATATATATATATATATATATATATATATATATATATATATATGTATGTATGTATTATATATATATATATATATATATATATATATATATATATTCATGCCCCATTTATATAATTATAACTGTGTTACGGTGTCGCAAAAATCTTCATTAGCTAAAAATGCACATAAACCTCCAATATTGTAAATCTTGCTTATCATTACAGCTAACATGTATTACTAACAGGTAAGCCCATGTATATTGTCATTTCATTAAAATCAGAGACATTATAGATAAATTGGTGCAGCAGTGTAACACGGTTACATTTTGACACCCATCACCTTCCATGAGAAATAACAGAAAAGCGGGTAATGCCATCAATTTTATTTCTTCTGCAGTTAATTCTCCTTTCCGTGATGTACTTGAATTGCCCACTTTAAAATCCATCCAATGATTTTGAAATTTGAGGTCCTAGGACCTCTTTTAGTGACCAAAAGCAAAGAATGACTCATATATATATACATATATATATACACACACACATATGTATATACACACACACACACACACACACACACACACACACACACACACACACACACACACACACACAATATATATATATATATATATATTATATGTGTGTGTGTGCGTGTGTGTGTATGTCTGCGTGCGTGCGTGCGTGCGTGTGTGTGTATGTCTGTGTGCGTGCGTGCGTGTGTGTGTGTGTGTATCTGCGTGCGTGCGTGCGTGTGTGCGTGTGTGCGTGCGTGCGCGCGCGCGCGCGTGTGTGTGTGTGTTTATTCACAGACCCAGGCTTTTGCACTCAGCTGGCAAAAATATAGTAATCTGGTAAACAGCTTTGAATAACTCAGGAAGAAAAGAAGGAAGGAAGGAGGGACGAAAGAAAGGAAGGAAGGAAGGAGGGAAGAAAGAAAGGAAGGAAGGAAGGAGGGAAGAAAGAAGGAAAGGAGGGAAGGAAGGAAGTTAGAAAGGAAGGATGGAAGGCAGAAAGGAAGGATTTACTGCATCTATACCGGAGGATAGCCACATAGAAAGAAGGGGAGCAAAGAGCAAGAGAATGACGAAAACGGAAAGATGGGTGGGTGGTGGCTATGGTGGTGGTGGTGGTGTGTGTGGTGGTTGGTGGTGGTGGTGGTGTTGGTGCTGGTGTGTGTGTGGTTGTGTGTGTGTGTGTGTGTTTGTGTGTGTGTGTGTGTGTTTTGTGTGTGTGTGTGTGTGTGCGTGTTTGTCTGTGTGTGTGTGTGCGTGTGCGTGTGTGTTTGTCCGTGTGTATGTGTGTTTGTGTGTGTGTGTGTGTGTGTGTGTGTGTGTGTGTGTGTGTGTGTGTGTGTGTGTGTGTGGTGTTGAGTGAGTGAGTGAGAGAGTGTGTCTGTGTCTGTATGTATGTATATATATGTGTGTGTTTCTGCGTGCTTGCGTTGTGTGTGTGTGTTTGTGTGTGTATGTGTGTATGTCTGTCTGTGTGTCTGTCTGTGTGCTTGTATACATGTATGTATGTATGTATGTATGTATGTATGTATGTATGTATGTATGTATGTATGTATGTATGTATGTATGTATGTATGTATGTATGTATGTATGTATGTATGTTATGTATGTCTGTATGCATGCATGCATGTCTGTCTGTCTGTCTGTCTGTCTGTCTATATGTATTTATATGTTTTGTGTGAGTGTGCACGCTCGCACGCGCGCACGCGCACGCGCACGCGTGTGTGTGTGTGTATAATACGTACGGATCATAAAACACCTGGGGCGGCAGTAAACGCGGGGGTGTGATGCTGTACCCGGGGTGCCTGTGCTCATTAGCTGCTTAGAGCATGTAACAGCGACAGGAGAGAAGGGGCCGGGTGATATATATATATATAGGGGCCTGGCGGTTAGAGACCCTGCCTGCCTGCCTGTTTTCTGCCCTTGCTAACAAGCGGAAAATTACCTCCCATTTTCTTTCTCTTTTATTCCCTCCCTTTATAAAATAAAAAAAATAAAAAAATTCTTAAAACCTCCTCTTCCTCGTTTCGTTCTATCTTTTACCAACATCATTGTCCTTTTCTTTCTCTCTAACTCTGTCTGTTTCTGTCTCTGGGGGGGCGGATAGCCTAGTGGTCAGAACATTGCGCTGGCAATTTGAAGACCCGGGTTCGAATCCGGTCGAGGAAATTTTCTTCCTGGAGTTAACATCAGTGCTGACTCCACTCTCCCCAAAAGTCCTTCGGATGAGACTTTAAACCGAGGCCCCGTGTGCGAACGCACGCAGAACATCTTGCGCACACGTTAAATCCTGTTCCGCTTTTCGTAAGAGTAGGCCATCGTGTGCCGGTGGGAACAGATGACAATATTTACAAAAACTGCATACACACGGGGACCGGATGAAAAAAAGCACATGTTGCTTATTCTGTTATCCTCGATATAAAAGAATAAATTAAAAAAAAAAAATCTGTGTCTCTGTGTGTCTGTGTGTCTCTCTGTCTGTCTCTCTCTCTCTTTGTCTGTCTGTCTGTCAATCAATCAATCAAATTTTTATTTCCAGATGGTACATTGAGTAAGCATCGATTTGCTTTTTTCCATCAAGCCATCTATCTAAAGAAAAGAAACAAATCAAAACAACAACAAAAATCAATCAAAACAAAACAAAACAAAAAAACCTACAAAAAACAAAGCAGAAAATCCCTGGCAAACTCTCTCTCTCTCTCTCTCTCCTCTCTCTCTCTCTCTCTCTCTCATCGCTCTCTCTCTCTCTCTCTCTCTCCTCTCTCTCTTCTCCTCTCTCTCTCTCTCTCTCTCTCTCTCTCTCTCTCTCTCTCTACGCTCTCTCCTCTCTCTCTCTCTCTCTCTCTCTCTCTCTCTCTCCTCTCTCTCTCCTCTCTCTCTCTCTCTCTCTCCTCTCATCTCTCTCTCTCTCTCTCTCTCTCCTCTCTCTCCTCTCTCTCTCTCTCTCGCTCTCTCTCTTCTTCCATTAAAAGATATGTTCACCATAAATAAAGGAATATTTATGCACAAAATCATGACAGGACTTGCTCCACAAACCCTCCAATCTAAATTCCATATGTCTTCCCGATACTCCAACAAAATTCAACTACCAAAACCTAGAATTGACTTGTTTAAATCAAGCCTTGCATACTCAGGTGCTTACTCTGGAACACGCTTCCGCACATGTGAAAACATCCCAGAGTAAAGAAACTTCAAGAAAGCCATTTATCTCACTCACTCACTCAGTCCCATGTCCCAAAGGACGTAGGGGGGACATGAGAGAAGACGCAACGGAGATCTTTTTCCATGCTTCACGATCCTGTGTGGCTAGTAGGAGGCGTTGCAGGGGTTGGGCAGTCCAGTCTTTGATGTTGTCAACCCATGATTTCTTTTGGGGGCCTCTTCTTCTTTTGCCCTCGACTGTTCCTTGCAAGATGGTTTTTGCTAGGGTGTTGTGTCTTGTGGTGTGACCAAACCACATCAGCTTTCTCCTCTTTATGGTGGAGAGCAAAGGCTCTTGGGGGCCCACACGCTTTTGATTTCCTCTTTCACATAGTTATTGGTCTTGTGTTCTTTGTATGATATTTTGAGGAGTCTTCTGTGGCACTTGTTCTCGAATGCTTGGATTCTTCTCTCTAACTCTGCTGTCAGAGTCCATGATTCACAGCCATATAGGAGGATAGATATTACGGGGGATTTGTAGAGGTGGTATTTGGTGCGGGAAGCTGATGTTGTTGCTTCTGATGATCCTCTGGAGTCTGACTAGAGCAGATGTTGCTTTTGGGCAATGCGAGCTTTCACCTCATTGTTTTGATGTGCCATCTTTTGTTAGGATGGAGCCTAAGTATTTGAATTGGCTCACCTCTTCCAATATTTCTCCATTCATCTTTGCCATTTATACCCACCTCAAAAAAAACTTAATAATATGCTGACACAACAGAGCCCCTACTACAATGTTATGAATAGTATGTTTTACAAACTGAGTGTTTGTATGTTAATTACACAACAGAACCCCCCATACACGTTTTGAATAGTATGCTTATGAACTGAACACTTGTATGTTATTTGGAATCCGTGTTTATTGGCAATCCTTTTTTCTTTCTTTCTTTTTTTTTCTTTCTTTTTTTTTTTTTCTATTTTTTTTTTTTAAATATAAATAGTAAAACTTTTTAGTTGCTGAATTAGGATTTGTATCTTATGTGTATTATTATTTGAAAATGTTTATCTTGATTTTTCATCATGTATTGCACTATCTGAAAATGTATTAGATTATGTCCTAAATACTAGACTTTTTTTAGTAAATGTTTTTATACATACAAATTCTGACGTGTTTTGCCTGCTTGTAGTACATTGTTGTTGTTTGGTTTTTTTCTTTGTCTTTTTGTTTGGGTATTTCTCTTAGTAATAGGCTCTCCTTACTTTTCCCCTTTGGAATGTATTTGATTTTCATAATATGAAAGTTCTGGTTTAAAAATATGTCGCATTATGTGATGCCTTGTGTACCATGCCCTAAATGATTGTAGTCTTCTTTTTAATAGTATATATGATATTTTAATGATTTGAGTTGATTTAAACCTGGTTCATATAACTTTAAGTGCTGTTCGTTGCTTTTTTGATATTTTTTATATCTACAGTTTTGTTGTTCTTAGTTCAAATTTTGTTTTTTATTTTGCTTTTTGATTGTTTGTTTCTGTGTTGTTGCTTCCCCATGGTGGTTTTTGTTTGTTTTTATTTGTTTTTTTTTTGTTGGTTTTGTTTTGT
>CM060345.1:24143240-24145740 GCA_030674155.1 Stramonita haemastoma
ATGATTAGAATATAAAGTTTCTTGCAATTTTATGGGGGGAAATCTGAATTCTTTTTTTTTTTTCATTATTATACATGTCTCTTTTTTCAGTCGATGTTTATCCCCCCCCCCCTCTCCTTTCTCTGTAATGTTTACCATGAATGCTTGGTTATTTTCTGACTGGTTGGTCCTTTCACCCGATTTTACCACAGCAATTTCTTTGCTTAGATACTTCTAGGTCTGACCATTTGGCACAAGTTTATTATTTTTTTTACACCACTTTATGTCACAGCAGATTTCTCTGCGTGAAATTCGGGCTGCTCTCCCCGAGGAGAGCGCGTCGCAACAAGTGCAGCGCCACTCATTTCTTTTTCCTGTCTGCGCAACTGTATTTATTTCCCTATCAGAGTGGCTTTTTTCTACATATTTTTTCCAGGGACAACTCTCTTGTTGCCGTGGGTACTTTTACTTGCGCTAAATAATGATATGTAACACACGAGACCTCGGTTTATCGTCTCATCCGAAAGACTAGCACCCAGGCCACTGCACCGCTTATGGTCTAATGGATGGGCGGAAAAGTTTTTGGCCCAAACGGGATTTGAACCACCCACACTCCGACCCAGACTTTTCGCTTTCTAGGCAGGCGCGTTACCTCTAGACCACCGATCGCTCTAATACCTCTGTCTCCACTACACCTAGGATTTGTTTAGTATCCTTTTAGACATAAAATTATTATGGTTTGTGTCTTGAGATAAGAAGCTAGTGTAATCATGCCACACGCTCTTTTTTTTTTTTAAGAGAGAGGGAGGTAAAGTGTGTAGTGTCACTTTTTAGATCTTTTTCTGGCCCAGGGCAAAAGCTGTGTCAGTTATTAATGTCAGATAATTGTAAAGGTATAACAGACACAGACACAGACACACACACCACACACACCGCGCGCGCGCACGCACGCTTGCGCACACGCACACGCACGCACACACACACACACACAACCACACACACACACAGACACCCATAGACGCACACAGACACACACAGACACACACAGACACACACACAGACACAGACAGACACACACACAGACACACAGACACAGACACACAGACACACACACACAACACACACACACACACTCTCTCTCTCTAGCTCTCTGTCTCTCTGTCTCTCTCTCTCTGTCTCTCTGTCTTTCTCTCTCCCTGTCTCTGTCTGTCTATCTGTCTGTTTGTCTCTCCCTCTCTGTCTGTCTGTTTGTCTGTCTGTCTGTCTGTCTGTCTGTCTGTCTCTGTCTCTGTCTCTGTCTGTCTCTGTCTCTCTCTCTCTCTCTCTCTCTCTCTCTCTCCCTCTCTCTCTCTCTCTCTCTCTCTCTCCTCTCTCCCCCCTCCCCTCCCCCCTCTCTCTCTCTCTCTTCCCCACCTCACCCCAGTCCTCCAGGCCACCAACCCCCCCACCTCTCCCTCTCTCTCCCTCTTTCCATCCCTCCCTCCATACCTCCCTCCCTCCCTCCCTCTTCCCTCTTGCTGTCAAATCCCATGTGGCCACAGTAGCTCAGGTGAAAGTCCAGGTGAAGGAAGAGAAATGAGTCTCTGTAAAAGATGATGGTGCTACCAATGTTGTGTGTGTGGTGTGTGTGTGTGTGTGTGTGTGTGTGTGTGTGTGTGTGTGTGTGTGTGTGTGTGTGTGTGTGTGTGGAGAGAGAGAGAGGAGAGAGAGAGAGAGGAGAGAGAGAGAGAGAGAGAGAGAGAGAGAGAGAGAGAGAGAGAGTGCGTGTGTGTGTGTGTGTGTGTGCGTGTGTGTGTGTGTCTGTGTCTGTGTCTGTGTCTGTGTCTGTGTGTCTGTGTGTCTGTGTGTGTCTGTGTGTGCGCGCGTGTGTGTGAGAGAGAGAAAGGGAGTTTGTGTGTGTGTGTGTATGTGTGCGTGTATGTGTGTGTATGTGCGTATGCCTGCTGCAGATTATGGGGAATGTTAAGGTCAATGGTGGTGGCGTACACATGCACATATGTAGGTATGCAAAACACGCACACACAGGCACACGGGCGTTCATGCGTGTACAAATATGTATGCATTCAGACACAAGCATGTGCCCATACACACACAGACACACAGACAAACACACACACACAGAGGCACAGACACACACACACATACGCGCGCGCGCACCACACACACATACACACACAAACACACACAGACACAGACACACACAGACACACACACACTCACTCGCACGCCACGTGCACGCGCGCGCACAGACACAAAAACACACACGCACACACACAATTACAAAAACTGTATACACATGGGTATTGGATGTTAAAAAAAGAAGCACATGAGTGCTTATTCCATTATCCTCGAAATCAAAGAACACACACACACACACACACAAAACCACACTCACACACACACACACACTCTCACACACACACACTACACACTTACACACACACACTACACACTTACACACAGACCAAAACACACACACACACACACACACACACACACACACACCAAAACACACACACAC
>CM060345.1:24158240-24159632 GCA_030674155.1 Stramonita haemastoma
GCACACACACACACACACTCACTCACACACATACACACACATACACACACACACACACACACACACACACACACACACACACACACACACACACACACACACACACACACACACATACACTTTTAACCGTAACATCATCATTTCCCGTAGGTTCTGGTTTATCATTAAATTAGCCTTTGTAACCTCTAAATGAAATTGATGTTCTCTACTAAACACATTCTGCTCATTACCAAAATACAGCAAAGGTAGGAAGTATCTTATGACGTCACCACGATGCCGTCGACAAAATGAGAATCCGCGGAAACGGAAATGACGAAACCGGAAGCAGCTAAAAATGGCTTCTTCCCTTGTACCTAAAAGGTTACACTCCTGAATTAGCTTGCGGGCCATGTGGTATTTTGTATACATACAGTGCCAGTTGGAACAGTTTTTTTGGTGTCGATTTTCACAGATTTTTTTTTGAAGGATGAAAAAATGTTCTGTGCATTTGTTTTTGGGGATTGAGGACGTAGAGCAATACCAGGTAGTCACGAGAAAGTTGGAACTGATCATCAAATGAGGATTGCTTGTATTTCTATAGCGTTGACCCCGCGCATTCATATTGCGGTTAGGAAGCTAGAAGATGACATAGGACTGAGAGGGTACAGTGTTTGCTGGAAAAAAATATCAAACATACTAAATTTGTGCTAATTCCCATGTTTTGAGTCGGAAGCTAGTTTTTTTCCACCAAAAAGTTGTTTTTATTTATGTGGATGTCTTAATATATGTGGTATAATAATAAGAGACATATAGAAAAACTGAAGGAAAAGAGTTTTTCTAAAGGTGGTGTATACCTTAAGTGAGGTGATACACACACACACATACACACACACACACACACACACACACACACACACACACACACACGCATACACACACACACACACACACACACTGCACACACAGACACACACACTCGCACACACACAGACACACACACTCGCGCGCACACAGCACGCACACACACACACACACACACACACACACACACACACACACACACGCGCACACACACACACACACACACACACACACACACACACACACACACACGCTTTCTCTCTCTCTCTCTCTCTCTCTCTCTCACACACACACAACACACACACACACACACACACACACACACACACACACACACACACACACACACACACACACACACACACACACACACACTCTCTCTCTCTCTCTCTCTCTCTCTCACACACACACACACACACACACACACACACACACACACACACACACACACACACACACACACACACACACACACACAACACACGCACACACAGCACCGAATACCACCATGGTAACTTTAATGGAACCGAAGCGAGGAGACTATCATGGAGT
>CM060345.1:24172232-24174732 GCA_030674155.1 Stramonita haemastoma
CATGAGCTTCTTTTTTTACATCCAGTCCCCGTATGTATGCAGTTTTGTAAGTATTGTCATCTGTTCCCACCGGCATACAAAGGCCTACACTTACAAAACGCGGAACAGGATTTAACGTGTGCGCAAGATGTTCTACGAGCGTTCGCACACGGGGCCTCGGTTTACAGTCTCATCCGAAGGACCTGTGAGGAGAGTGGAGTCAGCGCTGATGTTAACTCCAGAGGAAAAATCCCCTCGAACGGGAATCGAACCCGGGTCGTCAAATTGCAAGCGCAATGTTCTGACCACTAGGCTATCCCGTCCCCTAAGAAAAACTGACCACATTTTTTCCACCATCACTCGGACATTTTTTTAACAGATGCTAATTCATCATGAGAACAATCATAATAAAGCTAACCATGTATGTACATCTTGGATTTCGGTTAATCACACAATTATTTCACAGCATGGTGGGAAAATAACTCACCTATTCTAAAACATGTTCCACCTTAATTAAGTATTTAATCAATTATTTATTTATTTATTTATTCATTTATTTATTTAAAACTTATTTATTCTTTTATACCGAGGATAATGGAATAAGAACTCGTGTGCTTTTGTTTGACATCCAGTCCCCGTGTGTATGCAGGTTTTGTCAATCTTGTCATCTGTTCCCACCCGGCACACAATGGGCTACACTTACGAAAAGCGGAACAGGATGTAACGTCTGTGCAAGATGTTCTGCGTGCGTTCGCACACGGGGCCTCGGTTTATAGTCTCATCCGAAAGACTTTTGTGTCTGCATGCACGCATAGAAAGAACTCTTGGTACCATCAACAAAACATCAGAGCAAGTACATTAGCAACTACACTCCACTTTCCATTTCAGCTCAACTGGGAAACCTGTGTGTGTGTGTGTGTGTGTGTGTGTGTGTGTGTGTGTGTGTGTGTGTGTGTGTGTGTGGTGTGTGTGTGTGTGTGTGTGTGTGTGTGTGTGTGGTGTGTGTGTGTGTGTGTGTGTGTGTGTGTGTGTGTGTGTGGTGTGTTTGCAGTGTGTGTGTGTGTGTGTGTGCAGTGTGTGTGTGTGTGTGTGTGTGTGTGTGTGTGTGTGTGTGTGTGTGTGTGTGTGTGTGTGTGTGTGTGTGTGTGTGTGTGTGTGTGAGTGTGTGTGTGTGTGTGTGTGTGTGTGTGTTGGTGTGTGTTGTGTGTGTGTGTGTGTGTGTGTGTTGTGTGTGTGTGTGTGTGTGTGTGGTGTGTGTGTGTGTGTGTGTTGTTTTGTTATCTTGATATCGACGATAATGGAATAAGCACTCATGTGCTTTTTTTTATCCAGTCCCCGTGTGTCTGAAGTTTGTAAATATTGTCATCTGTTCCAATCGGCACAAAATGGCCTAATCTTACAAAAAGTGGAAAAGGATTTAACGTGTGTGTGTTTGAGTGCTTGCGTGCGTGTGTGCAGTGTGTGTGTGTGTGTGTGTGTGTGTGTGTGTGTGTGTGTGTGTGTGTGTGTGTGTGTGTGTGTGTGTGTGCGTGCGTGCGTGTGTGTGCGTGTGTGTGTGTGTGTGTGTTATGTTCAGAAAGCAGAAACGCCAAGTATTTGGCTAAATCTAGATCCATGCAATTAGTAGGACTAGCTAAGTAAGCAATGATTACTTATAACAAAGGCCGATCGATGTCACTGCTTTTAGCGACTTAACTGCATATGTACAATACAACCCAACACAATGAAATACACCAGAAACACAACACAGCGTGACGCAACGCAGCACAGCACAATACAAACATGTTGACTTTGAACACTGAGGAAATGTTTGTTTTCTGATGTTAACAGTTTGTTTGCGTGCTTGAGTAGATAATGATCATGTAGTGCGCGCGCGGGCGCGTATATATATATATATATATATATATATATATATATATATATATATATATATATATATATATATATATATATATATATATATACATATATCTGTATGTATGTATGTGTGTACATGTGTGTCGGTCTGTCTGTCTGCCTGTCTGTGCTTTTATCCGTGTGTGAGCGAGTGTACGCATATGACTACCGGGCACCTGGATGTGTGTGTGTGTGTGTGTGTGTGTGTGTGTGTGTGTGTGTGTGTGTGTGTGTGTGTGTGTGTGTGTGTGCGTGTGTGTGTGTGTGTGTGTCTGTGCGCGTGTGCGTGCGTGCTTGCGTGCTTGTTTGCGTGCGTGTGCGTGTGTGTGTGTGTATGTGTGTGTGTGCATGTGTGTGCATGTGTGTGCATGCGTGTGTGCGTGCGTGCATGCAATGCAGACGGAGAGACCATTGGAGTCTGTATCATGCGTAGAGAAGAGGGATGGGAATTGCACTCCTGTTTTGATGCATGCGTCAGTAATATTTGTCATATCTGACTCTACATACTCTTCCTAGTCATAATTTGTGCTGGAAATATACATATTCATTATTCACTGCGTCTACACCATGATGCTAGTGATAGCAAGATCATCCAAGTGTTTTTTCCACAGTTGTTGTAGCTTTT
>CM060345.1:24179732-24189732 GCA_030674155.1 Stramonita haemastoma
TGGTGAAACGCCCAGGCGCATTCTTGTTAAATACTTCCTCACAGCACTATTTTGAACAATGAGTAGGTAATCAGACAGACAAAGATTTTGTTTCAATAAGGAATAGAAGGCATAACGCTCTTTTGTGTTGATTTCACTGTTCCAGCTTTGAGTGTAACAATCCTTAAGACGTTGTCTGAATTCTGCCAAAAATATCCTTGCATCCGCCACTCCCTGACATTCCCACACAAAACCAAAGCCATAACGATATAGGGTAAAGCAGACTGTAGAGACCCAATTATTCTTATTATTATTATGGAGGTTAAGCAGCATGTTGTATGATTTATATGGAATACGATCTGTATTCATTCTTGTAAGAGTTATCCAGTATTTGATATTACGGGTATAAGTATTGACAAAGAGTGGAAATCTACCGGTCTCTCCATATACCAGGGCATTTGGTGTTCTAATGCTCACATTTAAAAATCTTTTAATTGCAAAGACATGTACTCTTTCAATGACAGAATGATCAGCTAAGAGACCCCATAACCTCAGAACCATACGTTAAAATTGGCTGAATCTGACAGTCAAAGAGTTTGAAAAATATTTTAGGGGACTGATTACCGAGAGACCACAACAAACGTAAAATACCAATTACACCTTTTTTTGCCCTACTAGCCATGTCCTTCAATGCATAAGAAAAGGACAGACCTGTGGAAAAAATAACTCCTAGGTATTTGTACTGGTTTACCACTTCGAGATTGTTTCCATTATAGAGCCATTTTTCTCGTACAGCAAGGTGGCCACCTTTTCGAAATACGACAACTTTTGATTTCTCCATATTCACTAACAATCCCAACTTTTTTGCTGTGTCACTTAATATATTTAATTGCGTTTGCAGACCAACTTTAGTGTATGATAACAGTATTACATCATCTGCAAAGAGTAGTATCAGTATCTGCATTTGGTCTGGGGTTAAAGATATACCATGTTTTCCTCTCTGAACAAGTTCAACCGCTAACTCGTTAATATAAAGAGAGAATAAAACAGGGCTACAAATGTCTCCCTGCCTCAGTCCTCCAGGACACATGAAAATATCAGTTAATTCACCTCCCACACTAACCCTTGCTTTTACAATGTTGTACATACTTTGCAGAGCTCTGTACATTTTTCCTTTGACACCATTTTTTCTAAGTACAGACCACAAGCAATGCCTATCAACCAAATCGAAGGCCTTCTTGAAGTCTATAAAGGCACAGTACAGCTTTCCATGGTTAGCAAACTGTTTCTGAATTAATGACAAAAGGGTAAATATATGGTCGACTGTGCTATAACTACGTCTAAATCCTGCCTGTGCTTCATTTAGTCCTTTGTTTTCTTCTAACCATATAGATAAACGCTTATTGAGAATGTAGCTATAAAGTTTTCCACATACGTTTAGTAAGGAGATGCCTCTGTAATTATCAGGAGAATTGATGTCACCTTTCTTATGTATTGGCTGAATGACTGCTTCTGACCATTGAAGTGGAAAACTGCCAGATGTAAACAATTTATTGAAATATTTAGTTAGAAATAATGCAACCTCTGGGCCTGCATATTTATAGAATTCCCCAGAGAATCCATCTGGACCTGCAGCTTTATTGTTTTTTAATGTAGATATAGCCTGTACTACTTCTTGGTATGTAATGTCTTGCTCAAGTATTGTAATATCTACTTGTAAGGTGGCTGAAGTATCAGAGGAGTAGGAACAGTTAAATGTCTCATCTGTATCCGACTTGGGATCACTTTGGTTAAACACAGTAGAAAAATGATTATACCACTCTTCAGAAGAAATGCTACTTTGGCACACAGGTCTTCCAATGTGTTTCCTTACTGTGTTCCAGAATCTCTGAGGATCACTTAAAGAGTCTTCTAACACTTTCATTGTTTGTCTTTTGTACCCGATTTTCTTTTCTTTTAACAAAAACTTGTACTCTTTCCTGAGATCTGTATACTTAATTCTCAGGGTCTCTATATCATCTTTTGAAGCGTTATCATCTTTAGTATGTTTCCGATAATTTCTAAGAGCATATCTCACTAACCTCCTTTTCTCCCTGCATTCAAAATCAAACCACGGATTGTTATCACATTTACCAAATACAACTGTCTTTAGCATAGGGGCTGCTGCTAAACTAATAATCTCATAAAGTTGTTTAATTGCTACTTCTATGTCTAAATCAATCATATCGTATGCTTCTTTAATTTTTTTAGAAATACAGTCAGTTTTAAAACATGTTAGAATATTCCTCTGACTTTTGACAGTCCCATCTATATTTTTGTATGGACATCTCTCTGGGCCTATAGGTTATGTTGGTATTTATATCTTTACACTTCAGTGTTAGCTCCAAAGGCATATGTTTTGACTCTATTCTCTCACTGACTGTCAACTCTGTAGCCATCTCAGAGATACATCTTGATATTATAAAATAATCTATTACACTGCAGCCATTATATGAAACATACGTACAGCTAGAATCAAAACTATGATTTACCAGACCATTCAAAAGAACCAGACTAAATTGCTCACAAACATTCAGCAAATACTTTCCAAAATCATTCGAAACCCCATCAGCTGAAGCCCGCTGATATGAGTCAACATAGTTAACATTGCCATCATAATCACAAATATTACACGGCAGTTCGTCCTCATGAGCATTGGCATTGCCAGTCCTTGCATTCAGGTCGCCCATAATTATTATGGGCATATTTCCTATGTCTTGTAGGATATCTAAGATGATATTTTCCAAAAGAGAAACCGCATTGTAAATGTCTGTTTCAGAATAATATGGGCTATATTGTGGAGGTAAATATATGCCAATTAAGACACAGTCTCTGTCCAGACCTGTAAGCGCTTTAGCCAGTGTCAGCACAATACAGTTGTCATATTCTAGATGAACCTGGGAAATAAGAGGAGCGATGTGTTTCCTAACTAGCAAAGCTACTCCCCCACACAGCCGAGCTGTGGGTGCATTTGAGACTTTGACAGCATTTGAAATATATACATTATGCATTGGGAAAAGATGTGAAGGGAAGTCTGTAGTGAATGTTTCTGTCAGTACAATTATATCAAATTTGGATATATACGATCTTAAATCTGCATGATAGATTGTACTAAGTCCTTCTACATTGTATGTCAGGAATCTTAAATTGTGTGACAATTCATTTCTAATCTCCTGGCAGACATGGGCAGGGCCGAGTCCCTATTTGGGACTACTACTGGCAGCAGGTGACTGGGCCTTTGTTCCTGTTCTGGAGGAACGAGACCCTGAGCTGAGGAAAGAATCCGTCAGGTGCATTTGCTTACACCTTGCCTTGCTGCGGGTCACAGGCCGATGTACAGGAGTGGCGGTTGTCACTTCATTTTCAATGGTCAGGCTTGCGTCTTTGCCTGTCTGGTCATGGAGGAGGCTGTCTTCTTTCTGTCTGTCCGGTGATGAGGGCATGCTGCTTTGTCCATCCTCTGCAGACTCCCATGGGTCCAGAACTTGTTTGACAAGAGTCTGGCTGTCGTCGTGCTGTACCTCTGGAGTGGGCGGAGTCAGCACAGGTGCCATCATTTCATCTTCTGTTAATGGCTGGTATACATTGCTGTGTGTGATATTTAGATCATCACATCCTGTCTCTTGGGTAAAGGTGGTTGCCATATTATCTTGTGCATCCCTGTGGTCTCCATCCTGAGCAGAAGCACTGGCTGTATTTTCTGGCACACTCATCCCTTCAGGCACTCTGCAGGAAGGTCGTGTGCATGAGCTTGTCATTTCATCACCTGGCACCATCGTTTCCGAGTTGCCGGCTTGGGGTACCCATGTCTCTGGAGAATGCAGAACTGATAAATGGGGAGTCAGCCTCTGTCCTGTAGCCTTCTGAGGAGCTGTCCTGGCTGGTGACTCTCTGTTCAGGGGGGGAAATTCATTCATACTGCATAAGTTGGGAAGACTTGCATTTCGTTTAATATGGTTTTGTGAGTCGCTGCCAGCCACCTTTGAGGATGACATGTCCGATATTTGGTTCCACCTAGGATTCGAACCATAGTTCCATCTTGTTGATCTGGCATCTTCATGGGATGTTTGCACGTGACTTTCTGCTGTTTGTTCCCAAGTAGAGGTATGTACCTTCGTTTTACTCTGCCCCTGTTGTTCCTTCCTGTAGGCGTTCTTTTCATTGTCTTTCTGATCCAAGGACTGCTTCCTTGGCTCTTCTGACCCTCTGTCCCTGTGGCCAGGTACAGCATCAGGTAGATGGTTGTTCTGTTGCCATTCTGTGTCATGTCCATAGTGTTCTTCATCTTCACGAGGAGCTTCACTTTCCATGCATTCCTGTTGGTACTGCGGTTGTCTATTAGCATGATTATGTCTTTCCTGCTGTTGTTCCTGTCCCCTGTGTTCTTGAAATAAGCTGTCCTGTTGTCTGTCTTCATAAAGATACCTTCTCTGTTTGTCTCCACTGTGGATTCTGTCTTCTTCATAGTGATGTCTGCTCCGCTTGTCTTCACTATGGCTTCTGTCCTGTTGTCTGTCTTCATCAAGATATCTGTTCTGTTTGTCTTCACTGTGGCTTCTGTCCTGTTGTCTGTTTTCATAGTGATCTTGTTTGTCTTCCTTGTTGTTTCTGACTTGCCGTCTGTCTTCATAGTGATATCTGTCTTGCTTTTCTTCACTGTGGTTTCTGTCCTCCTGTCTGTCTTCGTGGTGATATCTGTTCCGTTTGTCTTCACTGTGGCTTCTGTCCTGCCGCCTGTCTTCGTAGTGATCTTGTTTGTCTTCCCTGTGTTTCCTGTCCCGCTGTCTGTCTTTAGACAGATGTCTTTCCTCTTCTCCTTCCTTCTGTTTTCTGTAACTGTGGTTGGTAGACCAGTGCGACCTGTTCTCTCTGTGGTAATGCAGGCGGCCATTGTAGAAAAAGGCCTTTCTACCCGCCAGCTTTTCCTCCCTGAGGATGTCATACTGGTTGTCTGTCAAGTCTGTGGCCACATGGATGTTGAGGGCGTCAGCCATCTCCTTCCTGCTCTCTTGGTCTCTTAACACAAACATCTTGTCTCGCCACCTGTGCATTGTGGCAATGAGAGGTCTGGCGTGAGAGCTGTTCTTTCTCGGGCCCACCCGTCTGGCTGTCTCCACATCATCGGTGGTCCATACCTTGCTGGGGTAGAAGCGGTTCAGCAGCTGCACTACCTGTCGGGCACAGTCTCCTTCATTCTTGCTGCTGCCCTCAAACACATTGTGAGAGAGAGAGAGAGAGAGAGAGAGGGGATGGACGAGGGAAAAGAGAGAGAGAAAGAGAGAGAGAGAGAGACAGAGACAGACAGACAGATAGACAGAAAGACAGACAGACAAACAGACAAGCAGACAGACAGAAAGAGAGATTGGAAGAGTTGAGATCGTTTCCGGACAAGATGGAAGTTTCCAGAAGCACGTTGGATCCACTTGAAGCACCCACAGGTTCTCCTGTGAGTGGAAATTGTGTGTGTGTGTGTGTGTGTGTGTGTGTGTGTGTAGCTTTCTTCAATTTAATGTCTCTTCACTCATAGTGATATTAGACGAGAAACAAAAGTAGAATAATATTAATTGTGTCACTTGTGTGCGTGAGTGTGTATGTGCGAGTGTGTGGAGTATGTATGTCAGTGTACGTGGCTACATGTGGATATGAGCAAGTATGTGTGAGCATGCGTGTGCGAACTCATGTGTGTGTGTGTGTGTGTGTGTGTGTGTGTGTGTGTGTGTGTGTGTGTGTGTGTGTGTGTGTGTGTGTGTGTGTGGTGTGTGTGTGTGTGTGAATGCGTGCAACTATACATGTAGGTTTGGGTTTGGTAACTAAGGTGGGTGTGTATGTAATTATCCCTTTGAGTGACTGAGAGAATTAAAAGTAAAATGAATAGAGTAACCTCACCTACATGTGTCTATCCCTTATCAATCTTAAACCCAGTTTCAGACCCATATAATCTATTTCTTGAAGAAAAACGGAAAGGGGGGGGGGTATATTCCTGAACAAATTAAACTCCTAACAAAAAAATTTGCAAAAATTCGCCAACAGGACTTTTAACTAAACTTTTAACATGCATGTTTAACGATGTCTAATGTTAAACACACACGCTCATACAAACACACACACTCACACACACACACACACACACACACACACACACACACACACACACCACACACACACACACACACACACACAACACACAACGTACGCACACACAAACTTACAAGCACATGCGTGCGCGCACATACACATACACATATATACACACCACACAATACAATGCAACACAACACAACTCAACACAACCCATGTGTGTGTGTGTGTGTGTGTGTGTGTGTGTTGTGTGTGTGTGTGTGTGTGTGTGTGTGTGTGTGTTTGTGTGCGTGTGTGTCTGTGTGTGTCTGTGTGTGTCTGTGTGTGTGTCTGTGTGTGTGTCTGTGTGTGTGTCTCTGTGTGTCTCTGTGTGTCTGTGTGTGTGTGTGTGTCTGTGTGTGTGTGTGTGTCTGTGTGTGTGTTTGTGGACTCACTGACAAACCACCCACCCACTTATCAACCCCCCCCCTCCACACACACAAACGGCACAACACACAAAGCACACACGCTCATACAAACACACACACACACACACACACACACACACACACACAAACACACACGTACGCACACACAAACATACAAGCACATGCGTGCGTGCGCATACACATACACATATATATATATACACACACACCACACCACACAATACAATGCAACACAACACAACACAACTCAACACAACACAACACAACAGAACACACACACACAGACGCATACACACAACACAACACAACAACGACACGACACAACACAATACAACACAACATCCCCCTACACACACACACACACACACACACACACACACACACACACACACACACACACACACACACAACACACACACACACACACACACACACAATACACCCCCCCTACCCACGCACACACACACACACACACACACACACACACACACACACACACACACACACACCACCACCACCACACCACAACCACACCACACCACACCACAATACAACACAACACAACACAATACAACACAACCCCCCCTCCCCCCCCACACCGACACACACACACACACACACACACACACACACACACACACACACACACACACACACACACACACACACACACACACACACACACACACACACACACACACACACACGCCCTAAACTCAACGAACCTATAGAAAACTTTTCTTTTTGTTGTTCTGTGTCTGAAAATGTGATAAATAAGAAATGACATGGATATTGAAAGAAAGAAAGAAAATAAATAGCCCCAACAGAAACCACTGTTTTCTTTAGTTCTTTTTCTGTAATGGAATGCTTTTGGGCGGATACCATCTCATGCTATAGTGATGTGAAAGAGAGTTGGATGCATAGTGTGTAAGAAGCATACTATACAGGAAGGAGATATAGATGATCATATTCATAGAGGGGGGTGGGGTGATAGCCTAGTGGTCAGAACATTACGCTAGCAATTTGACGACCAAGGTTCGATTCCCGTTCGTGCGTTTTTTTTCCCCCTTAGTTAACATTAGTGCTGATTCCACTCTGCAAAAGTTTTTTGGGTGAGACTATAAAACCAACAACACAACACAACACAACAGAACACACACACACAGACGCATACACACAACACAACACAACACGACACGACACAACACAATACAACACAACATCCCCCTACACACACATTCTTAACCGCATTCTTAACCACCAGTAGGAGTCTTGGAGAGGAGATGGGCGCCACCAAGCTTCCTCAAGCCCACTGCAAGGACATGATGAGTAAAACAAAACAGAAAGACATGCCGGATCGGTCGAGGCCCGGATCAACAACGACCGCGCTACCCACTGCAAGTCTCCAGGGTGGGAGTGACAAGTGTGCTACTGGGGCAGAACAAACCCTAAAGCTTCCAGATAAAGGGACAACCATTGGTACATGGAATGTAAGAACTCTGTACCAAACAGGAAGAGTACAGGAACTTACACATGAATTACAGAGGTATAAATGGGACATAGTAGGGCTTGCGGAAGTCAGATGGATTGGCTTTGGAGAAACAACCACGCAAGACGGCCACAAAATATGGTACAGCGGAGAAGAAAAACTACATCAACATGGAGTAGGCTTTATTGTCAGGAAAGAGATTGTGTCAAGCATCATCAGCTGCACACCAGTATCCAGCAGACTCATCTCAATCAGAGTTTCTGCAAAACCCCAGAATCTCACCATCATCCAAGTGTATGCTCCAACATCTGACTACGATGACGATCAGATAGAAGAATTCTATGAAGAACTTGAAAACGTCATCTCCAAAACGCCCAAAAAAGACATCCTTATTGTGGAAGGCGACTGGAATGCTAAGGTGGGACCTGATGCCTATGACACCTGGGCAGGAACCACAGGACGATTTGGACTGGGAAAAACAAATGACAGAGGACAGCGGCTGCTGGAATTCGCAAAGAAGCACAAACTGACTTTGGCTAACACACTCCACCCTCACAAGCCATCCAGAACATCAACCTGGCACTCACCAAATGGTCTGATTCATAATCAAATTGATTACATTCTGTCACCCCAAAGATTCAAATCCAGCATAAACAAGGCAAACACAAGAACATTCCCAGGAGCTGACATTGGCAGTGACCACGACCTTGTACTTACCACCATCAGGCTGAAACTGAAAGCAAAACAACAGCCAAAAAGCCCACGCATAAGATTCGACCTGGAAAAACTGAAAGACCCAACAGTGGTTGAGATCTTCCAAGCCAACATTGGAGGAAAGTTCGCCGCACTCACAGCCATTGACAATGATGTGGACACATTGGCCAACAACATCAAAGAAGTGCTAACGACAGCAGCAGAAGAAACATTAGGAAGAAGCAGAACAAAGAAACAACCCTGGGTGACAAATGAGGTTCTTGACCTCTGCGACAAAAGAAGAGAACTTAAGAAACAAAAGTTCACAAGTCAAGAAGCTTACAAGAAGTACATGGATAGCCACAGAGAAGTGAGGAAAAAGATGAGAGAAGCCAAAGAAGCGTGGATAGAAGAACAATGCAACAACATCGAAGCTGGAATGACCAAGGGAAACAGCAAAACAGCTTACGACACTTTGAAAGCACTAACGAAAACCACACAGCCTAAAGCCTCTGTTATTGAAGACAAAGAAGGAAATCTTTTAACGGAAAACAATGCCATCCTCCAACGCTGGACAGAATACTGTGAGGGATTGTACAACTACCCACTACGCCCAGATACCAACATAGTTTCTGACAAACCCCCTGAACACCAAGATAAAGACCCACCAATACTAAGGTGTGAAGTAGATGCAGCTATTAGACAATTGAAGAAGGGGAAGTCCCCTGGAATCGATAACATCCCAGCTGAACTCATAAAAAATGGAGGGAATGAAACAGCAAGGCGATTCACAGAACTTTGTCAGAAGATCCACGACACCAAAGAATGGCCAAAAGAATGGACACAGTCTCTTGTAATACCCCTGCCAAAGAAAGGAAACCTCAAACAATGCCAGAACTACAGAACCATCAGTCTCATAAGTCATCCTAGCAAGATCATGCTGCAGGTAGTCCTCAACAGACTGAAAAACCAAGCGGAAAAACTCCTGGCAGAAGAACAAGCGGGCTTTAGACCAAAACGCAGCACAATGGAACAAATTTTCAATCTGAGAATTCTGATAGAGAAGCATCTCCAACACCAAAAAGACTTGTACCACAATTTCATAGACTTCAAAAAGGCCTTTGACAGGGTATGGCATGACGGCCTCTGGCAAGTACTCAGGCACTTCAACATTGACAGCTGTCTAATTGAAGTCATCAAAGCTCTGTACGAGAACGCAGAAAGTGCAGTTTTTATGAATAATCACGTGGGCGAGTTCTTCAAGACCACGGTTGGGGTTCGCCAGGGCTGCCTT
>CM060345.1:24219732-24224732 GCA_030674155.1 Stramonita haemastoma
TGACTTCCTACTCATACATGGTCTTATCTTCCTTATTCATTTTGCTGTTTTTGTTATGTTTCTGCACTGCATTCCAACCCCTAATCCCCTTTGACTATTATTTGTTTTTTCTTCATCTCCTCCACTTTTGCCTAGTCCAAAATGTTGGTGACCACCACCACCACCACCACCACCTTCATATTTTCATAACCAATATTAGTTTTAAAAAGTTGTAGCTTTTCCAGTGCACAGTCTCCATGTCTTGAAAGTTTGAAAGTTTTCAGTCATTAAGGTCAACTTGTATCATACCCAAAGGAGTAACAGTCTCCCTGTTCCAATTTTTTTTTTTTTTTTTTTTTTTTTTTTTTTTTACTTATCTGTCTTAAGCTGATTATTTCTCATGGCCAAGGGGGAAAATAAGGTGGATACATGAAAGAAAACATGTTGTTTGTGCTCTCCCCTGCTTTATCCTCTGTCCATTTCCTTTGACATTTAACATAACGTGTCTACAAAGTATGCATGTGACGGGACAAGTCAGATGCATGTGTAATTTGAGATAGTAAACAGGAAAAAAGAAAATTATCTAGCTTAATACAGCATAATGCAGTGTACTTTGAGACAGTAAACAAGAAAAAGAAATTATCTAGCTTAATACAGCATAATGCAAAAAAAAAAACCAAAAAAAAAAACCACCCACAAAACTTCAAATTAATGTCAGCGTGATGAAGACAATCAAAGCGTTGAAAATTAAATAACACATAAAAGCTTGGCCATTTCATGCTGGTAGGAACCCATGACAAAATTAACCCCCCCCACACACCCATGCACACAAGTGTCATATTTAGACGTCAAAAACAGAATTGGCTCTCTAAATAATGATGAATAAAAAAACAAAAACCCTTGCAGACACAAAAATGTCACCATGGGTGACCCTCAGAGATCTAGTCAAGGAATGTAAACAAAAATGTACTTAATATGCCAAAGTTTACACATTATTAGTACAGTAAAACAGAAGAGTTGAAGTGCCAGGCTCTTCAACACCATCATCAAGCCAATACAAATGTATGGAGCAGAGACCTGGAGAAACACCGTCACCACCATGAAGAAAATCCAGGTCTTCATCAACACCTGCCTCAGGAAGATCCTCAAGATCCGCTGGCCAGACAAGATCAGTAATGAAGAATTATGGCAAAGAACCAGACAACAGCCTGTTGAGGAAGAAATCCTACAGAGACGTTGGCGATGGATAGGACACACCCTACGGAAACCTGTATCCAGCATCACAAGACAGGCTCTCACCTGGAATCCACAAAGGAAAAGAAAGAGAGGGCGGCCTAGAAATACCTGGCGCTGGGACCTGGATGCAGATGCAAAAAAGATGGGCAAGACGTGGGGACAACTGGGAACACCTAGCCCAGAGCCGAGATGCCTGGAGACAGCTAGTTGGCGGCCTATGCCCCAGAAGGGACCACAGGCAGACATGACATGACATGAAAACAGAAGAGCGTTCTAAGGATAATAATAATATGTTGAAAGGGAAAACTATGATGCTTGAAATGATGAAACAGCCAGCAAACCTTTGTATCAGACTGACCTGATAATTATTCTGCTTAACCCGTTTTGAAGCAACCAATCAGTCTGCTCCACGTGTCAGAAAGGACCAATGAGGTGGCTGTGTTGTTTGCAAAAGGGCCAATCAGTTTTGCTTCCCTTGCTCCTAGGAGCTAAGAGGGCTGGGGATTATCTGGTGTTTTTTACTTCAGCTAGCATGGGAGAAGGGGGGAAAAAACACACACACTGTCGGTATCTTTGATGAGTAGAGGACTAAAGAAATATACCTCTCTCTGTCTCTGTCTGTCTGTCTCTCTGTCTGTCTCTATCTGTCTTTGTCTCTCTGTCTCTGTCTGTCTGTCTCTTCTGTCTGTCTGTCTGTCTGTCTGTCTGTCTGTCTGTCTGTCTGTCTGTCTGTCTGTCTGTCTCTCTCTCTCTCTCTCTTCTCTCTCTCTCTCTCTCTCTCTCTCTCTCTCTCTCTCTCTCTCTCTCTCTCTCTCTCTCTCTCTCTCTCTCTAAGATAGCCTAGTGGTCAGAACATTGGGCTGGCAATTTGACGACCCGGGTTTGAATCTGGTTGAGGAGATTTTTCTCCTGGAGTTAACATCAGTGCTGACTCCACTCTCCCCACAAGTCCTTCGGATGAGACTTTAAACCGAGGCCCCGTTTGCGAACGGACGCAGAACATCTTTCGCACACGTTAAATCCTGTTCCGCTTTTCATAAGAGTAGGCCATCGTGTGCCGGTGGGAACAGATGACATTTACAAAAGTGCATACACACGGGGACTGGATGTAAAAAAGCACAAGAGTGCTTATCCCATTATCCTCGATATAAAAGAATAAATCAATCAATCTCTCTCTCTCTCTCCTCTCTCTCTCTCTCCTCTCTCTCTCTCTCTCTCTCTCTCTCTCTCTCTCTCTCTCTCTCTCTCTCTCTCTCTCTCTCTCTCTCTCTCTCTCCTCTCTCTCTCTCTCTCTCTCTCTCTCAAGAATGATCTGATTAACTTCAGACTGTTATCAGATTATACCACACAGCATTAGTTTTCAGCATAGATCATTAATCATTCTCTCTCTCTCTCTCTCTCCTCTCTCTCTCTCTCTCTCTCTCTCTCTCTCTCTCTCTCTCTCTCTCTCTCTCTCTCTCTCTCCTCTCCTCTCTCCTCTCTCTCTCTCTCTCTCTCTCTCTCTCTCTCTCTCTCTCTCTCTTCTCTCTCTCTCTCTCTCTCTCTCTCTCTCTCTCTCTCTCTCTCTCTCTCTCTCCTCTTCTCTCTCCAGAAAACATCATTCTCTTTAATTTTGCTTTTCATTTTTTTTGGTTTTAAATAATTATTGGTAATCGCTTTAGGATATGTTTCCCTCTTCTTTTCTTAGGCTGAAATGTGACGCTCCACCACACAATGAGACGCATTGCACCAGAGGTCAATTTTGAGTTATTGACATGTTATCAAACTGCAATAAAATGGCTAAACAATACAAAAAACAGATTGAAAATCGGACAATTCTAGAAAAGTTATTGCAAGTTAAAATACTAGACTGCAGGAAATGACAAAATGAGAAATTGACAAGTTTAGCATCCTAATAGGTGGTCAGAATGAGGGCTTGGGTATTTTTAAAACACGTTTAAAGGCAAAAGGAAACAAAATTATGATCTGATATTTCACTATAAGGTAGAATAATGGCTATACTTTAATAACCAATCAAAATCTCAAAATTGCCAACTTGACCATACCTGCCTTTAATGGCTCCTAGCGGAAAAGTGGGTTATGTGCTAAGCGACTCATTTCGTGGTGGAGCGCCACAAATGTGGATGAAATATTTAGCTATTTTGCCCTCTGGGATTCGATGTCCAGGTCTGTCTATTGTTATTCAAAGTGCAGCATGTAAAACAAGCAATACGTTGTAAAGGAAAAATAATATTATGCCATGTTGTTGACTTATAGGACCACGTTAGGCTCCGAAATGTAAACATATTTTTTTCTTTTGATTCAGTAAATCGTTTTTTTTTTTATTAATGTGTACTGAAACTTATTTGAAGTCTGTCTATAAAGAAAAAGCATATAATATTTTTTCTTTTGATTCAGTAAATCTTTTTTTTTTTTTAATGTGTACTGAAACTTATTTGAAGTCTTGTCTATAAAGAAAAAGCTTATAGAAGATGATGTATACTCTACATGCTTTAACATTCATAGACCTGCTTTAATGGTACTTTGGTATCTGAGGTCAGAATACGGCTAGCTTAATGATGGGCGGACGGATAGCCTAGTGGTCAGAACATTGCGCTCGCAATTTGACGACCCGGGTTCGAGTCCGGTCGAGGAAATTTTTCTCCTGGAGTTAACATCAGTACTGACTCCACTCTCCCCAAAAGTCCTTCGGATGAGACTTTAAACCGAGGCCCCCTTGTGCGAACGCACGCAGAACATCTTGCGCACACGTTAAATCCTGTTCCGCTTTTCGTAAGAGTAGGCCATCGTGTGCCGGTGGGAACAGATGAAAATATTTACAAAACTGCATACACACGGGGAGCGGATGAAAAAAAGCACATGAGTGCTTATTCTGTTATCCTCGATATAAAAGAATAAATAAATAAAAGAATAAATAAATAAGATAAATAAATAAATAAATGGGCAAAAACATGGGTCGCATACCCAAAAATGAGGTGAGCCTCAGACCTCTACTCAAGGAACAATAGCAACCAACAACAAACAACAAAAAACCGAACAAGAGAAAACAAGAAAACTGCTTTGTCCATAGTTCACAAACAGCATAGCTCTCAGCTCGGTATGTTTGTGCCTGAGGTGTATGTCTACTAGTTTTATTCTGTGATTCTCCATTTAGCCTGACCTCTCCTTCACCTCTCTGAGTAGTCAATAGGTCAATGCCCTCACATCTATTGGCTCTGTGTGTGTGTGTGTGTGTGTGTGTGTGTGTGTGTGTGTGTGTGTGTGTGTGTGTGTGATAATCGTATGTAGGCCTATGTCATGTGGTGAAACATTTTCCAGTCCCCTTAGCCCGGTGCACGCTGGGTATTATTTATTTATTTATTTATTTATTCTTTTATATCGAGGATAACAGAATAAGCAATCATGTGCTTTTTTTCATCCGGTCCCCGTGTGTATGCAGTTTTGTAAATATTGTCATCTGTTCCCACCGGCACTCGATGGCCTACTCTTACGAAAAGCGGAACAGGATTTAACGTGTGCTCAAGCTGTTCTGCGTGCGTTCGCACACGGGACCTCGGTTTAAAGTCTCATCCGAAGGGTATGCTCGTGTTAGCCACTACCTCAAGCCTGCAGACTAATCAAGTTAAAAATAGGTAGAAGTGATTCAATTGTGTGCATGAGATATGCTGCATGTAATTACATAATTATATTTTGTAGGGTTTTATTTTTTATTCAAAGGATTTTCAGTAATGTGGATTGAGTATCAATGTAAACTTTAGAAAAAAAGTCTTGATGAGTCAATGCTT
>CM060345.1:24232232-24237232 GCA_030674155.1 Stramonita haemastoma
CGGGATAGCTTAGTGGTCAGAACATTGTGCTCGCAATTTGATGACCCAGGTTCGATTCCCGTTCGAGGGACTTTTATCTTCCTGGGTTAAATCAGTGCAGATTCCACTCTCCCCAAAGTCCTTTGGATGAGACTAAACTGAGACGCCGTGTGTCGAACCACGCAGAACATCTTGCTACATGTTAAATCCTGTTCCGACTTTTCGGAAGAGTAGGCCATTGTGTGCCGGTGGGAGCAGATACAAGATTTACAAAACAGCATAAACACGAGGACTGGATGTAAAAAAAGCGCATGGGTGCTTATTTCATTATCCTCAGAAGTAATAAAGAATGAATAAATAAATAGAATAATGTATAAATAATAAATAAATGAATAATATAAAATATCTATTTTGAAACCCCAAAAATTCAGTGAATTATTTACTAGCAAAATATACACTAGCAATAATATTTCCTCTACTTCTTAATGTAATTTTGATTATGAAAAAAAACCCCACTCTGTGAAAGATACCACATATGCCTCTCTATATAATTTGATAACAAAAAATCTGCTTTGCAGATGCGCCAGTAACTTAATAATTGAATATGCATGTACCTTGGGAGAGCGCTGGATATTGTTATATAGTGTTTCTGCCATCCTTCAAAGGCTGAAAATCTACAAGTTTAACCCTGTAAAATGTTGTGGGATAGTCTAGTATTTTATTGTATTCTATTTATTTTTTTTATATTGAAGATAATAAAATAAGCACTCATGTGATTATTTTACATCCATTCCTCGTGTTTATGCAGTGTTTTGTAAATTTTCATCTGTTCCCACCGGACACAATGGCCTACTCTTACGAAAAGCGGAACAGGATTTAACGTGTGCGCAAGATGTTCTGCGTGCGTTCGAACACGGGGCCTCGGTTTATAGTCTAGTGGATAGAAGTTGTCTTCTCTTGACGTGATGTGTACTAAAGGGCGCAGGTTTTAATCTTCACAGATGTGTTAATACTGTTTTAGGGGCTGCTTCTTTTTTCTCTTGGATATAACAAAGATCTTCCTCTTCATTGTTCTGAAAGTCTGAAGAATGGAGGATGATGTATACTTCACAACGGTGACAACTGAGAAACTGCATCAAGTTCATTATTCCAAAAGAAATCAACCCCTGATTTCGCTAATCCAAGAAATTCATGTCCGTCTGTTTTTGTGGATGATGCAAACGCGATATAATTATAAGAGGCACTTTGGGTTTAACTAGCGCAGTAGAGTTACAAGCATTTGCTGAAATGAACTTTTTTGGGCTGCTTTTTGTTTGTATTTTTAAACCCCCTTTCCCCCCTCTACCTACCCACTCCCCTACCCCTCCCTCCTCCACCATTCCTCACCCCGCCCACCCCTCCCCCTCCCCCCCCCCTCCCTCTACCCCTCTACCCATCCCCCCCCCTCCCCCCCCCCCCCCTCCCCCTCCCCCCCTCCCCCATCTATCCCCCCCTCCCCCCCCCCCTCCCTCCCACCCCCTCCCCCCCTACCCCCCCTTTCCCCTCCCCACCCCACCCTCCCCCACCCCCCCTCCCACCCTTACCCCACCTTCCCCCTCTACTCACCCCCCTCCCCCCTTCCCCCCTTTACCCCCCTCACCCCTCCCTCACCCCTTTACCCCCCTCCCCCTACGCTTCTCCCTGGCACAAACATGGGAAGATAGACAACACATCTCCTCCAACTTGGAGGATTAGAAGTTAGGGGCAGATCCCCTACAGATCTGCAATTCCTAACTCAAAGCTCAACTTGTTGCCTTCAAACTTTTAAAACCTATATACTAGACTAAATTCCACAATTTAAAGGTGTCTTTTTTTATCTCTTGAGAATTTGAAAATAAAAGCTTACTTAAAAACATTTTGGTCCACCACACCCTGTTTCAGATAGCTAAACAGCACAGTCTACAATTTTACATAAAAACTGATGCTTCATTTCCATTACATACAGACTTTTCTCTGGAATTCTCAGTGACTTCAAACTATAAAAAGGAACATCACTCTTTATAATAACCTTTGAAGGGGAGGTAATATTGCCTTGAAAATGTTTTATCAAGCACGTAGAATGTGTCAAAAACTCTAAATACAGTTGAGCAACGTTCATCTTCAGTATAAGTTAACTTTCTCATTTCATTCAAAAATTAAAATGCCATAACATTTCCAACCAGGCATTTAGATTTTACACCCATTTCTCAGTAATCATCAACAGTTTGTTGAAATTGGGCACATGAGATTGATCTTATTACCCGTGAAATACGAACACCACAGGGATCAATACTAGGACCTCTTCTTTTCTCTATCCCCAATAATAACAACCTACTTCTGTATATTCTGGGGGACGGATAGCCTAGTGGTCAGAACATTGCGCTGGCAATTTGATGACCCGGGTTCGAGTCTGGTCGAGAAAATTTTTCTCCTGGAGTTAACATCAGTGCCAACTTCACTCTCCCCAAAAGTCCTTGGATGAGACTTTAAACCGAGGCCCTGTGTGCAAACGCATGCAGAACATCTTGCGCACACATTAAATCCTGTTCCGCTTTTCATAAGAGCAGGCCATCGTGTGCCGGTGGGAACAGATGACAATATTTACAAAAACTGCATACACACGGGACCGGATGAAAAAAAGCACATGATTGCTTATTCTTATATCCTCGATATAAAAGAATAAATAAATAAATAAATAAATGAATAAATATTCATTGTTTGGTCAAATATTTGTTGATGATACATCAATTCAATGTAACAGCAGTGGTCCAAACCAGCTTGTGAGTGATATGCAGGCAATATGATAACTTATTGAATAGACAGAACTCAATCATATGTCTCTTATTTCAAACAAAACAAAGTGTATGTTTCATAACCACTCGGCAAAAAAGACAGAAATTCCATCCTCCAATAGCGTCACCACAAAATGAGTTCATCACAAAATGACAAACAAATAGAATTAAAACCTCAAAACATTTCTTAAACTACATCAATTTCTTTCAAATACACAGTGTACACATGTGAATGACAACAAATGAATTTTCATAAAACCTGCACATCTTATGAATTTTGAGAGACGAAGAACTTTTTGAGATTGACATTTCATCAGCCTCAAAATTTATAACTGGACACGGATTGAACTTAGAGAAAATGCTGAGGATTGAAATCTAGTTGTAAATTTATAAAGTCGGGACAATCCATCATAAAATAAAATTCAACCTCTATAATAGATATATTGTATTTTGAACACATTATTTATTCCTGTGGTATGTTATGGAAATGTTCATCCTCAATTTGAAGCTTGTTACAACTACAATGATTTTTTTTTAAGTGCAAACATTCGTATCTGGTAGACAAGGTATATATTTTTCCTTACCAAAATTGATCTTAACATTTTCTATAATAAAGGCGTCTTCTATTATCCCACGGCTCACTTCTGCATTCATTAACAACATTTTCTATTAAGAAGGCTTTCATGTGTGAAATTTTAACTAATAATTTTTTATGTGAACTTTAAAAAACCTGAAGAAAATTAATACTTGAACATAACTGTCTCTCCCACAAAGCCAAGTCCCCTTTGTACCAAGATATTGTTTTAATCATATTTAGCAATGCTGATTGAATAAAGTATTTGTGTTCAGAGAATCCGAATGCAAGAGGATTAAAGGAAAACTATATTTTAAAACCTTTAACTGAAACTTATGAAATTATTGCTATATTTTCATAGCCCCAAATTTCACATCCATACAACAAAACAGGTACAACAATTTTATGGAATAAGCCAAGTGTCACATGTGTCTGTAGTTCTATTTGCTGTTTAAGTCCTTATTAAGCTAAACATGACTTTAGCAGCTTTCATGCATTACATTTTCATATGCCCATAATTTCACATCAATACAATAAAACACATACAACCATTTTATGTGTACATAGTTCTTTTGCCATGCAGTCCTTATCAATTAAACATGACTTACGTAGCTTTATCATAAGCATTTTTCTTGCATTTTGCAAAACTACCACTGCTACTGAAGTTGATTCCTAAATATTCAAAACTGTTAAGAACTTCAAGCGCTTTTCTGCTATTTTACATAATTATTAAAGATCTATTGTTGCCGAATATCATGATTTTGGCTATCAGTAGATTCACAACAAGTTTCTAATAAAAACAGTAAGTATCCAAAATGTCTAAAGGATCTTGTAACACTTCTTTGTAGTGGAGAATAAAATGGTATCATCGGCATAAAGTAAAAGTTTAACATAACTGGTTAACATTTTGCCATGAAATGAAAGTTGAATATGCAGTGTTAAGCAATTTCTGATACACATTGTTCCAAATCATTCAGAAAGTGTGTGTGTGCTTCTTGATATCAATATTACTTCCCCTTCACAGGCTACATATCCCTTTAAAGAGTTCATCCCTTTTAATTGTTTGCAGTTGCTTTGTAGTCCAGATCAAATCTTTCATCAGATGGAAATGAAGCAGTAATTTTGATATGAAATTGTAGACTTACTGTTGACCTGTGTGAAAAAAAGTACAAGGTGAAAGTAAATGATTGTAGACATACATGTTTTTCAATTTATTGAATATTTATTAAAAGACACCTTTGGATTTTGAACTTGTTGGTTTAATGATAAGTTGTAAAAATTGTAAGACAACAAGTTAAGCTGTGAGTTAGGAATTGCAGATCTGTAGGGGGATCTGCCCCTAACTTCTAATCCTCCAGCTTTGGAGTGATGTGTTGTCTATCTTCCCATGTTTGTGTCAGGGGAGGAAGGGCGAGGGGTAGGAGGAGAAGGGATTGGAGCAAAAGGGAGAGGACAGGGTGGGAAGGGGGAGAGACAGGGTAGGGGGGGGGGAGAGACTGGGGGGGAGGGGGGAGGGGGGGGAGGTGGGGGGGGGGGGGGAGGGGGGAGGGGGGTGGAGAGGGGGGGGTGGGGGGAGAGGGGGGTGGGAGAGCGGGGGGTGGGGTAGAGGGGGGGGGGGGGGAGGGGGTGGGGGGGGG
>CM060345.1:24239732-24247232 GCA_030674155.1 Stramonita haemastoma
CAGTGCAATGGACTGCAAGGCAAAGCAACAAAGCACAGCACAGCACAGCATTGCACGGAATAACACCACATAACACAACACAGCACAGTATAGCACAACACGGGACGAGATAGCCTAGTGGTCAGAGCATTGCACTCGCAATTTGACGACGCGGGTTCGATTCCCGTTCGAGGGGATTTTTCCTCTTGAGTTAACATCAGTGCTGACTCCACTACAACAACAGTTCAAGCAATATTGACATTACAAAATACCAAAGGTAAAACACAACACCACACAACACAAAACAACCCGATGCCCTCAGCTTACAACAGTTCGATCCAGATTGACATTATCACAAATACCAAGGGTAAAACATAACACCACACAACACAAAAGAACACAATGCTCTCATCTTACACCAGTTCAAGCAATATTGACATCACAAAATTTACAACACAACGCCACACAACACAAAACAACACAATGCTCTCATCTTACAACACCTCAAGCCATATTGACATCACACAATCTACAACACAACACCGCGCAGCACAACGAAACAACACAATGCTCTCATCTTACACCAGTTCAAGCAATATTGACATCACAAATCTACAACACAACACCGCACAACACAAAACAACACAATACTCTCATCTTACAACACCTGAAGCAATACTGACATCATCGCAAAATACCAAAGGGTTAACCACAACACCACATAACACAAAACAACACAATGCTCTCACCTTACAACACCTCAAGCAATATTGACATCACACAATCTACAACACAACACTGCACAACACAACGAAACAACACAATGCTCTCATCTTACAACACCTCAAGCAATATTGACAATCATCACGAAATACCAAAGGGTAAAAACAGTTACAAACCTTGACCTGCCACGAAAGCTACTATCAACATCAGCATGTAAACGACAATGCCAACGACACGAATCATAAGACATCTACATCCTCAGGGTATTGACCTTTCCAACAACACAAAAAGTCACCTTTCAAGACAATTAGGGTCCCTGACAGTACAATAATGAAGAAGCACATAGATCCCAACGGATCAGTTACAGTGTTGGCTTTCAACTCTCACAAAACGTCATCAGATTTTTTTTTTTTTAATGTTGGTGCTTTTCGTGACTATCTACAAAAATTCAGTGGATCGGTGGTTTAGAGTCAAAAGTCAAAATAAAAGTGTTTTTTTTTTTTCTCTAGAAAAACATAAACTTATTTGGATAATGATAATAATAATAATGACAATTATAATAATGATGATGATGATGATGATGATGATAATAATAATAATAATAATAATGATAATGATAATGATAATGATAATGATAATGATAATAATGATAATAATAATAATAATAATGATAATAACGATAATAGTAATATTACGTGGAATTTACATACGTATGGACATTGTATACACAAAACAATCTAAATCATCACAAGCATAAGCGGTGGGAACAGATGACAAGATTTACTAAACTAAAAAAAAAAAAAAAAAAAAAGGACATGAGTACTTCTTCCATTATCCTTGATATAAACGAATAAATAATAAATAGAGAAATAAATATAAATAAATAAATAAATAAATAAATAAATAAATAAATAAATAAATAAATAAATCAGCCATCGAGGTTGCGATCATTCAGCCACAGAATGATAACTCTTCAAAACAGGACACTTAAGAAGAAGCAGAAGAAACTAAGAAGATGTAATGCACCTGCCTAGAAAGCGCAAAGTCTGGGTTCCAAAGTGCGTTGTGGTTTGATCCCCATTTGGGTCAGAAACTTTTTCCTCCATCCACTAGACCGTGAGTGGTGGTCTGGATGCTAGTCTTTCGGATGAGACGATAAACTGGGCTCCAGTTTGTCACACATAATTACTTAGCGCATGTAAAAGAACTAACAGCAAAAAAGGGAGTTCTCCATGGCAAAATTCTGTAGAAAAAATGCCACTCTGATAGGGAAACAAATACAGTTGCAGACAGGGAAGAAAAAAAAGAATGGGTGGCGCTGCTCTTGTGGCGACGCATTCTCTCTGAGGAGAGCAGCCCCAAACTCCATGCAGAAAGATCTGCAGTGACTGAAAGTGAGTAGGCAATCTACAATCTAGATTGTGAAGATAGTGCTGAAAGGAATAAGACAGAAAATTAATGCAGTGTTGTTTCATTGTGTGTCTATCTCCGTCATTTTCCCCCTGGAGTTAACATCAGTGCTGACTCCACTCTCCGCACAAGTCCTTTGGATGAGACTGTAAATCGAGGCCCCGTGTGCGAACGCACGCAGAACATCTTGCGCACACGTTAAATCCTGTTCTGCTTTTCGTAGGAGTAGGCCATCGTGTGCCGGTGGGAGCAGATGACAATATTTACACAACTGCATACACACGGGGACTGGATGAAAAAAAGCACATGAGTGCTTATCCCATTATTCTCGATATAAAAAAATAAAAGAAATGTAATTCTATTTTTGTATCCAATTGCTGTCTGTCTGTCTGTCTGTCCGTGTCTCTGTGTGTGTTTTTTTTCTTTCTTATTCACACGAATATGTACCTGTATGTCTCATGTCTGTGTCTCTGTCTTTCTGTGCCTTTTTTTGTCTGTCCGTCTGTTTGTCTGTCTCCGTTTCTGTCCCTGTCTCACTGTCAGTCTTGGAAGTGTGCACATGAGTGAAGACATACCTGTGCAATGCTTCTCGTGTGCGACAGAAAAACACATTGCACCCTTACCCCCCCCCCCACCCACCCACCCACACCACACTCCTTCCTACCCAACACAAAAACTAAACAAAAAGTTGGAAACACATCTGCAAAACACAGCCTAACAAGTACATGTCTGAGAGTGAGTCAGTCTGAGGGGGGAGGAGAGGAGGGGAACAGAGAAGAGACAGAGGGAAGAGGAAGAGAAGAGAGGAGGAGAAGGAAGAAGAAGAGAGGAAAGGAGGAAAAGGAAGAGAAGAAGAGAAGAGAGGAGGAGGAGAGAAGAGAAGAAGAAGAAAAGAAGAAGAAAAAAGAAGAAGAAGAAGAAGAAGAAGAGAAGAGAGAAGAAGAAGAAGAAGAAGAAAGAAGAAGAAGAAGAAGAAGAAGAAGAAGAAGAAGAAAGAGAAGAAAAAGAAGAAGAAGAAAAGAAGAAGAAAAGAAGAAGAAGAAGAAGAAGAAAAGAAGAAGAAGAAGAAAAGAAAGAAAAGAAAAGAAAGAAGAAAAAGAACGAAGAAGGAAAGAAGAAGAAGAAGAAGAAGAAGAAGAAGAAGAAGAAGAAGAAGAAGAAGAAGAAGAAGAAAGAGAAAGAAGAAGAAGAAGAAAAGAAGAAGAAGAAGAAAAGAAGAAACAACAACAAAAAGAACAAAAAAGAAGAAAGAAGAAGAAGAGAGGAAAAAAAACGAAGACGAAGAAGAAGAACAAGGAAGAAAAAAGACAGAACAACGAAGAAGACAGAAGCGGAACAGACAGACAAATAACCAAAGACAAAAGAAACAGTTAAGAAGATCCTCATCCTCTCTCTCTCCTTATCTCTCCCTCTCTCTCTCTCTCCTCATGAACTCCTCCGACAGTTTCTGTCATGTCGGTCTCAGTCCTCTCTCACATCACTTTATCCTATCCTGTCATCGTCTGTCTGATCATCTTCTTCCTGCAATGTCTTACCCTGTCCATAAGTCGTCATTGTCTGATCTTCCCCCATACTCTACTCCCCCTCTCTCACTCCCTCTCCTCATCCGCTGTCTACGACGTCTGTCGTCTGCGTCCTTCGTCTGTCTGTCTGTCTGCTCTCTCTCTCTCTCTCTCTCTCTCTCACTCTCTCTACTCTCTCTACTTCCTCATCTCTCCATTCTCTCTCTCTCTCTCTCTCTCTCTCTCTCTCTCTCTCTCTCCTCTCCTCCCCATCTCCCTCTCAAGTCTCCTCTCTACGTCTCACTCTGATTCGTCTGTCTGTCCAACTCGTTGCTGCTCACATCGTCTCCTCCCTCCTCCTCTCCCTCTCAATCCTCATCCTCTCTCTCTCTCTCTCTCTCTCTGTCTCTCTCTCTCTCTCTCTCTCTCTCTCTCTCTCTCTCTCCCTCTGTCTTCTGTCTGTCTGTCTGTCCTGTCTGTCGTGTCTGTCTGTCTGTCTGTCTGTTCTGTCTCTGTCTCTCTCTCTCTCTCTCTCCTCTCTCTCTCTCTCTCCTCTCTCGTCTCTCTTCTCTCTTCTATCTCTCTTCTCTCTCTCTCTCTCTCTCTCTCTCTCTCTCTCTCTCTCCTCTCTCTCTCTCTCTCTCTCTCTCTCTCTCCTCTCTCTCTCTCTCCCTCTGTCTATCTGTCTGTCTGTCTGTCTTCGTCTGTCTGTATCTCTCTCTCTCTCTCTCTCTCTCTCTCTCTCTCTCTCTCTCTCTCTCTCTCTCTCTCTCTCTCTCTCCCTCTCCCTCTCTCTCTCTTCCTCTGTCTGTCTGTCTGTCTGTCTGTCTTCCTGTCTGTATCTCTTCTGTCTGTCTCTCTCTCTCTCTCTCTCTCTCTCTCTCTCTCTCTCTCTCTCTCTCTCTCTCTCTCTCTCTCTTCTCTCTCTCTCTCTCTCTCTCTCTCTCTCTCTCTCCCCCCTCTCTCTCCCCTCTCCCCCTCCACCCAAAGCTCCCCAAACGCTCACAGAGAGTCAGATTGATGTAGACCAAACAGACTGAGAGACAAGCACACAAAACACGACCCCAACCCCCCCCCCCCACCCCCACTCCACCCCCTGCAAAATGGACTCGAATCAGAACACCAACACCAACATCATCCCCCTCTTATCTCCCCAAGCCTCGTTCGACCTTGACATTGATCGATAGCTAGCGCCACCTAGTGGTTCCGCTGTGGGGAGCGCGCATGCACAGAGGCCCCATCTGCCGCCACATCCGGTAGAGAGCCGCTCATAACATGACTTCACTGTTGGGATGTTGTTAATTTGTTGCCCGGATCACTATTACTGCCTTGGCCGAGATTTTTGAAACCTTGACTGCTTCCTCACTCCCCCCCCCCCTTTCCCCACACCACACCCCCTATCACCCCTCCCCCCCCTCCCCCCTGCCTCTGTGTACCCGTCCCATCCTTGTTAGCCTAGTGGGGACAGGATAGCCTAGTGGTCAGAATATTGTGCTCGGAATTTGACGACTCGGGTTCGATACCTGTTCGAGGGGATTTTTCTCCCTTGGAGTTAACATCAGTGCTGACTCCACTCTCCCCAAAAGTCCTTTGGATGAGACTATAAATCGAGACCCCGTGTGCGAACGCATGCATGACATCTTGCGCACACGTTCAATCCTGTTCCGTTTTTCGTAAGAGTAGGCCATGGTGTGTCGGTGGGAACAGATGGCAAGATTTAGAAGAACATGTATACACACGGGGACTGGCTGTAAAAAACACACTTGAGTACTTATTCTATAATCCTTGATATAGGAGAATATAAAAGAATTTTTCTTTTAATGGGGATTTAAAAAATAATTATCTGCTTTTTTTTTTAATTGTAGAGGGTTTAAGATTACGATAAGTCTTTTGTGATTATACTAGAACGCAAATTTCAGGTCGACTTGGATACTGCAAGCATTCCAACTGTGTAGTTGATTCGGATATCTGTCCGATATCTTCTTATTTGAACACTCAGACAATTTGGTTTATGTCTTAAAATGCGTGTGCATGCGTGGGAATATTTTCAATATTGTGTGTGTATGTGTGCGTGTATGTGTGCGCGAGCCATGTGTGAGTGTGTGGATGCGTGGGCAATACTGGTGCGCGCACACGAATGTTTGTGATTTTACTTAGGTAAGTTTTACAACTGGCTGAGGTGTTGCTGACTTGTGGGTGCTTTTTTATACTGTGATGGGTGCGTGCTGATGTTCAGAACCCGTGTTGTCTTATATTTATATTAATTTTACGGGGTATTTGTTCTTATATATGGCTTGTAACCCACTGGAATTTCTTTGTTTTAGAGATCATAAAATATTTTGAATTTGAATTTGAATTTGTAACTATTATTGTTTGTTATATGAGCGTAAATGCGTCAACGTTGCCGTTAAGCGCCTGACAAGTCAGGCCCAGCGCATCCGACTTCGGCATTAGAGAGAAATGTTATATATTAAAGTTTTTTTTCTCTGGAATAAAAGGCAGTAAAATGTATCAAGAAGGCAGAAAACAGACATGAAGGAGGTGACAGGAAGAAAAGGAACAAGACAGAAAGACAATGATAGAAACAAGGAAATTCTAGCGCAGAATTTCTAGAAGGTGGGGATGCTATTTATACTGACAGGCCAACTTGTCAAGGGGGAATCTGTCAGGTATCAATTGACCAAACTACTTGATTAAATGGTTGATGTATGAATTGACTTATTGATTGAATAATTGATTGATTGACTGACGACTCGTATCGGCGACTGCCTTTCCAATGGATCGTTCCAGTGGCGTGGTGAGGGGGGTCTGCTGCATGGGTAACAGTTTGCCCTCCATACTTACCTACCCAGGCTTTGCGCTCTAAAGACTAGAGCGCAACTCCATAGTCTTCCGAGACTGACGAGTGCCTACTACTACTACTACTACTACTACTACTACTACTACTACTACTACTACTACTACTACTACTACTACTACTACTACTACTACTACTACTACTGCTACTGATGACTATTGATGGATCGCTTGTTTTGATTGGTCAGTCGCAGAACCATGTCGAATAGAACGGAAGCATTAGAGTAGGGGCAGAAGTAGATACGAATATGAAACTTATGTTTAAAAAAAACACATTGAGAAAACGCCGTTCAATACCTAAAAAGATGAAAGAAAATACCATTCACTTCTGTGATAAATAGGTACATTATATTATAACTAAATATTACATAATATCAGCATACACAAAAGCCAGAGAGGCAGGTCTTCATTATTTTTTTCAAAACTCTATTCTAGTTGTGCTGAAAGTTTGTTCGCGATAATTCCCTGCTAGTCGATTGTTCTATTCCCAACCCTTTTTCTCAGAAATCTAAAAAAAAAAAAAATCTTCTTCGAAGACATCATAATTATAATTTCGATTTCTACCCGAGAAATGTAAAATAACTTCCACTTCAAAGACAAGATTTAACTTCCATTTCTATCTAAGAAACAAAAAAATGTTCATCTGCTTAGAAGCCAAGATTTAACTCTCATTTCTATCTGAAAAATTTAAAATAAAATGTCTGCTTAGAAGACAGGATTTACCTCCCATTTCTATCTGAGAATCCTAAAATAGAAAAAAAAGTAAGCTGCTTCGAAGACAAGATTTAGCTTCCATTTCTATCTTAGATACCTAGAATAAAATCTGCTTCGAAGACAAGATTTAATTTCCATTTCTACCCGAGAAACGTAAAAGTACATCTGCTTGAAAGACAATATTTAACTTCCATTTCTGTTTGAGGAACCTACAAACATGTCATCTGCTTCGAAGACAAGATTTAACTCGCATTTCTATATGAGAAATATAAAATAAAATGTCATCTGCTTCGAAGACAAGATTTAACTCGCAATT
>CM060345.1:24252232-24254732 GCA_030674155.1 Stramonita haemastoma
TATTAACAAAAGGAAAACAATGTTGTCTCAGGCAGTTTATTGAATTACTGTTATTTTTTATATGTATTCAATATACATGAATTTTCCCAAACACAATAGTCTTTATGTGATTAGGTTATGGTTGATTTGAGATTTGTAATCAGGAAAAAGAGTAAATGTGTGTTTTTCTTTTCTTTTCTTTTTTCATCAGTGAAAAATCATGTCTTATTTGTGCATTTGCTTCATAAATGATATGGAAGAACGTATTGGTACACCCCAAGCCCAGCCAATGTATTGTGGTCCAAGGCCAATGTACATTAAATCATTTCAGTGTACAGTGTTCTGTTCTCTCTCTCTCTCTCTCTCCTCCTCTCTCTCCTCTCTCTCTCTCCTCTCTCTCCTCTCCTCTCTCTCTCTCCTCTCTCTCTCCTCTCTCTCATCTCTCTCTCTTCTCTCTCTCTCCTTCTCTCTCTCTCTCTCTCTCTCTCTCCTCTCTGTCTCTCTCTGTCTCTCTCTCTGTCTGTCTCTGTCTCTCTGTCTCTCTGTCTGTCTCTGTCTGTCTCTGTCTCTCTGTCTCTCTGTCTCTGTCTCTGTCTCTGTCTCTCCTCTCTCTCTCTCTCTCTCTCTCTCTCTCTCTCTCTCCTCTCTCTCTCTCTCTCTCTCTCTCTCTCTCTCTCTCCTCGCTTCACCATGTTGTGGATTCCATGTCATGCCGACCATTTGGGCAGTAGAAATGATACACTTTCTATTTTCTGAAAATGTGTGTTTTGTACCCAGTCCCCTTCCCACTGTCCCCTTGTGAATGCACTGAAAAAGCTTAACACAATAAAATATTGTCATTGTCATTTCCATTCTATATATCTCTGTCTCTGTGTCTCTGTGTCTCTTTCTCTGTGTCTCTGCTCTGTCTCTCTCTGTCTCTCTCTCTGTCTCTCTGTCTGTCTGCTGTCTCTGTCTCTGTCTCTGTCCTGTCTTCTGTCTGTCTCTCTGTCTCTCTCTCTCTCTTCTCTCTCCTCTTCTCTCTCTCTGTCTCCTCTATATCTTCTTCATTCTCTCTCTTCTCTCTCCTCTCTCTCTTCTCATCTTCTTCTGTCTTCTGTCTTGTCTGTCTTCATCTCCTGTCTCTCTGTCTTCTCTCTGTCTCTCTCTGTCTCTCTCTGTCTCTCTCTCTGTCTCTCTCTGTCTCTCTGCTCTCTGTCTCTCTGTCTCTGTCTCTGTCTCTCTCTCTCCTCACACACACACACATACACACACACACATCACTTGTTATGCTTTTAATGTTCTACCATGGTGGATGGGGGCTTAGAGGTAAAGTACCCTCCCCAGAAAGAACAAATCACAGGTTTGATCCTGATCTTCATTTTTCGTTACTCGGGTAGAAATCGGCGGTTCACAAATGGTGGGATGTTGCCCATGCGACCATTTTGTTGTTGTTGTTTTGTTGTTTGTTGTTTAACTCATGATAATAAGACCAAGGAAGAGATGGAAGGACAACATCAGCGAATGGACAGGCCTAGAACTCAACAAAACTTGGAGAAAGGCAGAAAAGAGCGAGAGGAATGGAGGGAACTGGTTGTCATGTCTTCAGGGGTGCCCCCACGGTCACTAGACTAAGGGATGGATAGAAGATAGATAGATAGATAGATAGATAGATAGATAGATAGATAGATGATAGATGGATAGATAGATAGATAGATAGATAGACACAGATAGATAGATAGATAGATAGATAGATAGATAGATAGATAGATAGATAGAGACAGACAGAAGATAGATAGATAATAGATAGATAGATAGATAGATAGATAGATATAGATAGATAGATAGATAATAGATAGATAGATAGATAATATGTAATAGATAGATATATTTATTTACTTATTTTATTTTATTCTTTATATCGAGGATAAGGAATAAGCACTCATGCTTTTTATTACTCCAGTCGTCCGTGTGTAAGCAGTTTTTGTAAATCTTGTCATCTATTCCCACCGGCACACAATGGCCTACTCTTAAGAAAAGCGGACAGGATTTAACGTGTGGCAAGATGTTCTGCGTGCGTTTGCACACGGGGCCTCGGTTTGTAGTCTCATCCGAAGGATTTCTAGGGAGAGTGGAGTCGGCACTGATGTTAACTCCAGGGGAAATATATCCCCTCAAATGGGAATCGAACCCGGGTCGTCAAATTGCGAGCGCAATGTTCTGACCACCAGGTGCATTCTCAACTTCGTGGATGGAATGATTATTCCTCCTTTTCTTAACTCACCATTAAGGTAGCCGAATTCTGACTTCCGGGAGGAGTCCCTATTTCACAAAGGTAAAGGGTAAAGGTAAGGGTAAGGGTGTCCCATGACCTATGTGGTCGTAGGGGAGCGAGGTGTCAAAGACCTCAGCTTCTCTAGGGTCAGCATATCGAGGGCGGCGCCCATCTCCTCTCCCTACGCTGCTTTCACCTTCCCTGACCCTAAAGAGGGCAGGTACCCATTGACAGCTGGGTGAACTGGGGGGACTGTACTGAAAACCA
>CM060345.1:24287232-24294732 GCA_030674155.1 Stramonita haemastoma
ACCACGAAGGCAGAATATGGACCAGAAGAAGGTGACATGGAGCAAAAGAACAAGGCAGAAACAAAAGAGAGGGATAGAAAAGAGAGAATTCTTAACACATAGTTTTCAGAAGGTGGGGGGATTCTTTTATAAACTGACGGCTCATCTGACATACCCACGGGGAAAAAGATGAGAATCGAGGGTAAACCTACACAGCTGTTTTCGAGTAGCTTGACAGACGAAAAAAATCGTAAAAGGGGTTGGGGGTGGGGCTATGGGAGAGAGTTTACAGATTTCACGCCGGTTATGTTTGTGTCATCTTTATCATAAACCGTAGCTGTCCTATTCTTCTATATTCTATCCCGATTTAGGCCCAAAACGTTTCCCTCCATCCATTAGACCATGAGTGGTGGTCTTCGGTGCTAGTCTTTCGGATGAGACGATATACTGAGGTCTTGTGTGTTACACATCATTATTTAGCGCACGTAAAAGAACCCACAGCAACAAGAGGGTTGTCCCTGGCAAAATCCTGTAAAAAAAAGAAGAAGCCCAAAACGGATTCGAACCACAACACACTCCGACTCGGACTGTTCACTTTCTATGCAGGCGCGTTACCTCTCTAGATCACTGATTCTCTATACTAGACTATGCTAACCACACTCCGCTAGCTGTAAACATGGACTACAGTAGACATTCATCCTAACAAAGCCTCAGACTGATGTGATCAGGTTGTTGTCTCATGGAAATTCAATTAGTCAGCCTACCCCTAGTCTAAAGGAAATCTTATTGTAACAGGGGAAAGGGAGATTTATAAAAAATAAAAAAAAAAGAAGAAGACAAGAAGAAGAAGAAGAAGAAGAAGAAGAAGAAGAAGAAGAAGAAGAAGAGAAAAGAAGAAGAAGAAGAAGAAGAAGAAGAATGCGAAGAAGAAGAAAAGAAGAAGAAGAAGAAGAAGAAGAAGAAAAGAAGAAGAAGAAGAGAAGAAGAAGAGAAGAAAAGAAGAAGAACAAGAACAAGAACAAGAACAAGAACAAGAAGAACAAGAAGAACAAGAAGAATGCAAAGAAGAAGAAGAATGCAAAGAATGCAAAGAATGCAAAGAATGCAAAGAATGCAAAGAAGAAGAAGAAGAAGAAGAAGAAGAAGAAGAAGAAGAAGAAGAAGAAGAAGAAGAAGAATGCAAAGAAAAAGAAGAAAGCAAAGAAAGAATACAAAGAAGAAGAAAGAAGAAGAAGAAGAAGAAGAAGAACAAGAACAAGAACAAGAACAAGAACAAGAACAAGAAGAATGCAAAGAAGAAGAATGCAAAGAAGAAGAATGCAAAGAAGAAGAATGCAAAGAAGAAGAATGCAAAGAAGAAGAAGAAGAAGAATTGCGAAGAAGAAGAAGAAGAAGAAGAAGAATTGCGAAGAAGAAGAAGAAGAAGAAGAAGAAGAAGAAGAAGAAGAAGAAGAAGAAGAAGAAGAAGAAGAAGAAGAAGAAGAAGAAGAAGAATGCAAAGAAGAAGAATGCAAAGAAGAAGAATGCAAAGAAGAAGAATGCAAAGAAGAAGAATGCAAAGAAGAAGAAGAATGCAAAGAAGAAGAAGAAGAAGAATGCAAAGAAGAAGAAGAAGAAGAAGAAGAAGAAGAAGAAGAAGAAGAAGAAGAAGAAGAAGAAGAAGAAGAAGAAGAAGAAGAAGAAGAAAATTGAAAAAAAAGAAACCAGGAGTTTTGCTTCATTGTGTGTGTTGTGTGTGTGTGTGTGTGTGTGCGTGCGTGCGTGCGTGTGTGCGTGCGTGCGTGCGTGCGTGCGTGCGTGTTATTTTATTTATTCTTTTTATATCAAGGATAATAGAATAAGCACCCATGTACTTTTTACATCCAGTCCCCGTGTATATGCAGTTTTGTTATTTTTGTCATCTGTTCCCACCGGCACACAATGGCCTACTCGTAGGAAAAGCGGAATAGGATTTAACTTGTGCGCAAGGTATTCTGCGTACGTTTGCACATGGGGCTTCGGTTTATAGTCTGATCCGAAGGATGATTGTGTGTGTGCGTGCGTGCATGCGTGCGTGCGCGCGTCCGTGTGTGCGCGCGTCCGTGTGTGCGTGCGTATTGTTGTTTGTGTTTGTGTGTGTGTGTGTGTGTGTGTGTGTGTGTGTGTGTGGTGTGTGTGTGCGCGCACGCGCGAGTATGTGTCCTTGTATTATAATTGTATTGTTTTGTTTTGCTTTGCATTGCATATTGTTTTATTGTATTGTTATACTGTAGTACATTGTATTTTACTGCGTTGCGTTGCGTCGTGTTGCATTGCGTTGCGTTGCGTCATTGACAGGTGCAGACCTACAACATCCTGACAGCTCTATATGCCTGTGATCCAGTGTAAATGTTAACTCATGTTAGACTGAGAGGGCTTGTAAAAACACAGAAGAAGTATCTAGTATGCGTCAGGAAATTTGCCATTTTGTTGAACGAACACTTCATTCCTTTCATCAAGTTTCTTGTCCTTGTTCTTGTTGTTGTTGTTTGTTGTTGTTGTTGTTTCTTCTTTTCTTCTTCTTCTTCTTTCTTCTTCTTCTTCTTCTTCTTCGTCTTCTTCGTCTTCTTCTTCTTCTTCTTTCTTCTTCTTCTTTCTTCTTCTTCTTCTTCTTCTTCTTCTTCTTCTTCTTCTTTCTTCTTCTTCTTCTTCTTCTTCTTCTTTTCTATTTGTATTCTGCTTTGCATTCTTCTCTTCTTCCGTGATTAGCGACAACTCTCTGTCTCTGTCTCTGTCTCTGTCTGTCTCTGTCTCTATCTATCTTTGTGTCTGTCTTATTATCTGTCTGTCTCTGTCTCTATCGATCTTTCTATCCATCTATCTGTCTTATTGTCTGTCTGTCTGTCTATTTCTCTATATATCTCCGTGTGTCTGTCTGTCTGTCTGCCTGTCTGTGTGTTTGTGTGTCTATCTGTCTGTCTGTCTATTCTCTCTCTCTCCTCTCTCTCTCTCTCTCTCTCTCTCTCTCTCTCCTCTCTCTCTCTCTCTCTCTCTCTCTCTCTCTCTCTGCTCTCTCTCTCTCTCTCTCTCTCTCGTCTCTCTCTGTCTGTCTCTCTCTGTCTCTCTCTGTCTGTCTCTCTCTCTTTACAATAAACGCGTTCGTTCGTACGCGCGCCCGCCCATACATGTGTGGCATAGAGAAGTACAGAAGAGTGACACAGACAGACAGACAGACAGACAGACAGACAGATAAACAGACAGACAGACAGACAGACAGACAGACAGACAGACAGACAGACAGACAGATAGAATGCAAAGAAGATGGCCTAGCCCAGAGAAATCAGGCTCCAAGGCTGTTGTGTGCCTGCTCCTGGAGATAGACAAAGGACCTCTGTCACGCAGAGTGTAATGAACATCAGGGGATGGCTTTGAAAACGCTTTTCTTTCTTTTTTTCTTCTTTCTTTCCTTTCTTTTCTTTTGTTCTGTCTTTTTAGTTCTTTTTTTGTTCCTTCTTTCTTTTTAGGTTTTATTTTCTTTTGTTTGTTTGTCTGTTTGTTTGTTTGTTTTTCTTTCTTTATTTGTTTTTTCTGTCTGTTCTTTTCTTCCTTGATTTCCTTTTTTTTTCTTTTTTTCTTTTTTTTTCTTTTCTTTCTTTTTTTCTTTTCTTTCTTTCTTTCTTTCTTTCTTTTCTTTCTCTTCTTTCTTTCTTTCTTTTCTTTCTTTCTATCGTTCTTTTTTTTCTTTTTGTTCTTTCTTTCTATCGTTCTATTTTTCTTTTTGTTCTTTCTTTTAGTCTTTTCTTTTTTTTTTTTCATTTCTGTCTCTCTGTTATTATTTTTTCTTTCTTTCTTTCTTTTTTTCTTTCTTTCTTTTCTTTCTTTTTTTTCTTTCTTTCTTTTCTTCTCTTCTTTTCTTTCTTTTTTTTCTTTCTTTTTTTTTTTTCTTTTTTTTTCTTTTCTTTCTTTTCTTTCTTTATTTTTTCTGTCTTTTTCTCTTTCTTTCTATTTTCTTTTTTCTTTATTTCGTCATTTCTTTTCTTTCTTTTCTTTCTTTCTTCTTTTCTCTTCTTTATTCTTTTCTTTTCTCTCTTTCTTTCTTTATTCTTTTCTTTCTTTCTTTCTTGCTTTCTTTTTTTTTCTTTATTTCTTTCTTTTTTTTCTCTTTTTTAGTTCTTTCTTTCTTTCTTTCTTTCTTTCTTTCCTTCTTATTTTCTTTCTTTCTTCTCTTCTTTTTTTGTTTCTCTTCTTTTCTTGTTGTTCTTTCTTGATTTCTTTCAATAAGGAAAGAATGATCTATGAGGAAGCAGAGGAGAGATGGAAAAGAGAAAGAGACTGAGTGAATAAGGAATTGAAGGAGTAGGTTGTGTATGTGTATGTGTATGTGTGTGTGTGTGCGTTTGTGTGTGTGTGTGTGTGCGTGTGTGTGTGTGTGTGTGTGTGCGCGCGCGTGCGCGCGCGCGCGCGCGCGTGTGTGTGTGTGTGTGTGCGTGTGCGTGTGTGTATGTGTGTGACTAAAGAGAGATGGCTTTTGCAAATTAGTGTATGTTTACCCAATACTCAAAAGAACTCTTTTTGTCGACACTCTTCGTGGTAAATTGTGATGGTGCTTGTCGTGGTAATAGTTGTGTTTGTGGTGGTGTTAATGTATGTGCGTGCGTGTGTGCGTGCGTGCATGTGTGTGTGTGCCTCTGTATATGTGTGTGTGTGGTATTCATGGGTTTTTTTTTGTTGTTTTTTTTTAACTACTCATTTCCTGTAAAGATAAGACACAATGTAGAGTATCCTATAATCCATCAAAATAATTATATAAACACACAAACATAAACATAAACACTCACACACTCACACTCACTCACTCACTCACTCACTCACACACTCACTCACTCACTCACTCACTCACTCACTCACTCACTCCTCCCCCACCCACTCACTTAGCCAATAATTGTCTATTATAATTATGAGCCAGTACACGTCTCAAGCATCCTTTATACAAACCTTCCTATCCCTGTGACCCCAACACAACGAACGTTTTACACGAGTCACAGGGAATTTAACTACACCGTTCATATCTGGTGCCTGTATAACCTTCATTAACTGTTCCATTAGAAATGTGTTAAAAATCACTTAGGATAATACCATTCGGTGTATAAAAAGGTAAAGATACACGTGTACCATAACCTGTGTGGTCGTAGGGGAGCGAGGCGTCAGAGACCTCAGCTTCTCTAGGGGGGCAAGCATGTTGAGGGCGGCGCCCATCTCCTCTCCCTCGCTGCTTTACCTTCTCTGACCCTTAAAGAGGGCAGGTAGCCCATTTTACAGCTGGGGGGACTGGGGGAACTGTACTGATACCAAGGCTCGCCAACGGTCACCCATCCAACTGGTAACCACGCTCGACGCTGGTTAACCTTGGCTGGGGGGAAAGTGAGCCCTCTGACCACTGAGCTATCCCGTTCCCGATACAATGCTTAGGCTCTTTTATTTATTAAAATCGGCGTTTAGGTGGCTGAATAGGCCCTACCCCTCCAAGTGAGGGCGCCATAGTCTGTGTCTGTCCATAGATTAATTTTGAGCGTACTAAAGACTGAGCTAATTATAGCTGTTTGTTTGTTTGTTTGTTTGTTTGTTTTCTTTGTTTCTCTGTCTCTGTCTCTCTGTCTGTCTGTCTCTCTGTCTGTCTTCTGTCTGTCTGTCTGTCTGTCTGTCTTCTCTCTCTCTTCTCTCTTCTCTCTCCTCTCTCTCTCTCCTCTCTCTCTCTCTCTCTCTCTTCTCTCTCTCTCTCTCTCCCTCTCTCTCTCTCTCTCTCTCTTCTTGGTAAAAAAGAGTCTGGATTTCTTATCCAGAAGTTTGGTGTCCCTCAAGGGTCTGTACTCGGGCCTCTTCTTTTTTCTCTTTATATAAATGATCTGCCGCTTTTCATTACAAAAGGCCAGTGTGAACTTTTTGCTGATGACACTTCTATTCATGCCTCTCATCCTGACTTGGAACAACTTGTTATTTCTTTACAAGAAAATGCCAATCAATTATTAAAGTGGACTGAGCTCAACCATATGTCTTTGAATGAACACAAAACAAAATACATGACAATTACTTCTCGACAAAAGCGACAAAACATCTCTTTTCTCATGCCTCATATTTATCTTGGTAATAACGCTATCAGTGAAGTTAACACTCATTGAGTATTGGGAGTCATTATTGATAACAATCTCAGCTGGTCATCCCATATTGACAGCCTATGCAAGCGAATCTCACAAAAGGTATATCAACTTTCAAAAATTAAACATTATTTAGATCTCAATGCTCGTAAACAATTTTATCATGCTCATATACAATCTATCATTGATTATGCTTCAACGTTGTATGACTTAAGCAGTGGTAACAACTTAAAACCTCTTTTAAGGATCCACAAGAGAGCTCTTAAACTCATACTGTTAAACTCTTCTAGCTTGTCACCTCAAGATTACATAAACTAGATATCCTCCCCTTAAAATTACCAGCTCGAATACAATAAAGCTGTTGCAATGTATCGAATAATGAACGAACTCGCTCCAACTACTGTGACTGCAAGATTTCCCCTTAATCAGTCAAAATACACGAACAATATACTGATTCGGAAACCAAGGATTGACATGTACAAAACTAGCCTTTCCTACTCAGGAGGAGTTCTATGGAACACGTTGCCAGAATGCATAAAAAATGCCAGCAGTATCTTGTCATTTAAACGTGCTTATAAATGTCATCTTATGCATCATTGAAAAATGAGTTAACCTAGTCAATAGTTTGTATTTCCTGTCTTTATTGCTACTATAATGCTAAGCTAAAGACTTACGTCATATACGAGTGTTTTGTTAGTTGAAGCGTATTGATCTTAAACTTGCGTATTTCACATTTTAAAGTAGTTTTTATTGTATAATCATCCATACAGTGCATCATCCATTTGTCGTGCATATGCAGCATGCAATGATCAGTAATGTTTTAATATGAGATTGAGTGCGTGTGTGCGTGCAGGTGTATGCGTTTTGTGATATTTTCTTATGATACAAACATTCTTTTTTTATTTTTATTTTTTTAGAACTTTTCTTTGTTCTGTGTTGTCCTCAATAAGGGGAAATAGGGGGGGGGGGGGTCTCTTTGCTTTTGGGTATTTAGTGTTGTTGTTAGGTAATGGCTTGTTTATTTTAATTATCTCATTACCTTGGTAAACAATTGTTCATAATTTCTCTCTTTGTATCTGTCTGTCTGTCTGTCTGTCTGTCTGTTCTGGCTGGCTGGCTGGCTGTCTGTCTGTCTGTCTCTCTCATTTACTTCAGCTGTTCGCCTATTATTTGAAAACAGGTATAATTGCATGATTAAGAATCAGGTTATGTACCCCACCCCCCCCCCCCAATTGTTTCGCATTGTTATGATTTTCTTTCCTCTTTTTTGTTTTTGTTATTGTTATAGAAGGCTGGATGTAAAAAAGCAATTGTTATGCTTACTCTATCACCTTCTGAAAATAAAATTAATTCAATTCAATTCAATTCAATTCAATTCAATTCAATTCAATTCAATTCAATTCAATTCAAT
>CM060345.1:24302232-24307232 GCA_030674155.1 Stramonita haemastoma
GGCGCCGCCCTCAATATGCTGGCTCCTAGAGAAACTGAGGTTTCTGATGCCTCGCTCCCCAACGACTGCATTGGTTATGAGAACAGGTTTATTAGCAAAAATTATGATACCTTTTTCTTTGCAGTAGGTCATACGTTTACCCTTCTGTCCTGACGCAGGTGCTATCCTATTGTGCTGTTCTGTACTGTGTTATGTTATATGTTGTGGTATGGTGTGGTATGGTATGGTATGGTATGGCATGGTATGGTATGGCATGGTATGGTATGGCATGGTATTGGTATGGTATGGTATGGTATGGTATGGTATGGTATGGTATGGTATGGTATGGTATCGTATAGTATAGTATGGTATGGTATGGCAGGGTACGGTACGGTACTGTATGGTACCACACACCCACCCAACCCCCCCACCCTCACCACACACACACACACACACACACACACACACACACACACACACACACACACACACACACACACACACACATACACACACACACACACACACACACACACACACACACACACACACACACACACACACACACACACACACACTCCTGTAGGCGAATGAGCGCATGTGTGGAATGCTACATTTGATTGCAATGAGTAAAGGGCCATGTCTGCCCCTGAAGGAAAGAAGGTAGGTATGATGCCCTGCCTAGTTAAATTAATTAATATGTATTATAATAATGATAATAATAATAATGATAATGATAGTGATGATGGTGATGGTGATGCTGCTGCTGCTGCTGCTGTGCTGCTGCTGCTGCTGCTGCTGCTGTCTGCTGCTGCTGCTCTACTACTACTACTACTACTACTACTACTACTACTACTACTACTACTACTACTAATAATAATAATAATAATAATAATAATGACGCGTGGAATTCATATAGTGCTATATAATTATTGTAAAAACAAATCAAAGCGCTTGCATTCGACCTATACAAACACACAAGCAATCAATAACAATGTATAGATTTAGAAAAATCGAATGTAAACACACAATCGAACAAGACTGGCTCGCTAACCAGCCATCAGACTAACTGGTGCACTGATCGAATGTCTGGTTAACTGCTTAATTAACCAACCATCAGACTAGATAGACACCTGACCAAATGTTTGGTTTACTACTTAAAAAACCAACTATCAGTATAGCTGATCACCTGATCAACTGTCTGGTTAATTATTTAACAAACCAGCCATCAGACAAGCTTGTCAACTGATCAATTGGTTAATTACTAAACGAACCACTCATCAGTCTAGCTGATAAACTGCTCAATTGTTTGGTTAATTACTCAACTAACAAACCATCAGTCTAGCTGATCGTGCGATCAAGTGTTTAGTTAATTACTTATATAACTAACCACTAGACTAGTTGATAAACTAATCAACTGTTTGGCTAATCAACTAACAAACCATCAGACTAGCTGACAAACTCATCAACTGTTTGGTTAGTTATTCAACTAAACAACCATCAGTCTAGCTGAAAAACTGATCAACTGTCTGATCAATTACTTAACTAGCCAACCATCAGTCCAGCTGGTCACTTGATTAGATGTCTGGGTAATTTATTAACTGACCTGACCAACCCAAGGACAGACACAATTGACTGACTAAATGACTGATTTACTCACTAACGGAGCAGCTGGCTTATTGGTCGGCTGATGGAATGATTCTGATTTCCTTCAACTCTGTGTGTGTGTGTGTGTGTGTGCGTGCGTGCGTGCGTGTGTGTGTGTGTGTGTGTGTGTGTGTGTGTGTGTGTGTGTGTGTGTGTGTGTGTGTGTGTGTGTTGTGTGTGTGTGTGTGTGTGTGTGTGTGTGTGTGTGTGAGAGTGTGTAGTGTGTGATTCTGATGTGTATGAATCTGTGTGTTGTCTGTGTGTGTCTTCACTCTCTCTCTTCTCCGCCTCCCATCCCATCCTCCTTCTCTCTCTGTGCTGTGTGTCTCTCACTCTCTCTCTATTCTCCTCCACTCCCCCCCCCCCCTCTCTCTCTCTTGCATGAGTAAGCAAAACCTAACATGATGTAAAGAGAACTCCAATATCTATATATCTATATATCTATATATCTATATATCTATATATCTATATATCTATATATCTATATATGTATATATTGTAATGTATATATACTATATATCTATATATCTATATATCTATATTGGTATCATACATATACACACACATACACACACACACACACACACACACACCACACACACCACACACACACACCACACACACCACACACACACACACACACACACACACACACCACACACACACACACACAAGGATATGTTCCATTTCTTGGCCATCGATCAAATGCTGAAATAAGACTTACTTTTTCTTTCACATATTATACATACATCTCTTTAGCATCCTCTTTGACAATCAATGTTCTCTTACTGCATCACATTGCAGTCATCGTGTTGTGTTTCTCACCTCATGCTGTCAGTCGTATCATGTGTGTGTGTGTGTGTGTGTGTGTGTGTGTGTGTGTGGTGTGTGTGTGTGTGTGTGTGGTGTGTGTGTGTGTGTGTGTGTTGTGGTGTGTGTTTGTGTGTGGTGTTTGTGTGTGTGTGTGTGTGTGTGTGTGTGTGTGTGTGTGTGGTGTAGTGTGGGTAAGTGTGTGTGTGTTGTTTGTGTGTGTGTTGTGTGTTGTATATGTGTGATGTGTTTGTGTGTGTAGTATGTGTGTTGTGTGTGTAGTGTAGTGTGTGTAATGTGGTGTGTTGAAGTGTGGTGTGGTGAAGTGTGGGTGTGTAAGTGAGAGAGTGAGGATGAGGAGAGAAGAGCAGAGAGATGATAGAGCACAGGAGAGAGAGAGAGAGAGAGAGAGAAGAGAGAGAGAAGACGAGAGAGAAGAGAGAGAGAGAGAGAGCAGAGACGAGAAGACGAGAGCAGAGAGAAGCAGAAGACAGAGAGACAGAGAGAAGAAGACAGACAGAAGGACAGACAGACAGCAGACGAAGACAGACGACAGACAGACAGACGACAGACAGACAGCAAACAGACAGACAGACAGACAGACACAGACAGGCGGGCAGAGACAGGACAGAGAGACAGACACACGACATGACAAACAGACAAGGGGAACAGCAGAGATAAAGGGACAAAGACAAGTACAACAGACAAAGACAACCACAGACAAAACACAGCAAAAACACACACACACACACACACACACACACAACACACACACACACACACACACACACCACACACACACACACAACACACACACACACACACACACACACACCCACAACACACACACACAACACACACACCACAACACACACACCACACACACACACACACACACACAACACACACACACACACTCACCCTCCACCACCACCCACCCATCCAAAACCCCTACCCCCCACACACACTCACACACTGACACAAAGATCCTAGGCAGATAACTTAGATTGGGAGGGGGGGAGAGGGAGGTGGCGTGGGTAAGGGGAGAGAGAAGTAGAAGGGGGAGGGAGAAGGGGAAGGAGGTTGTGTTACAAATCAATACTGTCCACTCTCTATCACCAGGTCACTGTTGATTAATTCATTCACGTGCTTCTGGTGCCTCCTTCCCTCCTCCCTCCTTAGCCTCCCTCCCTCCCTCCCTTCCTCTCTAGCGTCCCTCCCTCCCTCTTCTCCCTAGCCTGTCTCTTCTTCTAACTAACTGTAGTCGTAGCTCTGTGGCAGTCAGTCACTTAACACTGAGGGGGTAGCTGTCATGTCATGTCATGTCATGTCATGCCATGTCATGACATGTCATGTCATGTCATGCCATGTCATGTCATGTGCCGTGTCATCAGCAGGACTGCAGCGACTGTCTTCTGTTGTTGTTTTTTCCCCTTTGATCTGTCTTTCTATAGCACAGTTATATGCACATACACACACAGACAAAACACACACACACAAAGACACGCACACAAACACACACACATACACACTCGCGTGCATGCGCACACACACAATTATCTTCATCAACTCACATGCATACACACACAGAAACACGCATGTACGCGCACGCATACACACACTCACTCACAAAAACACAGACACAGACACAGGCACGCACAGACGCACAGACACACAGACAGACAGACACGCACACACATACACACACACACACACACACGCACACACATACACACACACGCACACACACACACAGGAACGCACACACACACACACATACACACATACACACACATACACACACATACACATATACACACACATATACACACATTTAGTTTCAATAACTACAACAACTTCCACTTCCAATTGAAGATCAAGACCTCCTTATCCCTTCAAACATTCAACACTGTCAACCTGAAAAATAAACACATCAATTATCTCACCCCACATGACAGGCCAAAAAACCAGGCCATACCAAGGATGTTCTAGATTTATTAGCCCCCACACATCAAATTTGCCAGTGATAACTCTTTTCAAGGTGTAAATTATTTTACGTGTGTTAATTTATGCCGCATAATGAACGTTGCTCAGCTGTATTTAGCATTTTTGACACAGTCTATGTGCGTGATGAAACTTTCATTCTAGCTTATGACAATATTACCTCCCCTCCACAGGGTATCATAATCAGTTCTATTCCTTTATCTTGTTTGAAATCCCCCAAAAGTCCACCTAACAGCTTGGATCTGATGAAAATGAAAAAGCAATTTTTATATGATATTGTAGACTCTACTGTTTACCCGTCTGAAACAAGGACAGGTACAGGGACAGGGTGAAACTGAAGATTTAGAATACACTTTTTATTTTATTTCTAAAGTGATACAAGGGGAAAAGACACCTGTAAAATTTGGAATTGCTAGTTTTATAATATGTTGCAAAACTGTGCCAGCAACAGCTTGAGCTGTAAGTTAGGCATTTCAGATTCCTATGGGGATCATTCATAACTTCTAATCCTCCGAAGTTTGGAGGAAATGTGTCATCTGTCTTCTAATGTTTGTGGCATT
>CM060345.1:24319732-24329732 GCA_030674155.1 Stramonita haemastoma
GTATTGGATACCTCTTCTGAAACGTACATAGGGAGATAAGGAGGGAGGGTGGGAGAGGGGAAGAAAGAGAGAGATAGAGAGAGGGGGGGAAAGGTGAGGGAGGGAGGGAGGGTGGGAAGGAGAGGAGGGGGGGGGGAGAGAGAGAGAGAGAGAGGAGAGGAGAGAGAGAGAGAGAGAGAGAGAGAGAGAGAGAGAGAGAGAGGAGAGGAGAGAGAGAGAGAGAGAGGGAGAGGAGAGAGAGAGAGAGAGAGAGAGACGAGAAGAGATGAGAGAGAGAGAGGAGGGGGGGGGGGGGACAAAGAGAGAGAGAGAGAGAGAGAGAGAGAGAGAGAGAGAGAGAGAGAGAGAGAGAGAGAGAGAGAGAGAGAGAGAGGAGAGAGAGAGAGAGAGGAAGAGAGAGAGATGAGAGAGAGACGCTTTAACGCTTTAACGCTTTAACAATTTATTGTCATTGCCCAGCTAGGTCTTTTGACAAGGGAGGTAATGCACATATTTTGGGAAACAGTAAACAAAAGATAAAATACGTGATCAATACAAATAAGTTTGGCAAAAAGAAAGAATCCATCAACTTGTAACAAACTAGTTATAACATTGGCGTCTATACAGGTACAAATCACCTAGTACATACAAAGAAAAGAAAAACGAAAATCCAACTGAAATGCAATAACAAATGACAACTATTCCTTGTTATGTATCATCACAATGGACATGAACTTCACTTTCATTCCAAGCAATTTTCAACCATATATTCCTTCTGCAGCAAAAGCATTAACATGTAAATCTTTCTAGCGGTTTAAATTGAATGTAACGGGATCATGCACAACGTCAGATGGATCATATATATTCTTTTCAATATCCATCTCTCTCTCTCAAAAATCAACAAAAAAGCAACAACAACCACCACAACAGCAACAACAACATAAATCAAATAAGATATCAAAAAAGTAATAATTCACACTGAACCCGTGTCCACGTACAGATGTAAATGTGCAGCAATCATGACGATCGCCATAGCACATTCCATCCGAAATGTACAATCCAAAACAGTACACATGTTTTGTAAAATCTTTATCTTAACTATTCAAAGAAATACCACAAAAACCTCTACCAGAAGTTGCTACATGTCTGGAATATTGAAACTATACAATAGTGTTCCTATTACTTTGTAAAAATGGTGTGAAACATTTGAAGTCCTTGTGTTCAGACCATCACATAACGACACAAACACAACACATTGTCAACAAGTAATAAACCAAATATCATTGAAGTAATGTGATTCCATCAAAATATCAAAACTTAAATAAAGCAAAGAGCCATATGAAGGAACACAACAACTTAGAATGTATGATATATCTGTCACAGTACAAAAGAAGACTTTGCTAATTATAAGCACCCAAAACTTACAAGAATTACTGTTTACTCTTTCGAGGAGGACGCAAATTCCATTTAATCAGACATCCCCAGTCACTCAATTGTCTCCCTTGCGCGGTAATTTCATAGAAAAACATACACTGGTATAGTCAGAAGAGACATCAGGGATGATATCTTCAATAAAAGTTTAAACAAAACACAAAATATCTTCGGATCTTATAAGATAAACAAAGCCCGTAGCTGATAACTTAAACATAATCCCTTGACATCTCAAGGCAAAAATATCATTTACTTTTTACTACCAACACTATTTACAATGTCATCACGTGCTAAATGATATGACATGCTATCTTTACTATATCATCACGTGCTAAATGATATGACAATCTAACTGAAGACACAGTCCTGTCACTCCCTCAATCACACGAAAATCTGTATACACATGACAAATAACATGCCCTCTCTGTCACACACAATTCACGTGTAGAAACAACAGTTTTAGAAGGATAAAAAGAAAACCACAAAAAACAAACTGGTGAAGCATTAGAATTCACAACCCCTTCAAAAAAATAGCGCCAGAGAATTTTAAAGTCTGCTAGGCTGGCTCTCTCTCTCTCTCTCTCTCTCTCTCTCTCTCTCTACTCTCCCTCTCTCTCTCTCTCTCTCTCTCTCTCTCTCTCTCTCTCCCCTCTCTCTCTCTCTCTCTCTCTCTCTCTCTCTCTCTTCCTCTCTACCCCACCTCTATGAGCTGGTCATCATCATTTACAGAGAACTTTTTACCCTCAATCAGCAGATAATTATATATCATAGTTGCTCTCTTGCCATCTTGTCTGGCCTTTTTCAGATTACGGAGTTAACCTCTTCCTGATATCTCTCACATGCCTAGAGAAGTCCTCACCAACAAACACATTCTGTACCCTTTAACTTTCTTTTCAGATTCAAATTTTTCTTTTTTGTGTAAAGAACACACAGCGAGCTAGTACAGGTGAGTCTGGCTTGTGGTTGAGGCGATGAACTTTGTCAAATTCCACCTTCTCTGCCAGGTCCAGCTGCTCTGAACACAGGTTCTGTAGCATTTCCTCACAGTCGCTGTTCGTCTCACCCCCTTCTCTTGGTACGCCATAGAAAATGAGATTGTTCTGCTTTGAACGAGCTTCAAGATCATCAAGTCTGGTTTGATAGTCCATCACGGTCACGGTTTTCTTGTGAAGGTCTGGTTCTCTATCTTGAGCTCTTTCAATTATTCTATCAGTTCCCTCACCTCATTCCGTAGAGCAGCGTTGTCCTCCCGTAGTTCACTGATTTGTTTCTTCACGTCAGTGAACTGGGCAGTCATGTCGTCCCTCAGAGCTTTCATAGAGGCCACGATATCAGTGATGTAAGGCTCTGGTGGTGAAGAGGAACCCAGAAGCCTGAGGTTTGGCAGGTTTGTCCAAACTGACTCTTCGGGATGAACTGGTACTCGCGAAACGAGTCTGCTCATATTGTCTTTGGCTGGTGGGGGGTTGGGACCTGGGTTCGATTCGATGTCCCCACACTTTAATAAATCGCCCCCAGAATAGATAGGGGAGCAGAAAACCAAACAATACACCGTACACTGAACGGGTAGGTTTGAAAATGTCCATACGAGCAGCCAGCTTCCTTTTGGCCCTTTCAAACATACAACAAATATATACGGACATGAAGCGGCCACACACACTACTAATTTCAGCTGCACTCTTAGGCATGACTAATATACCGTCACCATGCCAGACATCAAACAGTAACATCACCCAGTTCTTAGTAATCTACATATATACAAGAGAGGGCAATAGCACACGTCTTCACACTGATACAACTGTTCACTTCCCCCGAGAGAGGAGAGAGAGAGAGAGGAGAGGAGAGAGAGAGAGAGAGAGAGAGAGAGAGGAGGAGAGAGGAGAGAGAAGAGAGACAGAGACAGAGACAGAGAGACAGAGAGACAGAGAGGACAGAGACAGACAGACAGACAGACAGACAGACAGAGAGTCACCGAGAGAGAGAGGCAGACAGACAGACAGACAGACAGAACAGAGGCCTCACAAAACTCCTTTCCTACCGGCTTCCGGTTCCGGTTACGACACTAAATACAATGCAAAACAAAACAAGACAAAACGTAAAAAAAAAAGAAGAAGATAATCTTGTAGATGAAATCACCGATCCAATACCTCATTCAATTGTAGAGAAGCAAAGCTTGTCTAACTTTTTTGTTTGTTTTTTAGCAGTATAAATATCCTCTCCCCTCCGCCTCCACCAAGATGTAAGAAAAAAAGAACAAACCAAAACAAAACAAATAAATATATACAAAATAACGTACAAGCGAGAAACCTCTTCAGAAAAAAAACACACAAAAAACGAAGAGAATTTGTGTATTTGTGTTGACGGGGGTGGGGGTGGGGGTGGGGGAAATCCAAGGCGAATTGTACGTTATAGTTTGATGAACATGTAAGCTTTTGTGTAACTGGACAAATTAATGTACTTATGTCTGATTTGTTGGATTAAACTTACACAATGTATATATAGCTCTCTCCAAAATAGAAGCTGCGTTGGTAGTCATTGAATTGCTAAATAAAACTCTTTTTGTTGTTGTTGTTCATCAATCATATTATGCCAGCAATTTATTTCTTATCAACTCTTAGTTCATTAATTAATGTGATTAGCTCTGTATAATATGGCTCAACATTGTTTTTGGCCTGAACTCAAAATATGATCATTGTGTGTTGATATTGGGATGTTACAGTTCGAAACTTTATAATATTTATGCCCTTTGTTTGGTTCATATTCTCTAGTTACATTTTGCTATTGTTTCCTTAATGTGTTATTTTTAGATATTGGTTTTTTCGTTGTTGTTTTTTAATTCCTTCCTGGTTTTTGAATTTTCACTTTTATTTATTTCTGTTGTTCTTTTGATAAGGTGATATGTTGTGTGTGTGTGTGTGTGTGTGTGTGTGTGTGTGTGTGTGTGTGTGTGTGTGTGTGTGTGTGTGTGTGTGTGTGTGTGTGTGTGTGTGTGTGTGTGTGTGTGTGGTGTGTGTGTGTTTAACAAACTGTGATTTATATTGGTATAATGCTTCAGTATAATGTGACTTTAAAACAGCGAGGCATGGAACACATAGACACACACAAGTGTACAGGTGTGTGCATGCATGCAACTTAAGTGTGCGTGCGTGCGTGCGTGCGTGCGTGTGTGTGTGTGTGTGTGTGTGTGTGTGTGTGTGTGTGTGTGTGGAATTGTGTGTGTGTGTTTGCACGCGCGCGCTCGTGCACACACACACTACACTACACACACACACACACACACACACACACTACACACACACACACACACACTACACACACACACACACACACTACACACTACACACACTACACACTACACACACACTCACTACACACACACTCACTACACACACTCACACACACACACACTACACACAAACACAAACACACACTACACACACACTACACACACACAAACTACACACACACACACTACACACACACACACTACACACATACTACACACACACACACACTACACACACACACACACACACACACACACTACACACTACACACACACACACTACACACACTACACACAAACACACACACACACATCACACTACACCACACACACACACACACACACACACACACACACACACACACACACACACCATACGATCCTCCCTCTTGTCAGGGTAGTACAGTCCATTTCCCTTACTTAAACAAATCAATATATATGCGATAAGTTCAATCAGATCAGGGGGTTAAAACTGTACAATTAACAAACCTTCCTGTGTGCGTGGGTGTGGGTAGTTAAGACTTTAAGCTCTAAAGTTGAGCCGGAAGGCCTAGCGGGTATGTAATTCTGTGCGTGGGTGTATAGAGTTCAGAGCTTGGGTTCGAAAACTGGGCCCAACGGCAAAGTTGGTTAGGTTTGTCAATCGTTTCCGTGATTTCAAGGATACAAGGGTTATATAGGTTCGAGTCTATGTTGAGACAGGCGTCCATTCGCAGGTATTATTCCTCAGAACACACACACACACACACACACACACACACACGCGCGCGCACGCGCGCACAAAACCCCACACATACACACGCACATACAACATACGCGCATAACTATATACGTCTATATATATATATATATATATATTATTATATTATATATATATATCTATATATATCTATATATATATATATCTATATATATGTATTATATATATTATATATATATATTATATATAAAATATAGAGATAAGAGAATGTGAGAGAGATGAGAGAGAGAGATGATTGGGGAGAAGGGTATGAGGAGAGGAGAGAGAGAGAGAGGAGGAGAGAAGAGAGACGAGAGAGGAGAGAGAGGAGAGAGAGAGAGAGAAGAAGAGTGGAGAGAGGAGAGGAGATGAGAGAGGGAGAGGAGAGAGAGAGAGAGAGAGGGTGATGGTATGAGTGCGGGTTGTGTCTATATCACCTAGGAGTGAAGGACATTAAACAAAACAAAACAAACACACACATACACTCACCCCCTCCCCCACAACACCCCCCCACACCCCCCTCCACACACACATACACATACCACACACACACACACACACACACACACACACACACACACACACACACACACACACACACACAAATACTAACCTATACACAGAAACAAAACACAGTAAAAAAAAAAAAAAAAAAAAAAAAAAAAAAAAAAAAAAAAACATAGAGAGAGAAAACAAACAAACCAAAACAAAAAGGAAACTTTCCCCGTCAGGTTCGATAATACAATTCAGAGGATGAGAACAAAGGGAAGTAAAAGAGCAAAAAAAAAAAAAAAAGAGAGAATAAAAAGCTTTTATCATTCAGTCCTTGATCCAATCAAAACTCGCCTCAGCCAGTCACGGATTTGTCCTGATCCAATTAGGTAGATACGAAAAGCAGAGGGGAACGAAACAGGACAGAGAGAGAGAGAGGAGAGAGAGAGAGAGAGAGAGGAGAGAGGAGAGAGAGAGAGAGAGAGAGAAGAGACAGAGACAGAGACAGAGACAGAGACAGAGACAGAGAGAGAGACAGAGAGAGAGACAGAGAGACAGAGAGACAGAGAGACAGAGACAGAGACAGAGACAGAGACAGAGACAGAGAGAGAGAGGGGGGGGGGGGGGGGGGGGGAAAGAAGGGAAGAAAGGAAGGAGTAGAAAGGGGATGGGATTGGGATGTGTGTATTATATACAGAGAGAGAGATGGGGAGAGTGGGGGGGAGATAGGGAGAGAGGGGGGGGGTGGAGAGAGAGAAAGAGGGAGGGAGAGAGAGAGGGAGGAGAGAGAGAGAGAGAGAGAGAGAGAGAGAGAGAGGGAGGGAGGGAGAGGGAGGGAGAGAGGAAACAGAGAGAGAGACAGAGAGAGAGAGGGAGAGAGAGAGAGAGAGAGAAGAGACAGAGCAGAGCAGAGACAGAGACAGAGAGGACAGAGACAGAGAGACAGAGAGACAGAGAGACAGAGAAAGGGAGAGACAGAGAGAGAGGGGGGGAGAGAGACAGAGACAGAGACAGACAGACAGACAGACAGACAGACAGACAGACAGACAGACAGATAGACATGCAAGAGACACAGAGACACAGAGAGAAACACTTAGAAAGAAAGAGAGAGAGAGAGAGAGGGAGACAGAGACACAGAGAGAGAGAAAGAGAGCGAGAGAGAGAGGGGGAGACACAGAGAGAGAGAGAGATAGAGAGAGAGAGAGAGGGAGACAGAGACAGAGAGAGAGAGAAAAAAGAAAGACAGACAGAGAAAGAGACAGAGAGCGGATGAAGAGAAGGTGAAATAGAAATAAGAGCCAGACAACATACATACATACCATGAGACTGAAAGGAAGGATGAAAGGAAGAGAAGAAAAAAAAACACAGAAGACGAATTGAAAGAAAGACAAAAAAGGAAGAAAAGAAAAGAAACAATGTAAGAAATTTTGAAAAGAAAGAAACAAAAAGAAAGCCAACAAAGAGAAGAAGTAAGAAGGAAAAAAAGAAAAGAGAAGAGCAAAAAACCGACCACCCCCCCCCCCCCCCCCCAGAATGGAAGACATGTACAATGGATGACAACATGAAAGAGAAGACAGAAAGAAAAGAAAGAATGGAAGAAAGACAGAATGAGGGAAATAGAAAATAAAAGACAGAAAGAAAGAAAATTCGGAAGGGGGCCAGGGGGGGGGGGGGGGAGAGGTAGACACAGAAAGAAATAAAGAGAGAAAAAAAATGAATGAGTGAATGAATGAATGAATGATGAATGAATGAATGAATGAATGAATGACAAAGAAAGAGGCACGAAAGCAAACAAAAGCAAACAAACAAACAAATGAGCTATAAAAAAAACAGAAAAAAAAGAAAGAAACACGCAAAAAAAAATCAAAACTAGAAAAAAAAACAATAAATTAAAATCCACAAAAAAAACGAACGAAGAAAAGACAGCAGGTGCATACATGTTTAAAAAAAAAAAAATCTCAGGGAAAAAAAAAAGCTAAAAAGAAGAAATGTAGAAAGAAAAAAGCAAATCCAACTAAATAAATGGAGAAAAAAATATATAAAAAGATTATTGCAAGGAAAATGACATTAAAAAGACAAAGAAACAATGAAAAAGAACACAGATAAAGGATTTTTTTTAAAAGGAAAAAAAAAAAACAAGAAGGAAAAATAGAATGGCTGGTGAAAAGAAGGGAGAAGCGCGGGGGGGGGGGGGGGGGGAGGGGGGAGGGGGGGAAGGGGGGGAGGGGGGGGGGAGAAGGGGGCATGCAAGAGAAAAAAAGACACTGTTGAAAACACACAGAGAACGTGGAAAGAAAGTTTCCTACAAAAATAATAATATACATTGTCTCAACGTATTTATTTGTTTTTTGTCTCTATTCTGTTCTTCTTTAACTCTGTTTCACTTATTTCTTTTTTCTTTTTTACTTTTCGTTTTACTGTGCAACTTAAAGTTGCCTTTTCTTTTTAAATCTCTTTTATACACAGCTGATGGAACTAATTATGAAACAATAAATTGCTCGCACTATTGTCACTTAATTTAAAGACTTGTGTAAAAACATTATTCAAAATGTTTCGTAGCTTGAAAAAAAAATCGACGCGAACATTAATGATCTTCCTCCTTAAAAGTCCACATGCTGCCTTGGACAAAAAAAAAACATTCTCTCTCTCTCTCTCTCTCTCTCTCTCTCTCTCTCTCTCTCTCTCTCTCTCTCTCTCTCTCTCTCTCTCTCTCTCTCTCTCTCTCTCTCTCTGTCTGTCTGTCTGTCTGTCTGTCTGTCTGTCTGTCTGTCTGTCTGTCTGTCTGTCTCTCTCTCTCTCTCTCTCTCTCTCTCTGTCTCTGTCTCTGTCTGTCTGTCTGTCTGTCTGTCTGTCTGTCTGTCTGTCTGTCTCTCTCTCTCTCTCTCTCTCTCTCTCTCTCTCTTCTCTCTCTCTCTCTCTCTCTCTCTCTCTCTCTCTCTCTCTCTCTCTCTCTCTCTCTTTCTCTCTCTCTCTCTCTCTCTCTCTCTCTCTCTCTCTCTCTCTCTCTCTCTCTCTCTCTCTCTCTCTCTCTCTCTCTCTCTCTCTCTCTCTCTCTCTCTCTCTCTCGCTCTCTCTCTCTCTCTTTTACAAAAAGCGGAACATGATTAAACGTGTGCCCACGATGTTCTGCGCACGTTCGCACACGGGGCGGCCTCGGTTTATAGTCTCATCTGAAGGACTTTTGGGGAGAGTGGAGTCAGCACTGATGTTAACTCCAGGGGAGTTAAGAAAAGTAAAGCAGCGAGGGAGAGGAGATGGGCACCGCCCTCAATATGCTGGCCCCTAGAGAAGCTGAGATCTCTGATGCCTCGTTCTGCTACGGCCACATAGGTTATGGGACACCTTTCGTTTTACCTTATAGTACAGTCCAGGTAAAACCCCCACAACAACCTAAAACATTAAATTTGCTTCTCGTACTCTTCTTGTAGCCGTATTTAGTGAAGGTAAAAATCCATAGCAACAAAAACATTTGCTTCTAATAGGCATCCATCAGTCTTGGAAGACTATGGAGTTGCGCTCTAGTCTTTAGAGCGCAGAGACTGGGTAAGTAAATTTGATAATGGAGGGCAAGCTGTTACCCATGCAGCAGACCCCCCCCCCCCCCCTCTCTCTCCACGCCACTGGAATGATCCGTTGGAAAGGCAATGAAAGATACGAATGGTTCCAGTACCGTCGCAGGAGCCACCAGAACGTTGCCATATACATCCCGGAGCCGCCCTGGGGACTCTAACTCCACGATTTTTCCTCAGGGAGGGTGTCTAAACACGACACCTGTGTGCATGCTGGGTTTTTTTTTTTTAAACCATTTTGTCATCCACTGCTACCGGCACACGATGATGGCCTGCTCTTGCAAAAGGCAGAACGGGGTTTTAACATGTGCGCAAGATGTTCTGCGTGCGTTCGCACACGGGGCCTCGGTTCATAGTCTCATCCGAATGACTTTGACATTCAGTTCGATTTATTTTTGTTTCTAGTACACTTTTTATTGTACAGTCCAGGTAAAAATCCACGACAGCAAAAAAAAACAACCAACAACAACCAAACAAACAAACGAAAACAAATTCACTTTTAGT
>CM060345.1:24334732-24337232 GCA_030674155.1 Stramonita haemastoma
GAGTACAAAGCTGTAAACATCTCATTTTCATTTCATATCTATGTATATATGTATCTATGTATCCATCTGTCTGTCTATTTGTCTGTCTGTCTGTCTGTCTGTCTGTCTGTCTGTCTGTCTGTCTGTCTCTCTCTCCTCTCTCTCTCTCTCTCTCTCTCTCTCTCTCTCTCTCTCTCTCTCTCTCTCTCTCTCTCTCTCTCTCTCTCTCTCTCTCTCTCTCTCTCTCTCTCTCTCTGCGTGCATGCGTGCGTGCGTGTGTGCATGTGTGCCTGTGTTTGTGTGTGTGTGTGTGTGTGTGTGTGTGTGTGTGTGTGTGTGTGTGTGTGTGTGTGTGTGTGTGTGTAATAGCTATGTCTATGTCTGTCTATGTGTGTCTGTGTCTGTCTTTGTGTGTCTGTGTCTGTCTATATGTGTCTGTGTCTGTCTTTGTGTGTCTGTGTCTGTCTATCTGTGTCTGTTTGTATCTCTCTGTATGTTACAACTGTGTATGGTAAAAGCTTTCTCAAAAATCGATAGCAGTGTCAGTGTAGTTGCACCAGAATGCACACACAGAGAGTTTGCCGAAACATAATAATATTCTTTCAGCAGAAAATAGGACTACTGCCGTTTACTTAAGAGAAACATAAGATTCTGGTGTGTGACGTTATGACTGCTACCATTCATGAAGAACACAATGCAGATTGGGTTTGGTTATGATATTGTTTCTTTGCTTATTATTTATTTCTTAATGAACGAGATAGATGACACAACAGGCCTAGATCTTTTGAAAAGTATTTCAAGAGATATTCTCATATCTACGGAGAATAAGAAACTAGTTCCATTTAGTAAGGTAAAGGTGAAAGTGTCCCATAACCTAGGCGGTTGCAGGGGAGCGAAGCATCAGAGACCTCAGCTTCTCAAGGGGGCCAGCATATTGAGGGCGGCGCCCATCTCCTCTCCCTGGCTGCTTTACCTTCCCTGATCCTAAAGAGGGCAGGTACCCATTTACAGCTGGGTGAACTGGGGGACTGTACTGAAGCCAAGGCGCACAAACGGTCACCCAGTTTCATCCACCATGTTTGTTTGTTTTTTTTCTACTTGACAGTGCAATCTTATGACAGAGAAGTGCCTATTTCGTTCTCACTTTATTCTGCTATAGGGAACAAAAACAGGTGTGGCATAGACAAAAAACTACCTCTCAAACAATCTTATATTATGGACCCACAGAATTGTGTATTTCGTTCTATTGTGGTATAGACAAAAAAACTACCCCTCAAACACTCTTACATTAACCGAATCCTTACTGCTGTATAGAGTTGCAAAAAACTACCTCTCAGAGGATATAATAAAATATGCACAGTCAAATCATTAAGATCTAAAGGTAGTGATGTGAATGTTTTAATATATTAAAAGACCACAAAAAGCAAAAAGAAAAGAAAAAAAAAACATACATGACAATATATTTTTTTTATGTTAAAAATCCGAAAAATTCAACAGCAAAAACAGCATAATATTAACAACAACGGAACATATGATTGCAATATAAAAGAAAGGCTGAACATTGCAGTAAAAATAAGTAAATAAAACAAAGCTACAAGAGTCACACAAAAAAAATCTTCACAATCTCTCAGCATCTGTCCAAGTGTATCCCCCTCCCATCTTCACACCCCATCCATCTCTAACTAAGCCAAACAGCCCATCACTTCCCCCCCCCTCCCCTCCCCTCCCCCACCAGCCTCAGAGCAATCCAAACCCATCAACATGTCCATCAGCAGTCATCAGAAAGCAGAAACAGATCATCAATGAAGAAATCAAGCGCATCTTTCCCTCGTCCATGTCTCGACATCTTAAAAGCTTTGCTTCTCCAGGGAAAACCAAAAACCAAAAAAAAAAAAAAGCCAAACAAAAAAGATCCAAAAACTCCAATGAAACTGTGTTGTTTTGACCAGGCCAAATGTGACGCTCCACCACATAATGAGACGGAGTGCACCTGAGGTCAATTTTAAGTTATTGACATGTTATTAATGTGCAATAAAGTGGCTATCAAATACAAAAAACAGATTGAAAATCGGACAATTCTGTGCAACATTATTACAAATTGAAATGATAGACTGCAGGATGGGACAAAATGAGAAACGGGCAAGTTTATTTTAGTAACAGATTGTCAGAATGAGTGCTTTGGTATTTTCAAAACACATTTAAAAGCAAAAGGAATAAAAATTATGCCTTGATATTTCATTCTAAGGTAAATAAACAGATCTAGTTTAATAATCAATCAAACTATCAAAATTGACAACTTGACCCCCACCTGCCTTTAAAGGCTCCTAGCGCAATATTAGGTAATGTGCTAAGCGACTCATTTCGTGGTGGAGCGCCACAAATGCTTTGTCAGATATTGATGTCAGCTAATTGCGAGGGCCTACACTAAAAATGTTGTTATGTTAGAAAAGGTTTGTGTTGAGATTGCCTTCCGCCATGACAAGATCTTAATAACATAAACAACCTGCACTCTCCTTTTAAA
>CM060345.1:24354732-24357232 GCA_030674155.1 Stramonita haemastoma
TGTTGTGTGTGTGTGTGTGTGTGTGTGGATGCCTCTGTGTGTGTGTGTGTGGTGTGTGTGTGTGTGTGAGAGAGGAGAGAAGAGAGATGAGAGGAGAGAGAGAGAGAGAGGAGAGAGAGTTTGTGTGTGTGTGCGTGTGTGCGTGCGGTGTGTGCGCGCGTGCGTACGTGTGTGTGTGTGTGTGTGTGCATGTGTGTGTGTGTGTGTGTGACATGTGTGTGTGTGCGTACGTGTGTGTGTGTGTGCATGTGTGTGTGAATATTCAGGTTGACCTCTTAAGCTCAGCTGTTGTTGTTGCGAAGTGAAGTATGGTCTAGCTTACTGGTGTGGACTATTCCTTTTCTTCTGTAACACTCTTGTGATCCAGAATGTATGTGTCGCAACAGTTCTGACGGGAACATAAGAGAAAGCAGAGTGATTTTTTTTTGAAGATTATTACAGAGCTGGGCAAGAGATTATTATTTTGGGGACCTTTTTTTTTTTTTTTTTTTTTTTTACAGAATGAGTCTTAACTCTCTGACAGTGAAAAGAAGATAGACCCACAGAAAGGGGAACGTAGGGTTCGCTTTGTCAATTTTTGACTTTCCATCATTTTGTTCTTTCAGATGAGACAATAAACCAAGGTCCCGTATGTTACACATCATTATTTAGCGCACGTAAAAGAAACCACGGTACCAAGAGATTTTTCCCTGGCAAAATTATGTAAGAAAAAACCCACTCTGATAAGGAAACAAATACAAATGCAGAAATAAATCTAATAAAAATATTGGGTGGCGCTGCTTTTGTGGCGACGCGCTCTCCCCCGGGAAGAACAGCCCGAATTTCATGCTGAGAAATCTGTCGTGACTTAAACTGGTATAAATAAATCAAAATGGAATCTGTAGGCATCAGATTTTCTATACATGTACTTGAAAAGGTTATATTTAATTTTAAAAACTGTGTTTATAAAGCATTTTATTTTGTCCTGCTAAGATGTTATTTAGATTTGTGAAAAAGTTTACACCCGATTTTCTCAGAATGTGAAATTGTTGTGTCACCCATTTCAAACAAACGTAACTCTGTCAATTTTAGAGGTAGAACAATGAATCATACATCAAAAGAAAGATAATTATCTGTAGATTTTAGAAACTGTAACAACTCTGTTTGATCCATTAAGACTTATTTGTAAAAGCAGATGACATTTGGATTATAACTATTAACTTGCACGATGCGAAATATTAGTCGTTGGATTGCTTGTGTCGTTTGCGTTTAAGTTGTTAATGATTTCAGGCCTTGCCAAATTTGGATTTGACCTGTTACATTCTTACTCCATTCAGTGTAGAAAATGTCTTCATGCTGAATGTAATTCTGGCAGTGTCAGTGCTGTTTTGAAGTTAAACCAAAACTGTGAGGAAAAGAATTCCCTTTTGCTTGTCGGTTTGGGGGGATTTTTTGTTTTGTTTGGAAAAGGTTGTTTGGGGAGAATCAACGTAATCTGATAATTATCAACTTTTGTTTTATATTGATAAATCAATCCACGGCAATAGTTTTAATTTTTATGTTTGAAGTTATTGCGCATAATTATCTGAATGTTGAAAAGGTTGGTGAGTGTGTGTGATTTGTTCAGGATGGGGGGGGGGGGGGGGGGTCCATTTTTGTTGTTGTTTTCTACATGAAAGGGAGCAAAAGGCCTGTAAATACTTGAATTGCTGTTATTGTTTTGTTTTGTTTTCTTCTAAATGTTCAAAATATTAAATTTCTGATTTCGTCAGATATCGAGCTTTAAGCTAGCATATCAACCCAAAACACTGAATAACACTTTTGTTTTTTTTATTTTAAAAAGTCAAAAAACGAATAATTACTGTTAATGTGAGCTGTGTCAAGCTTATGACAAGATCACACTATTACTTTCAAGTTTTACATATCAAATTTTGGTTTTTTTTATATCTTTTCTCAATGTGTATTTGGTTTTGTGCAGAGCATCCACAACCAGAGTAAAATGTAAGCTTGGATTTATATCATAACCCAGCTTCAAAACGTTGTGCAACAAAGAATTATTTCATGCAACAAGAGATGCATAACATGTGATTTCAGAACCTTTTTTTTTCCCATGACAACATTAACACTTTGGGATATTAATTATTTCCGAATTTATGAGAAGAAAAAATAAAAACCCCAACTATTCCATCCAACACAAACAACGACACGACTTGTAATTAACCACGTCATTTGCACCAAGGATACCATAATCGAATCATGGAATTTACGTCAAGAGAAAAAGATGTGAATGTGTGAATTCTGCACACACAAAACCAGACGTCGGGTTTTCCTTTCCTTTCCGGAATTCAGTCTGTGGAATTTTGGTGTTCACCGTGGAACGCTACGGCCTTAAACTGGCATGCGAGGAAAAGGTGCAGAAGGCCTCCTTGTGGCCTCCCGACATGATGACGAAATTCCTGGCACGTCAGCGGCGTTATGACGTCAAAAGTTCCAGTTTCGAGGGAGCGTCTATTCCCCGAAG
>CM060345.1:24367232-24374637 GCA_030674155.1 Stramonita haemastoma
AAAGAAAAAAAAGGAAGGAAGGAAGGATGGAAGAAACTAGGAAAGAAAAAAAGGGATTAAGGACGGAGGGATAGAAAATAAAGAGGAAAAGAAACAAGAAAAGAAAGAAAGAAAGAAAGAAAAAAGAAAGAAAGAAAGAAAAAAGAAAGAAAGAAAGAAAAAGAAAGAAAGAAAAGAAAAGAAAAAGAAAGAAAAAGAAAGAAAGAAAAGAAAGAAAGAAAAGAAAGAAAGAAAGAAAGAAAGAAAGAAAGAAAGAAAGAAAGAAAAAAGAAAAGAAAAGAAAGAAAAGAGAAGAAAGAAAGAAAGAAAGAAAAAGAAAGAAAGAAAAAAAAGAAAGAAAGAAACGAAAGAAAGAAAAGAAAGAAAGAAAAAGAAAAGAAAGAAAAGAAAAAAGAAAAGAAAAGAAAGAAAGAAAGGAAAGAAAGAAAGAAAAGAAAAGAAAAAAGAAAGAAAAGGAAAGAAGGGGAAGAAGAAAGAAAGAAAGAACAGAAGAAAGAAACGAGGAAAGAAAGAAATGTGGAAAAAAGGGCAGGGAGAAGGAAAGGAAAGAAGGAAGAAAGAAACTAAACCATGTAAAAAAAAAAAAAAAAAAAAAAAGAACAGAGGGTAGGAAGGAAAGAAAGAAAGAAGGAAAAAAGGAAGGAATTAGAAAAAAACAAGAAATGGGAAAAAAAAAAACAGTTTAGGAGAGGAAACCAAGGAATAACAACAAGAATAGAGGAAAAGAAAAGAAGGAATGAAGGAAAGAGGAAAGTCGAGAATGAAAAAAAAGGACAGAAGGGAAAGAAGATAAAAGAAAACCAAGAAATTACAAAAAAGAACAGATAAAAGGGAAAAAGAGAAGGAATGACTGAAGGTAGAAAAGAAGAAAAGACAGAAAACGAAGAAACACAAAGAACACACGAAAGAGAAGAAAGAAGGAATGATTGAAGGTAGAACAGAAGAAAAGATAGAAAACGAAGAAACAACAACAACAACAAACAGTGTCAAGGGAAGAAAGAAGGAACGAAAAAAGAGAGGTTAGAGGAATCAAAAACATACAACAGAAAGAACAGAGGAAAGGAAATAAAAGAAGGAAACAAATGAAGGAAGGAAGGAACGAACGAACGAACGAACGGATGAAGGAAGGAGGGAAGGAAAGAAGTAAAGAAAGAAAGAAAGAAGGAAAAAGAGGAACTTTCTGTAACAAGGAAAGCTAACTGATGATTCAGACAGACAGACAGACAGACAGACAGACAGACAGACAGACAGACAGACAGACAGGAATGACGTCAGCACTGACCCCCAGTATTGATCCCAGTGCCAGATTAAATTGGTCAACCCTACCTTGTCCCGCTAACGGCGATGGGGTGGGTGGTGGTGGGTGTGGTGGTGGTGGTGGGTGTGGTGGTAGTGGTGGGTGGTTTGTGGGTGGTGGTTGTGGTGTGGGGGTGGTGTTGTGGTGTTGTGGTGGTGGTGGTGGTAGTGGTGATGGTGGTGGTTGGTGGGGGTGGTGTTTGTGGTGTGGTGGTGGTGGTGTGGGGGTAGTGTTGTGGTGTTGTGGTGGTGGTGGTGGTGTGGTAATGGTGGTGGGGGGAGGTGGTGGTGGTGGTTGTGGTGGGGTTGTGGTGTGGTGGTGGTGGTGGTGGTTGTGGTGGTGGTGGTTGTGGTGGTGGTGTGGTGGTGGTGGTATGGTGTGGTATGGTGTGGTGGTGGTGGTATGGTGGTGGTTGTGGTTTGGTTGTGTGTTTGGTGGTGGTGGTTTCACAACCACAACCACCGCCATCACCACTACCCCCACCCCTTCCACCACCACCAACAGCAACAACAATAGCAACAACAGCAGCAACAACAGCAACATCAACAACAGTAACAACAACAGCAACAACAACAGCAACAATAACAACAGCAACACAATCATGAATAGCAGCAACAAAAGCAACAATAACAACAGCAACACAATCATCAATAGCAACAGCAACACAACACAATCATCAACACAACAACAGCAATAATAACAACAGCAAGACAAACATCAATAGCACTACAACAGCAACAATAACAACAGCAACACAATCAACAACACAACAACAACAGCAACAGTAACAACAGCAATCTAAGTAAGGACAATCGCACAAACCAAAACAACAATAACAAAAACTAAACGAGCAAAATAAAAAATAAAGTGCATGAATGCAACCTTAATGTCCGTTCCTTCGCGTGACAGTAGCCCATTACTTAAGCTTACGATCGGAAACAAACACAGGCGCACACAGACACACACAGACACACATAGACACACACAGACACACACACACACACACACACACACACACACAACACACACACACACACACACACCACACACACACACGCACGCACGCACGCACGCACACACACAATCGTGCGCGTCTCTGTCACACACGCGCAAATACACACTCGCACACAACACACACTCGCGCGCGCGCGCACGCACACACTCATACACACACGTGTTCGCGTGCGTCTGTCATACATGCCACATACACACATGTACACAGACACATACAGACAGACACAGACACAGACACACAACACAGACACACAGACACACAGACACACAGACACACAGACACACAGACACACACACACACACACACACACACACACAACACACACACACACACACACACTCACACACACACACACACACACGCGCGCGCGTGCGCCGCGCGCGCCGCACACACACATTAGATCTCTCTCTCTCTCTCTCTCCTCTCTCTCTCTCTCTCTCTCTCCTCTCTCTCACTCCTCTTCTCTCTCTCCTCTCTCTCCTCTCTCTCTCCTCTCCTCCTCTCTCTCGTCTTCTCTCATCTCTCTCTCCTCTCTCTCTCTCTCAACTATCCAGTCTCCTATTGTAGGTCGTCCGTATCACTTAAAGTGAAGACGTTAAAATGAAGACTTACTTACTTACACACACACACACACACACACACACACACACACACACACACACACACACCACACACACAACACACACACAACACACACACACACACACCTATCAACAAAAAATTCGAGAGAAAAAAAGAAGTCAAAACCTATGATTTTACAGATTACGAATAAAACTCGAGAAAACGTGAACACAACAAATCATAAGTGTGTGTGTGTGTGGTGTGTGTGTGTGTGTGTGTGTGTGTGTGAGTGTGTGGTTGTGTGTGTGTGTTTGTGTGTGTTGTGGTGTGTTGTGTGTGTGTGGAGACAGAGACAAGACAGAGACAGAGACAGAGAACTAGATAGAAAGAAACCAGAAAATGACCACACAAGAAGAAAAATCCAAACACAAAACCATCTCTCCCATCACTATGAAATTCTAATATTGCATTTGTCAGGCTTCCCCGAACCTAACACCGTCAGACTGATCCCCTGCACGTTATAAACGCTGTTTGTCTGTCTGTCTGTCTCTCCCTGTATAATTTTGCACTCTGTCTGTCTGTCTGTATGTCTGTCTCCCCCTGCATAATTCTACACTGTCTGTATGTCTGTCTCCCCCTGCATAATTCTACACTGTCTGTCTGTATGTCTGTCTCCCCCTGCATATTTCTACACTCTGTTTGTCTTATGTCTTGTCCTCCCCGCATATTTCTACACTCTGTCTGTCTGTAATGTCTGTCTCCCCCTGCATAATTCTACACCTGTTTTCTGTATGTTTGTCTCCCATGCATAATTCTACACTGTCTGTCTGTATGTCTGTCTGTCTGTCTCTACATGCATAAATTCCTACACTCTGTCTGTCTCAACCTACATAATTTATACACTCTGATTGTCTGTCTTTCTGTCTGTCGTCTGTCTGTTCTGGCCATCACACCACCTAGCCCAGGCCAAAAGCTGTGTCAGATATTGATGTCAGTTCATTGCCAGTGTCCCTACAATAAAATGTTGTTATGCTTGTAAAATGTTGCGATAAGATTGCCTTCAGCCATGACAAGCCCTTAAGTTAATTTGCAGCTGCACGTCTGAAGTTTTGATCGCTTTTATGATTATTCTCCTCTCGATTTTCCTAAAGTGCATATTTCAAACGCTTTTCTGTGTTTGATATCAAGTCGATTTTAGTTTCTCTAAAAATATCCAGTTCAAAATGAACAAGATTTTGAAACGAGATTGGAGATCTGATTCATTGTGTGATGTTAGAAGCACTAGTGTTAATTTTTGCTGGATTGTCTTGCATGATTGCCTAGGTGGATCGTGGTCTAGGTGGTAACGCGCCTTGCCTAGAAAGCAAAAAAGTCCGGGTCGGAGTGTGCGGGGGTTCGTACCTCGTTTGGGCCCAAAACTTTTCCACCATCCATTAGACCATGAGTGTGGTCTGGGCGCTAGTCTTTCGATGAGGCGATAAAACCGATGTCCTGTGTGTTACACATCACTATCAGCGCACTAAAAGAACCCCGGCAACAAGGGGTTGTCCCTGCAAAATTCTGTAGAAAAAAGCCACTCTGATAGGGAACAAAATACATTGCATACAGGAAAAAGAAAAAAAAATGGGTAGGGCGCTGCACTTGTGGCGACGCGCCTCTCCCCGGAAGAGCAGCCCGAATTTTCACGCAGAGAAGTCTGCTGTGACATAAAGTGGTACAAAATACAAAAAATTGTGGTGTCTGCTTTAAATGAAAAAGTTGACAGATTAACACAATGTGGATCTAAGATTACTGATGGTCCTGCAGCATAAATGCCCTTTATCCATTCAAGAGTCTGACCAAGGAAGAGATGGGAGGACAACATCAGCGAATGACAGGCTTAGAACTCAACAAAATTTTGAAAAGGCATACAAGAGAGGAATGGAGGGAACTGGTTGTCAAGTCTTCAAGGGTGCCCCCACGGTCGCCAGGCTAAGGACAAATACATAGATAATAGAGGGTATAGCATGCTACAAAAAAATGCATGTTAGAAATACTTTAAAATAAAACCATGAACATCAGTTCTCCCTGGAATGATGGGTAACACCAAATCAATAACTCACATGCGTACATAAATCTGTATCTTTATCAACAGGTAAAAAAAAAGTTTTATAACTAAATTTTCATTTAAAAAGCAACATGTCTTCTTCTTTTCTCATGACCGGGATGGTCGTGGAGAGAACATGAGAGACGATTCTGCACCAGCCGTCGCCATCCACCCTGTCCTCGCCTTCCGAATGAGTGTTGGACTGTCCCAGGTGTCCACTCCTCTTGATGTTATCCATCCAGCTTTTGGTTTGTCGCCTCGCGTCTGCCACCTTCTAGTTCCTTGTAGGACTGTCTGTGGGGAGGGTTTGTGCGTGTGACATGGCCGAACCATGCCAGCTTCCCTCACGAAAGATGGACGCTCCACCACAGAGATCAAGACCAGCTAGCATGACAACATCAGCTATGCAAAACTGAACAAGATATGAAAGAAGCGACAACATCAGCTTCAAAACAAAAGTCAAATTGTTCAAACCCTTCACTCCAATTGCTCTACGGCTGCGAAAGTTACAATGACCGCTGAAACCACCAAACGGTCCAAATTTTCAGACAAAATGCTTCACGACTGATTGGAATTTCCTGGAAGGGATAGGAAAACAAACACCTTGTGCGAAGCAACGCCGATGGCTGGCCCTCAACCCCCCAACCCTTCAAAAAAGCAACATTACTGGGCGAAATTAAACATCGCTAACAATGCTTCAGAATGCAGGGAACTGCAAACATGCTTTCATAGTCGTTGCCAGACAAAATTCTAAAAAAACCCACAACATTTTTTAATGAAAAAATTTATAGTCAAATCATATCCTTTTTCATTTTTTTACAAGTTTTAATATTTTACCATTTTTTTAAATCTTTGTTAGTGTTTAAAAATCTTTCTTTCTTTTTTAGCATTCTTGTTCTATGGGTTTTAAAGCTTTTTTCTTACATTTTTTGATGCAGATAATTAGCTAAGCCAACCCCCCCCCCTCCACCCCCCCCCCCCCCCCCACCCCCCCCCCCCCCCCCCCCCCCCCCACACACACACACACACACACTCACCCACAATCTCTCACCACTTTCCCTCTGAACACTAATTATGAATAACGCTAAACGAAGAACACACACAAACACAAACCAAACACACACACACGCGCGCGCCGCGCGCACCACGCCCACCACACACACACACACACACCACACACACCACACACACCACAACCACACACACACACACCTGGAACTTCCGGTGGGCATGTCCTTGACAATAGTTCGTTAAGGAAAAGCGACTACAAGAGATCTGGGAGAAAAAGAAGAGAAGAGAAAAAGAGGAAAGAAGAGAGAAGAAGAGAGAGAGAGAAAGAAAAGGAAGAGAACAACAGACAGAAGACAGACAGACAAGAAGACAGAGCAAGAACACAAGACAAAAGAAAGCGAGAAAGACAAGAGAGAGAACAAACAAGAGACAGAACAAGAAGAGCGAGAGAGAACAGAGAAACAGAACAGAGACAGAAGACAAGACAAAGAAGAGCAAAGAAAGAAGCGAGAGAGAGACAGAGACAGAACAGAGAACACAGAACAAGAAGACAGAGACAGAGAACAAGAACAGACGAGAAGAGAGGAAGAGAAGAGAGAGAGAAGAAGAGAGAGAGGAAGAGAGAGAAGAAGAAGGAAAGAGAAAGCAGAGAGGGAGAGAAGAGAAGGGGAGAGAGAAGAGAGAGAGAGAGAAAGAAGGAAAGAAGAGAGAGAGAGAGAAGAGAGAGAAGAGAGAGGGGAAAAAGGGAAGGGACAAGAGACTGAACAGAGAAAAGCAACAGAGAACCGAAACACAACAACACCACAGAAGAGAAGAGAGAGAGAGAGAAGAGAGAGGAGAAGAAAGAGAAGAGAAGAAGAGAAGAGGGAGGGAGGAAGAAAGAAGAAAAGAGAGAGAGAAAAAAGAGAAGAAACAGACAACAGACAACAGACAGACAACAGACAGACAAAGACAACAAGACAGAGACAAGAACAGAGACAAGAGACAAAGAAGTGAAAAGAGACTTTCTTTTCTGAGTCTCCTTTCCTCTATTTATGCTTTTTTATAGATAAAATGTCACGCCCCTTCAGAACTTGGTAGTGGTGCGCGTGCGTGCTTTAATCTTTCGTGTTGCTGCGGCGTGCGTGGTGTGTAGGGAAATGGAGGAAGGATGCAGCTAGGCAGGGTACATATTATTTTTAAATGTCGATACATATAAGTTCGCTTTGTGTGTTGTTATTTATTTTTAAATTTTTTTTATTCTTTAATCGAAAATAAAATAAACCTCTTGTGCTTTTTGTCATCCCCCCCCGTTGTATGCATTGTGAAATATTGTCATCGTTTCCCACTTGGGACACAGGCCTACACTCTTTTAAAAAACGGAACTGGATTTAACGTGTGGAAGATGGGGTTTTGCGGCGTTCGCACACGGGGTGTCGGTTTTTCTCCATCCAAA
>CM060345.1:24416285-24418785 GCA_030674155.1 Stramonita haemastoma
TATGCAAGAGGCAGTGTGGGAATTCTTTTCCTCACAGTTTTGGTTTAATAATAATAATAATAATAATAATAATAATAATAATAATAATAATAATAATAATAATAATAATAATAATAAATGGAATTTATATAGCGCTATATCTTGCAAAAACAAATCAAAGCGCTTGCATTCAACCCATTCTTGCGCATGCAGCCAACAATAATTTAGATTTTTAACGAAGTCAATGTACACACACACACACACACACACACACACACACACACACACACACACACACACACACACACACACACACACACGCACACACGCACGCACGCACGCACACACACACACACACACACACACACACACACACACACACACACACACACACACACACACACACACACACACACACATAGAGGTTAAACACTGGCAGGGCGGTGGATTTTTCGGCTGTTGAGAGCAGGGGCAGATGATGAAACAGGATAGGAAAGTCTTAGCTTTGAAATAAGTGTGTCTTGAGGCTGGATTTAAATGTGTCATAGGTAGGCTTTTTACCAAGGGAGAGAGGGAGATCGGTCCAGATCACTGGACCAGAAACAGAGAAAGAGCGACGGCCAACGGTGGATTGGTTGAATCTAGGTATTTGTAAGCGCAGGGTATCTGCAGCAGAGCGGAGGGAACGAGAAGGAGTGTACGGGTAAAGACATTCACAGAGGTAGGAGGGTGCTGTTTTGTGAAGACATTTAACTTCAAAACAGCACTGACACAGCCAGAATCACATTCAGCATGGAAGACATTTTCTACACTGAATGGAGTAAGAACGTAACAGGTCAAATCCAAATTTGGCAAGGCCTGAAATCGTTAACAACTTAAACGCAAACGACACAAGCAATCCAACGACTAATATTTCGCAAATGAATAGTTATAATCCAAAATGTCATCTGCTTTTACAAATAAGTAAAAGTTAAGTTAAAGTTAAGTAAAGTTAAGTAAAAGTTAAGGTAATAAATGGATCAAATAGAGTTGTTACAGTTTCTAAAATCTACAGATAATTATCTTTCTTTTGATGTATGATTCATTGTTCTACCTCTAAAATTGACAGAGTTACTACGTTTGTTTGAAATGGGTGACACAGCAATTTCACATTCTGAGAAAATCGGGTGTAAACTTTTTCACAAATCTAAATAACATCTCAGCAGGTCAAAATAAAATGCTTCATAAACACATTTTGTAATGAAATATAACCTTTTCAAGTACATAGAAAATCTGATGCCTACAGATTCCATTTTGATTTATTTATACCACTTTAAGTCACGCCCCCGTGGGACTCCCGGGGAATGCTTGCAAAGCGAGCATTACAAGAATAGGGTCCCTGCCCGCCAGCCAGGCATGTCGTAAGAGGCGACTAAGGTGGCCCCACTCCCCCAGGTAGGGGGTTGGACACAGGGCTAACAACCCTGTTCTGTAAAAAAAAGTTTGTTACAGAAACAGCAACAAAGAAATTCCTTTGTTGCTGCCCTACATGCCAAGAAGGCATAAAAAGGCTTTGGATGGATGGATTAAGTCACGGCAGATTTCTCAGCGTGAAATTCGGGCTGCTCTCCCTGGGGAAGAGCGCGTCGCCACAAAAGCAGCGCCACCCAATATATTTTTTTTAGATTTATGTCTGCATTTGTATTTGTTTCCTTATCAGAGTGAGGCTTTTCTTACATAATTTTGCCAGGGAAAAATCTCTTGGTACCGTGGTTTCTTTTACGTGCGCTAAATAATGATGTCTAACATACGAGACCTTGGTTTCTTGTCTCATCCGAAAGAACAAAATGATGGAAAGTCAAAAATTGACAAAGCGAACCCTACTTTCTCCTTTCTGTGGGTCTATCTTCTTTTCACTGCCAGAGAGTTAAGACTCATATTCTGTAAAAAAAAAAAAAAATAAATAAAATAAAAAAAAAACCGAAAAAGAAAAAAAGAAAAAAAAAGGTCCCAAAATAATATAATCTCTTGCCCAGCTCTGTAACAATCTTCCAAAAAAATCACTCTGCTTTCTCTTATGTTCCCGCCAGAACAGTAGTGTCACATACATTCTGGATCACAAGAGTGTTACAGAAGAAAATGAATAGTCCACACCAGTAAGCTAGACCATACTTCACTTCAGCAACAACAACAGCTGAGCTTAAGAGGGTCAGTCTGAATTTACACACACACACACACATGCACACACACACACACACACACACACACACAAGTACGCACACACGCACACGCACGCACGCACACACAAACGCACACAAACTCTCTCTCTCTCTCTCTCTCTCTCTCTCTCTCTCTCTCTCTCTCTCTCTCTCTCTCTCTCTCTCCACACACACACATACATACACACACACAGAGGCATACACACGCACGCACACTCACACACACAGGCATACACACGCACGCACACTCACACCACACACATGCACACACACACACACACACACACACACACACACACACACACACACACACACGCATGCAC
>CM060345.1:24421285-24423785 GCA_030674155.1 Stramonita haemastoma
GCACGCACGGAAACGTACACACACGCACGCACGCACACACGCATGCACGCACACACGCACACACACACACACACGCACGAACGCATCACCTATTCACACACACACACACTCACTCATTCACATACACACACATACACACAGGCGCGCGCGCACACACACACACACACACACACACACACACACACACACACACACACAACACACACACACACACAACACACACACACACACACACACACACACACACACACACACACACACACACACACGCACGCACGCACGCACGCACACAGATACACACACTGCCTTTTGGGTGTTTATTTTTCATTATAACATCCATCCACATTCATGAATTATTTCATCAGCATATTGCAGAAGAACAGCGCTGCTTGCCAAAATACTAGGAAAATCGTACAGTAAAATGTTGAATAGGTATGGTGATATTACTGAACCTTGCGGTATGCCCATGTCTGGTGATCTTCGGGTAGAATAACAATTCTTAACAATTTTTCTTTCTGAAAGAAAACATTTGACATAGAAATATATGCTGATAGAAAGGCCAATAGAGTTCAGCTTATAAAGCAAATATATCATGCTAAATATGATCAAATTTGTATGTACGTAAAAAGGAAATGAAGCAAGTGCATTCCTCCCGCGAGTAAAGTGATGTTTAATAATGAGTAGCTAGTGTAATAATCATTGAATGACCAAGTGTAGATCTACCCTTTTGAGATCCTGCCAGATTTACAGGTAGTCGTTTATTCTTATCACAATAATATATCAGTCCGTTTAAGACTAATTTTTCCATCAATTTTCCTGTTTGTGAAGTTAATGCAATTGTTCTACAGTTATTTTTTATCGCTCTTAGACTTTCTTTGCTTTAATACAGGTATTAAAATAGATTGACGGGGCTGTATTTGGCAACGTTCTGGTGGCTCTTGCGACGGTACTGGAACCATTCGAATAGGTCATTGCCTTTCCAATGGATCATCCCAGTGGCGTGGAGGGGGGGGGGGGTCTGCTGCATGGGTAACAGTTTGCCGTCCATACTTACTTACCCAGGCTTTTAACTCTAAAGACTAGAGCGCAACTCCATAGTCTTCCAAGACTGATGGGTGCCTACTACTACTAAAATAGATTGTGTTCAATATTGAGGTAAAACTCCACGAATCTAACACTGCTAAAAAAAAACCGATCTAACAACAACATTAATCAGTTATTAAGTAGATGTCTAAGTAGTTCATTAGAAATATCATCTTTTCCTACTCATGTTTTATTTTAGTGGGCAGGGAGAAGATTACATCTTTTCATCCTTGTAACTTAATAGGGGAATTCACATAAGACAAAAGGCAGTTAAACTTCTATGAAAAAGTTCATCAAAAAGAACTGGACAGAGTCAGTGATTATCTTTTAGAGAATGGCCTTTCACTTTCCCTTGTAAAAACAATCTTAGACTTTTTAATAATAATGGTTTTGACCCCCACATCTGACCTTATTTTCCAATAAATGGAAATGATCTCCAATATAAACAAGCGGTATATTATTTTTAGTGTATGCCTCACTTTTAAGTTAGCATCCAATCAGCAATATTGAATATTTGGCAACTAAGGCTAAGAAAATTCTTAATTTCTTAAAGGTTGTGAGTAAACAACCACGGGGGCAAGATACTTCTGTACTAAAGCATCTATCTTTGTCTCTTGTGCACTCAGGACTGTCTTATTGATAAGAGATATTTGTCAGTGCTCCAAAGTAATTGCTTAATTAAAAATCCAAAGTCTTGATTGCCAAGCATTTTGACTTGCATTAGGTGTACAACCTCATGCCTCATTTCTAGTCTCATGCCCAGAAGAAAGAATTCTGCCTTTAAATGAACTTGGGGCCTGTAGGAAAGGTATGTTTTAAGATGTGCAACAAATGGTATTAACGTTGAAAATAAAGTTCAATTAGTCCGATATTTGTTTTTTCCAAAAAGAGCAAGAACTATCAGCTGGCTTACCACAATTAGTACGCATACCTCTAACATTTTTAAACAATAAGCATTTGTGAAAGAACATATTCAAACTACCTATCCTGATCATCTCAAAATGCACCTTGATGTTTCCATTCTTAATACTAATGAAGCAGGTGCGGCTTTCATTATTCCTTCATAAAAAGTAGAAAAATCTTTCAACCTGGGAAAAAATCTACATTTACAGCTACGCTAAAGTGGTATATTTTTTGCGCTGTACTATGTACTTGACTTTCCTAAAGATATTTTTAACATACTTGCGTGTATTGATTCTAAATCAGTTTCATATACTTTAAACATGTCTAATCATAAAGTGAGAAAAGACCTTCTCATTGAAATAGGCATCTGGTGCATTATATGATTTTAAGAGGTAGAACTGTTAGTTTTTGTTCAGTTCCCTTACATAGTGCAATCTATTTTAATGAAAAAGGGTTCATCCTTGCAAAAATATGGGGCAAGGTATAATAGAAATAGCTCTTGTAAAATAGATAT
>CM060345.1:24433785-24436285 GCA_030674155.1 Stramonita haemastoma
ATGGACGAGGGAAAGATGCGCTTGATTTCTTCATTGATGATCTGTTTCTGCTTTCTTGATGACTGCTGATGGACATGTTGATGGGTTTGGATTGCTCTGAGGCTGGTGGGGGAGGGAGGGGGAGGGGGGGGAAGTGATGGGCTGTTTGACTTAGTTAGAGATGGATGGAGTGTGAAGATGGGAGGGGGATTAACTTGGACAGATGCTGAGAGAGATTGTGAAGATTTTTTTGTGTGACTCTTGTAGCTTTGTTTTTTTACTTATTTTTACTGCAATGTTCAGCCTTTTTTATATTGCAATCATATGTTCCGTTGTTGTTGTTATTTTGCTGTTTTTGCTGTTGAATTTTTCGGATTTTTAATATTTCTTTTTTTTTAATATTGTCATGTACGTTTTTTTTTCTTTTCTTTTTGCTTTTTGTGGTCTTTATAATATATCAAAACATTCACATCACTACCTTTAGATCTTAATTATTTGACTGTCCATATTTTATTAGATCCTCTGAGAGGTAGTTTTTTGCAACTCTATACTGCAGTAATGATTCGGTTAATGTAAGAGTGTTTGAGGGGTATTTTTTTTTTGTCTATACCACAATAGAACGAAATACACAATTCTGTGGGTTCATAATATAAGATTGTTTGAGAGGTTGTTTTTTGTCTATGCCACACCTATTTTTGTTCATTATAGCAGAATAAAGTGAGAACGAAATAGGCATTTATCTGTCATAAGATTGCACTGTCAAGTAGAAAAAAAACAACATGATGGATGAAACTGGGTGACCGTTTGTGCGCCTTGGCTTCAGTACAGTCCCCCAGTTCACCCAGCTGTAAATGGGTACCTGCCCTCTTTAGGATCAGGGAAGGTAAAGCAGCCAGGGAGAGGAGATGGGCGCCACCACCCTCAATATGCTGGCCCCCTTGAGAAGCTGAGGTCTCTGATGCTTCGCTCCCCTGCGACCGCCTAGGTTATGGGACACTTTCGCCTTTACCTTACTAAATGGAACTAGTTCCTTATTCTCCGAAGATATGAGAATATCCCTTGAAATACTTTTCAAAAGATCTAGGCCTGTTGTGTCATCTGTCTCGTTCATTATGAAATAAATAATAAGCAAAGAAACAATATCATAACCAAACCCATCTGCATTGTGTTCTTCATGAATGGTAGCAGTCATAACGTACATACACCAGAATCTTATGTTTCTCTTAAGTAAACGGCAGTAGTCCTGTTTTCTGCTGAAAGAATATTATGTTTCGGCAAACTCTCTGTGTGTGCATTCTGGTGCAACTACACTGACACTGCTATCGATTTTTGAGAAAGCTTTTCCCATACACAATTGTAACATACAGAGACATGTATACAAACAGACACAGATAGACAGACACAGACACACAAAGACAGACACAGACACATATAGACAGACACAGACACACAAAGACAGACACAGACACACATAGACAGACATAGACATAGCTATTACACACACACACACACACACACACACACACACACAAACACACACACACACACACACAAAAACACAGACACACATGCACGCACGCACGCACGCATGCACGCAGAGAGAGAGAATGAATGAATGAATGAATGAACATGAATGAACATTTTTATTGAGGGAAAAGATTAAGCACAATGGTGGCTTGTTTTCATCCAGCCCTCTTTTTAAAAGAGAGAGAGAGAGAGAGAGAGAGAGAGAGAGAGAGAGAGAGAGAGAGAAGAGAGAGAGAGAGAGAGACAGAGACAGAGACAGAGACAGAGACAGACAGACAGACAGACAGACAGACAGGCAGACAGGCAGACAGACAGGCAGACAGACAGACAGACAGATACATAGATGGATACATAGATAGATACATATATACATACATAAATAGATATGAAATGAAAATGAGATGTTTACAGCTTTGTACTCTGTGAGTCTGTCGCCAGCAATCTTTCAGATTATTTTAGTGGGGGGGGGGGGGGGGGGGGGGAGAGGGAGGGCACAGAAGAGAAGTCTACCACTTCATTTGTACTATATATATATATATATATATATATATATTATAATATATATATATATATATATATATATATATATATATATATATATATATATATACCACTTAACGTCACGGCAGATTTCTCTGCATGGAATGCGGGCTGTTCTCCCAATGGAGAGAAGTACGTTGCCACAAGTATAGCCTCACCCATTATGTTTTTTTTGTGTTTTTTTAAGAACTAGGCTGGATGTCTGCTTCCTTGTTGATGTAGTTTGTCTTTATATGTGTACTGTTGTACACGGTTCTAGGGATGTGTGTGTGTGTGTGTGTGTGTGTGTGTGTGTGTGTGTGTGTGTGTGTGTGTGTGTGTATGTGTGTGTGTGTGTATGTGTGTGTGTGTATGTGTGTGTGTGTGTGTGTGTGTGTGTGTGTGTGTGTGTGTGTGTGTGTGTGTCTGTATGTGTGTGAGTGTGTGTGTGTGTATGTGTGTGTGTTTCAAATTT
>CM060345.1:24438785-24443785 GCA_030674155.1 Stramonita haemastoma
TTTTGTTTATAATTATGTTGGATTGTAGATAGGATAAAAGACTTTGTTTAAGATGCGAGCAGAGCCTAATTAGTCAAACCCTGAAGTGCGGCATCTACCCCAGCTGACTGAAACAAACCACCCTCCCTGTGAGGTCTACCAGGCATTGTAGTAACTAACGGAGCAGGGAGACTGCAGAGTACAGTGTTTGATAATTCAGAGGTCACGTTTTAATGGCTGGTGGGAATCTATGACGGAGCTAACCCACAATGCAAGAAGACATGGCTGGTTCCTGAGTGACTATTGTTTGGACGCGCCTGGGCTTTATCACAGTTCTAGATTAAAACATTGATGCTGTGGGGGCAACAGCAAAGTGAGGGGCTGCATGATCTGTGGCTTTCTTTCCCACTCATGGAATTCCACTGTACAGCTCAGTCTTTAGTGATCGACTATGACTCTCTGACTAGGAGGCTTGACTTGCACAGTCCTTATGTGCTGCAGCCCAGGGGGCTAGTTGGCCTTTGGAGAACATCTCCAACACGGGACTGTTCTTATGCCCTCTTGGGCGAAAGAGTGGGGATGTGCTGTGGGCAAGGCATCTCCCCTTTAATCAAATTTCCTGAGTGACTGTTGTTTGGACTGGTGGGATCAAAACATAAGTGTACTTAGGGTGTTTGTACTCAGTTCCTCTTTATGATGTTGTGGTGTGGTAGTTCATAGCATAGGTACCTGGATGAGATTACCTGAAAACATACACGCAGAAACGCGCATGTGTTTTGTGCATTTATTGCATTCATGATTGAAAGAATTGTGTGTTTTAAAAACGTTTGTTATGGACTTAACGGCAGTGCAACGCACAGTTTTCGGTGATTGAAGAAGAAGAAGAAGAAGAAGAAGAAGAAGAAGAAGAAGAAGAAGAAGAAGAAGAAGAAGAAAAAGAATGCAAACAAGAAGAAATGCATAGAATGCAAAGAAGAAGAAGAAGAAGAAGAAGAAGAAGAAGAAGAAGAAGAAGAAGAAGAAGAAGAAGAAGAAGAAGAAGAAGAACAACAACAACAACAACAACAACAACAACAACAACAACAACAACAACAAACAACAAAAGAATGAACCAAAGAAAAAGACTAAAAAAATCCCAAGGAACCAGATAGCACTTTAGCCACAACGTAGCAAAGAGGCCATGAAGCCACCACATAGAACTCTATGGTCGCCTTTTAATGACAAGTGGTGAGATTGTGTGTGTGTGTGTGGGGGGGGGGGGGGGGGGTGGTAGTAGAAGAAGAAGAGGGGGGTGGGGGTGGTGGGTGTTCATGATGACACAAAACGATCCCCAAATGGTCGGTTCCTGAGTGACCACTAATGAGTTTGTCTTGACCACTTCTGATCATTGCTTGGATTGTAGGAGGAAGAAGTGTCCTAACAGCCAATACATTTTTTGTTGTTGTTGTTTTTATTGTTGTTGTTGTTGTGGATAATGTTTGCCTGTACTGTTTTGGACAAGAAGTGTGCTAAAAGCAATGTTTGTTGTTGTTGTTGTTGTGAATGTTTGTTTGCCTGAGATCGTTTGGACAAGAAGTGTATTAAAAGCGACTGTTGTTGTTGTTGTTGTTGTTGTTGTTGTTGTTGTGGATGTTTGCCTGGACTGTTTTGGACAAGAAATGTGCTAAAAGCAATGTTTGCTGTTGTTGTTGTTGTTGTTATGTATGTTTGCCTAGGACCGTTTGGACGAGAAGTGTATTAAAAGCAAGTGTATTTGTTGTTGTTGTTGTGGATGTTTGTATTGTACTACAAGAAGTGTACTAAAGGCACACAGGTTTTTTTTTGTTGTGGATATTTTATACCTGAGCTGTAGAAAGAGAAGTGTACTAAAAGTGATTTTTTTTCGTTTATTTGTTTGGTTGTTGGTTGTTGTTTTTTTGCTGTCGTGGATTTTTACCTGGACTGTACAATAAAAAGTGTACTAGAAACAAAAATAAATCGAACTGAATGTCAAAGTCATTTGGATGAGACTATGAACCGAGGCCCCGTGTGCGAACGCACGCAGAACATCTTGCGCACAAGTTTAAAACCCGTTCTGCCTTTTGCAAGAGCAGGCCATCGTGTGCCGGGTAGCAGTGGATGACAAAATTGTATTTGAAAAAACCCAGCATGCACACAGGTGTCGTGTTTAGACACCCTCCCTGAGGAAAAAATCGGGGAGTTGGAGTCCCCAGGGCGGCTCCGGGCTGTATATGGCAACGTTCTGGTAGCTCCTGTGACGGTACTGGAACCATTCCTATCGGCCATTGCCTTTCCAACGGATCATTCCGAGGCGTGGGGAGAGGGGGGGGGGGGGGGAGGTCTGCTGCATGGGTAACAGCTTGCCCTCCATTATCAAATTTCTTACCCAGTTCTCTGCGCTCTAAAGACTAGAGCGCAACTCCATAGTCTTCCAAGACTGATGGGTGCCTATTGAAGCAAATGTTTTTTGTTGCTATGGATTTTTTACCTTCACTAAATACCAGTACAAGAAGAGTACGAGAAGCAAATTTAAATGTTTTAGGTTGTTGTGGGGTTTTTACCTGGACGTACTATAAGGGTAAAACGAAAGGTGTCCCATAACCTATGTGGGCCGTAGCAGAACGAGGCATCAGAGATCTCAGCTTCTCTAGGGGGTCAGCTTATTGAGGGCGGTGCCATCTCCTATCCCTCGCTGCTTTACCTTCTTAATCACCTGGAGTTAACATCAGGTGCTGACTCCACTCTCCCCCAAAGTCCTTCAGATGAGACTATAAACCGAGGCCGCCCGTGTGCGAACGCGCGCAGGAACATCTTGCGCACACGTTTAATCTGTTCCGCTTTTTGTAAAAGAGAGAGAGAGAGAGAGAGAGAGAGGGAGGGAGAGAGAAGGGAGGAGAGAGAGAGAGGGAGAGGAGAGGGAGAGAGAGAGAGGAGGGAGAGAGAGAGAGAGAGACAGAGAGAGGGGAGAGAGGAAGAGAGGAGAGAGAGAGAGAGAGAGAGAGAGATGAGAGAGAGAGAGAGAGAGAGGAGGAGAAGGAGAAGAGAGAGAGAGGGGAGAGACGGACGAGGACGGACGGACGGACGGACGGACGGACGGACGGACGGACGGACGGACAGAAGGAGAGAGAGAAGAGAGAGAAGAGAGAAGAGAGGAGAGAGAGAGAGAGAGAGAGAGGAGGAGAGAGAGAGAGGAGAATGGTTTTTTTTTGTCCAAGGCAGCATGTGGACTTTTAAAGGAGGAAGATCATTAATGTTCGCGTGGAATATTTTTCAAGCTACGAAACATTTTGAATAATGTTTTACACAAGTTTTTAAATTAAGTGACAAAAGTGCGAGCAATTGATTGTTTCATAATTAGTTCCATCAGCTGTGTGTAAAAGAGATTTTTTTTTAAAAAGGCAACTTTAAGTTGCACAGTAAAACGAAAAGTAAAAAAGAAATAAGAAATAAGTGAAACAGAGTTAAAGAAGAACAGAATAGAGACAAAAAAAAAATAAATACTTTGAGACAATGTATATTATTTTTTGTAGAAAACTTTCTTTCCACGTTCTCTCTGTGTTTTCAACAGTCTCTTTTTTTCTCTTCCATGCCCCCTTCTCCCCCCCCCCATCCTCCGCCCTCTCCCTCTCCCCGCGCTTCTCCCTTCTTTTTCCCAGCCATTTTATTTTTCCTTCTTGGTTTTTCCTTTAAAAAGAATCCTTTCTCCTTGTTCTTTTTCATTGTTTCTTTGTCTTTTTTAATGTCATTTTCTTTGCAATATCTTTTATAGATATTTTTTTTCAATTTATTTAGTTGGGTTTGCTTTTTTCTTTGTACTTTTCTTCTTTTTGTTTTTTTTTTTTCCTGAGATATTCTTTTTTTTTAAACATGCATGCACCTGCTGTCTTTTCTTCCTTTGTTTTTTTTGTGGATTTTAATTTTTTTTTTTTTTTTTCTAGTTTGATTTTTTTGCGTGTTTCTTTCTTTTTTTCTGTTTTTTTTATTTTTAGCTCCTTTGTTTGTTTGTTTGCTTTTGTTTGCTTTCGTGTCTCTTTCTTTGTCATTTCATTCTTCATTCATTCATTCATTCATTCATTCATTCATTCATTCATTTTTTCATTCATTCATTCATTCATTCATTCATTCATTCATTCTTTCTTTCATTTTTTTTCTCTCTTTATTTCTTTCTGTGTCCACCCCTCCTCCTCCCCCCCCTTCCGATTTTTCTTTCTTTCTTTCTTTTATTTTCTATTTCTCCCTCATTTCTGTCTTTCTTCCATTCTTTCTTTTCTTTCTGTCTTATCTTTCGTGTTGTATCCATTGTACAATGTCTTCCATTCTGGGTGTGTTTTTTTTTCTTTTCTCTTTTTTTGTTTTTCTTTCTTACTTTCTTCTCCTTGTTTACTCTCTTTTGTTTCTTTCTTTTTCAAAATTTCTTACATTGTTTCTTTTCTTTTCTTCCTTTTTTTTGTCTTTCTTTCAATTCGTCTTCTGTTTGTTTTTTTTTCTTCTTTCCTTTCATCCTTCTTTTCAGTCTTGGTATGTATGTATTGTTGTCTGGCTTTTATTTTTATTTCACCTTCTCTTCACCTGCTTTCTGTCTCTTTCTGTCTTTTCTCTCTTTCTTTTGTGTGTGTGTGTGTGTGTGTGTGTGTTGTGTGTGTTGTGTGTGTGTGGTGGTGTGGTGTGTGTGTTGTCTCTCTCTCTCTCTCTCTCTCTCTCTCTCTCTCTCTTCTCTCTCTCTCTCTCCCCTCTCTCTCTCTCTCTCTCTCTCTCTCTCCCCTCTCTTTATTTCTAAGTGTTTTCTTCTGTGTCTCTATGTCTCTATGTCTCTTTTCTATCTGTAAGTCTTTCCGTCTGTCTGTCTGTCTGTTGTCTGTCTGTTGTCTCTCTCTCTCTGTCTCTCTCTCTCTGTCTCTGTCTCTGTCTCTCTCTCCCCCCCTCTCTCTCTGTGTCTCTCCCTTTCTCTTCTGTCTCTCTGTCTCTGTCTCTGTCTCTCTCTCTGTCTCTGTCTCTGTCTGTCTGTTTGTCTGTCTGTCTGT
>CM060345.1:24446285-24451285 GCA_030674155.1 Stramonita haemastoma
CTCCATGCCGTATGCGCTCGCTCGGTCTGTTAGACTGTCTGTGAGGATTTGCAGTTCTTGTTTGCTGCTGCCCATGAGGTCAATGTCATCTGCAAATCTGAGGTTGCAAAGGGGTCTTCCACCAATGGAGATGGAAGTGTGGTGGTTTTGCAGTGTCTCTGTCATGATGTTTTCGAGGAAGAGGTTGAAGAGTACAGGTGAGAGAAGGCAGCCCTGGCGGACTCCAACCGTGGTCTTGAAGAACTCGCCCACGTGGTTGTTCATGAAAACTGCACTTCTTGCATTCTCGTACAGAGCCTTGATGACTTCAATTAGGCAGTTGTCAATGTTGAAGTGCCTGAGTACTTGCCAGAGGCCGTCATGCCATACCCTGTCAAAGGCCTTTTTGAAGTCTATAAAATTGTGGTACAAGTCTTTTTGGTGTTGGAGATGCTTCTCTATCAGAATTCTCAGGTTGAAAATTTGTTCCATTGTGCTGCGTTTTGGTCTAAAGCCCGCTTGTTCTTCTGCCAGGAGTTTTTCTGCTTGGTTTTTCAGTCTGTTGAGGACTACCTGCAGCATGATCTTGCTAGGATGGCTTATGAGACTGATGGTTCTGTAGTTCTGGCATTGCTTGAGGTTTCCTTTCTTTGGCAGGGGTATTACAAGAGACTGTGTCCATTCTTTTGGCCATTCTTTGGTGTCGTGGATCTTCTGACAAAGGTCTGTGAATCGCCTTGCTGTTTCATTCCCTCCATTTTTTATGAGTTCAGCTGGGATGTTATCGATTCCAGGGGACTTCCCCTTCTTCAATTGCTTAATAGCTGTGTCTACTTCACACATTAGTATTGGTGGGTCTTTATCTTGGTGTTCAGGGGGTTTGTTGGAAACTATGTTGGTATCTGGGCGTAGTGGGTAGTTATACAATCCCTCACAGTATTCTGTCCAGCGCTGGAGGATGGCATTGTTTTCCGTTAAAAGATTTCCTTCTTTGTCTTCAATAACAGAGGCTTTAGGCTGTGAGGTTTTCGTTAGTGCTTTCAGAGTGTTGTAAGCTGTTTTGCTGTTTCCCTTGGCCATTCCATCTTCGATGTTGTTGCATTGTTCTTCTATCCACGCTTCTTTGGCTTCTCTCATCTTTTTCCTCACTTCTCTGTGGCTATCCATGTACTTGTTGTTGGCTTCTTGACTTGTGAACTTTTGCTTCTTAAGTTCTCTTCTTTTGTCGCAGAGGTCAAGAACCTCATTTGTCACCCAGGGTTGTTTCTTTGTTCTGCTTCTGCCTAATGTTTCTTCTGCTGCTGTCGTTAGCACTTCTTTGATGTTGTTGGCTAATGTGTTCACATCATTGTCAATGGCTGTGAGTGCGGCGAACTTTCCTCCAATGTTGGCTTGGAAGATCTCAACCACTGTTGGGTCTTTGAGTTTTTCCAGGTCGAATCTTATGCGTGGGCTTTTTGGCTGTTGTTTTGCTTTCAGTTTCAGCCTGATGGTGGTAAGTACAAGGTCGTGGTCACTGCCAATGTCAGCTCCTGGGAATGTTCTTGTATTTGCCTTGTTTATGCTGGATTTGAATCTTTGGGGTGACAGAATGTAGTCAATTTGATTATGAATCAGACCATTTGGTGAGTGCCAGGTTGATGTTCTAGATGGCTTGTGAGGGTGGAGTGTGTTAGCCAGAGTTAGTTTGTGCTTCTTTGCGAATTCCAGCAGCCGCTGTCCTCTGTCATTTGTTTCTCCCAGTCCAAAGCGTCCTGTGGTTCCTGCCCAGGTGTCATAGGCATCAGGTCCCACCTTAGCATTCCAATCGCCTTCCACAATAAGGATGTCTTTTTTGGGCGTTTTGGAGATGACGTTTTCAAGTTCTTCATAGAATTCTTCTATCTGGTCATCATCGTAGTCAGATGTTGGAGCATACACTTGGATGATGGTGAGATTCTGGGGTTTTGCAGAGACTCTGATTGAGATGAGTCTGCTGGATATTGGTGTGCAGTTGATGATGCTTGACACAATCTCTTTCCTGACAATGAAGCCTACTCCGTGTTGGTGTAGTTTCTCATCTCCACTGTACCATATTTTGTGGCCGTCTTGCGTGGTTGTTTCTCCGAAGCCAGTCCATCTGACTTCCGCAAGCCCTAGGATGTCCCATTTATACCTCTGTAATTCATGTGTGAGTTCCTGTACTCTTCCTGTTTGGTACAGAGTTCTAACATTCCATGTACCAATGGTTACCCCTTTAGCTGGAAGCTTTAGGGTTAGTTCTGCTCCAGTGGCACACTTGTCACTCCCACCCTGGAGGCTTGCAGTGGGTAGCGCGGTCGTTGTTGATCCGGGCCTCGACCGATCCGGCATGTGTTTCTGTTTTGCTTTTCTCATCATGTCCTTGCAGTGGGCTTGAGGAAGCTTGGTGGCGCCCATCTCCTCTCCAAGACTCCTACTGGTGATTAAGAATGCACCAGCCCCTCACAACGTTTCGCCCGCCAGTAGAAGCGGTTACCGGGGTGTGGGTGGGTTAAGGACCCGGACCCAGAAGTGAGAGTTGAGTGCCAAGTGAGGACCAGTGCTCCCGTCCATCCCGAGGGATGCTACTGCCAGGTTTACAAAGGTACCACCTCTCCTTAAGCACCCCATACACCCAAAATTGACAAACCTAACCAAATTTGCCGTTGGGCCCAGTTTTCGAACCCGAGCTCTGAACTCTATACACCCACGCACAGAATTACATACCCGCTAGGCCTTCCGGCTCAACTTTAGAGCTTAAAGTCTGAACTATCTACACCCACGCACACAGGAAGGTTTGTTAATTGTACAGTTTTAAACCCCAGATCTGATTGAACCTATCGCATATATATTGATTTGTTTAAGTAAGGGAAATGGACTACTATGACAAAGGGAGGATTGTATGGTTTGTGTGTGTGTGGTATGTGTGTGTGTGTGGGGTGATTGTGGTGTGTGTGTGTGTGTGTGTGTGTGTGTGTGTGTAGTGTGTGTGTGTGTGTGTGTGTGTGTGTGTGTGTGTGTGTGTGTGTGTTGTGTGTGTAGTGTGTGTGTAGTGTGTGTGTGTGTGTGTGTGTTTGTGTGTGTGTGTAGTGAGTGTGTGTGTGTGTAGTGTGTGTGTGTGTGTGTGTGTGTGTGTGTGTGTGTGTGTGTGTGTGTGTGTGTTGTGTGTGTGTGTAGTGTGTGTGTGTGTGTGTGTGTGTGTGTGTGTGTGTGTGTGTGTGTGTGTGTGTGTTGTGTGTGTAGTGTGTGTGTGGTTTGTGTGTGTGTTGTGTGTTGTGTGTGGTGTGTGTTGTGTGTGTGTGTGATGTGTGTGTGTGCACAGTGCGCGGCTGCAAACACATACACGCACGCAGACTTCAATTTGCATGCAGTACACACCTATACACGTGTTTGTGTGTCTATGTGTTCCATGGCTCGCTGTTTTTAGTAACACGATACTAAGCCATTATATACCAATATAATCACAGATTGTTAAAACACACACACACACACACACACACACACACACACACACACACACACACACACACACACACACACACACACACACACACAATATCGCCTAATTAAAACAACAACCAAAAACAAATAAAAAAGGAAAATATTAAAACCGAACGGAGAGTTAAAAAAAAAAAAAGAACACACGAACCCCACCCCCACCCCCGAAAAAACCCATATTAAAAAAAAAAGCAAACAATAACTAAATGGAACTACAGAACATTAACCAAACAAAAAGCATAATAATCATAACGTCTTGAACTGTAACGTCTCCAGATCAATTCACGATAATTATGATATTTATTACATTAATAATACTTATAAAATATTATTTCAAGTTTTGGGCAAGAACAAATGTTGAGCCATATTTATACAGAACTAATCACATTAACTAATGAACAAAGAGTTGATAAGAAATAAATTGATTTGATTTATTTGCAATTCAGTTACTACCAACACAGCTTCTATTTTGGAGAGAGCTATATATACATTGTGTAAGTTTAATCCAACAAATCAGACATAAGTACATTAATTTGTCCAGTTACACAAAAGCTTACATGTTCATCAAACTATAACGTACAATTCACCTTGGATTTCCCCCACCCCCACCCCCACCCCCGTCAACACAAATACACAAATTCTCTTCGTTTTTTTTTTTTTTTCTGAACAGGTTTTTTATTTATTATTTATTACATGGAATTTGTATAGCGCTATCTCTTGTAAGAACAAATCAAAGCGCTTGCATTTGACCTACAGAGCCACAGATCATGCTGCCACCAGGCGCAAAGATCAACGACGAACAACGATGGTCAACTGTTGTTGTCTTGTTGCTGCTGTACACTTTAGAGCGCAAAGCCTGGGCAAGTATGTATGGAGGGCAAGCTGTTACCCATGCAGCAGACCCCCCTTCTCCACGGCACTGGAATGATCCATTGGAAGGGCATTGACCGATACGAATGGTTCCAGTACCGTCGCAGGAGCCACCAGAACGTTGCCATATACATACAGCCCCGAGCCGCTCTGGGACTCCAACTCCCCGATTTTTCCTCAGGGGTGGTGTCTAAACACGACACCTGTGTGCATGCTGGTTTGTTATAATTTTGTCATCCGCTCCTACCGGCACACGATGGCCTACTCTTCCGAAAGGTGGAACGGGGTTTTAACGTGTGCGCAAGATGTTCTGCGTGCATTCGCACACGGGGCCTCGGTTTCGAGTCTCATCCGAATGACTTTGACATTCAGTTCGATTTTTTCGTCAAACTGGGAAGAAAGGGCGAGGCTGGGTACGAACCCAGAAACTCACGATTTACATATTGGCAGGCGAACGTCTTAACCATTCTGCCACCGTCCTTCCGTTGCCACCGTCCTTCCGTTTCTCGCGTATACGTTCTTTTGTATATATTTATTTGTTTCGTTTTGGTTTGTTCTTTTTTTTTCTTACATCTTGGTGGAGGCGGAGGGGAGAGGGATAAAAAAACAAAAGAGTTAGACAAGCTTTGCTTCTCTATAATTGAATGAGGTAT
>CM060345.1:24458682-24468682 GCA_030674155.1 Stramonita haemastoma
TTTTTTTCTTTATTAATAGACAAATCGTTGTACTGCTAATGTTTATTTCTCTTACTCCAAAAATTGATTTTTTTTCTATTTCAACGAGGTACCATATGAACCACAACAGTTCCAGTGCAATCCAAAGTCGAAGGGACTGTTAAACCAGGCCATCAACTCGCCATCCAATGCTGTCTGCTACAACTGCACCAAAGGCTGCGATGCACGGGTTGGACTTGTGAGCAGCTCCAGACATAACCCCAGCACGACTGAAGCAGATAAAAAACACAGCCATTGTCCTCCGAGACAGGAGGAGCCTGACTGAATGGGGACAAGCATCACTACTACTATACTACAAACGTCCGGGTATGTACCTGCGTGAAATGGAGTCAAGACGCCTAACATTTCGGCAAAATCGAGGTTAGAAATATGCTATCATTATTGTGCAACCAAAGCATTTTTTTTTTTAAACATTAAATACCTAGTGTCCCTATGTGCTGACAGAAATTATGTATAAAATATTTTGGTTAGAAAACAGAATTTTCCTGTGTTTCATATATAGTCTTAGTGTAAATTAAGTTTTGCAGACTGTTGGCAGTTAAAATTATATGTCCAATTAAGGGTTGAAGATAAAGCTTAAAGTAAGGAAATTTTGAAAACTTTTAGCTGATAAAATACAGCTGAATTGTGATATAAAGTCTGTAAATAGTGGTTCAAAATTGAATTGCTTTCAAAGTAACATGATCAGGTAAATATAACATATAGCCAACAAAACAATCTGTACTTTTTATGCTGGTGATTAGGACTCCCTTGCTGTAATGGGCTATGGGACTGGAACCACCAGGTACCTCAGGTTTTTTTTCAGCCATCTTGAACTGGGGCAGGGGTGGGGGGACATACTTTGGAAGAGTGGTATGGTTAAAGTCAGGAATTAAATTGTCATATCCACTTATAAAGTTAAAGATGAAATGTAATGTGAATGTTTTTTGATACACAGTGATATGATCCTATTATATTGATATTGAGATAATAGACACAATTTGTAAGTTTTTATTCTTAAACGTGTTTATGAATCTAGATTGTCGCTAAAAGTTGAAAGCAACTAATCGATTTTAGGTAATTAAGCAAAGGATTAAATGCACACAGTGTCTTTACAGAATATTGTATATTCTTGCTACGTGGCATCGAATCATTTTGATCACTACTTCTGCTTGTCAAAGCAAACGATGCAATGTGATAAAGTCTTCAAACATGTGAAATTTTTGTTAAAAACTACCATCAAAGAATTTCATTAGTTGAGCATACAAAGCAAATGGCGAAATGTGATAATGTCTTTTAAAGAATGATTCCGAACTATTTTCCATTCACATAGAACGAAATAATTTTCAACATTTGAACAAAAAAAAGAAAAATGTCTTTAAAGAACAATTGTGAGTTCATTCTGTTTTGAAGGCATGTGATCAAAGCATTTTTATATCAAAAAGTTACACCGGACAAGTTTAAATGAATCAATGTTTGTAAAGAACAACTTTGATTTTATTCTGTTGCCAAGTGGTAAGATAAAACTATCGTTGCATATGAACTTTACTGCTTTAGCATATGAGCTAACATTCAACATTTTCCGTGTCACTGATGACTTCTTTACTGCTTACAGGAACAACTGAACTGGAGTCAGGTGCCGAAGAACAGACACGCCATCCAGGACCACTTGTCAGTTACCAGCACATGATTAGGTAACAGGTTTGTGTCAAAAAAACCTCTATTCCCCTCCCCCCCCCTCCCCCGCAAATACCGTGAGTGGTGATCTGGGTGCTAGTATTTTGGAAAAGGCGATAAACAGAGATTATGTGTGCATAACACATTTAGCGCACATAAACGAACCCACGGCAACAAGAGTTGTCCCTGGCAAAATTCTGTAGAAAAAGTCGCTCTGATCAGGATACGAATACACATGCAGACAGGGAAAAACTGGGTGACACGCTGTCTGTCCCCAGGGAGAACAGCCCGAATTTCAGGCAGAGAAATCTGCCATTAAAGTGATGTCTTCCCATTGTTTTTGTCTGCCTTGAATTTGTCAAGTAAAAACTATTTTGATCATCCCATGAAGAACAATTGCAACACTGACAAGCACATACCCGGTAGGAATTATAATCTTGGAAAAAAGTCAAATTTGTTTAAACACTATAAAACAACTTCAGATAAAATAAAAATCACACACACACCACATCACACCACACCACACAACGCCACTCCCCCCTACACACACAAACCACTAACCGCACACAGCCACACACAGCCCCCCCCCCAAACATGCCCTCACTCACTCTCACTCACTCACTCACTCATTCAATCACACACACACACACACACACACACACACACGCACACGCGCACATACACACACACACACACACACACACACACACACACACACACACACACCACACACAAACCGCACACAGCCACGCAGCCCCCCGCCCTCTCTCTCTCATTCACTCATTCTCTCACTCGCCCTCTCACTCATTCAAACACACGCGCGCCACACACACACACACACACACACACACACTCACCACACACAAACCGCACACAGCCACGCAGCCCCCGCCCTCTCTCTCTCATTCACTCATTCTCTCACTCGCCCTCTCACTCATTCAAACACACGCGCGCGCGCGCGCGCGCGCGCACACACACACACACACACACACACACACACACACACACACACACACACACACACACACACACACACAGATCTAAAGTCTTCCACTATCTTTTTTTTTTTTTAAACATTTTTATTCAAGTTTTGCATATAAATACAAGTAAACATTGAACACCAAAAGTATCATCTCTACCCATCGTCTCCACCATGTTTAACGCACAAATGCATATGACTATAATATTAATATGTACATAATTTTGGAGCTCACTGTAGTAGTTACTTCATTTAATAAAAAAAAAGCAACAAAACCAACCAAAGTTTGGTATGTTTCTGGATAATAATCACAATAACAACAAGTAATCAATTAAAACATATTCTGCACTTATGCGATCATGTTATTTAACAAATATGACATTTGGATACATGGGATTATAAACGAGAAGACACAAACATACATACATATAAACATATAGACACATATAGACACACAAGGTTATCAATTTAAATCACTGAACATGGCATAGGCATGCAAGTCTGTTTTTTTTTTTTTCTTCTTTCTCTTCTGTCCCTTATCCTTTCCTCAAAGCACTGACAATGTTTTATGGTGCTCAAGCGAGTCTACAATAGCATGATACTATGTGCTTATATTTACTCTTAAAGTATTAGTTACCGTCTTCCACTATCTTGCCAGAATGATAAATTTCCCCTTTTCTCTCACTCCTTTCCTGTCTTTTCCCGTAACCACAGTCCACTCTCCCTTTTTTCTTCTTATTTGTTTTACCCTTGCAGTCCATTATCTTGCCTTTTTTCCCCGTAAGCAAGTCTGACAAAAAACCTTTTTTTCATTTTCAGATGATACATTTTGAGGACATCTCTTTCAAAGACAGAACTACAGTCAAGGAAAAGGACTTTCCAGTAACCAACAAAAACAGTCATCAACTGGTTACGCCAAGCGCCTCTTTAAGGAAGATTTTTTTAATGACTGTTCAGGTTGACCCTTGTGGTTGGCCAGGGCGTTGATACAAGGAATATCAGTTGGTTTTAAAACCTAGTTTTGATCTGTATAGAGTTGCACTTTTTTATATGAGATAAATTGACAAGGTAACGGCTCCGATGGTCTCTGTTGTCGGTGAGCCATAAGCAAGATTAGGTTGGATTGGATTTAGTCATTATTTACTGGTGTTTTTTCTTTATTGAAATCGGTTAAACCCCCCCCCCATTTTCTCATCTAGAGCTCCGAGGTTTACAAAGTTTTGCATAAGTTTTTGTGGGACTGTTCTTGCCCACCATTAAGGTAGCCGCAATCCGAATTCAGGGTTGATGTTTAAATTTCATAAACTAGTGTATTTCACAAAGTTTTAGTGTTAGATAATTTTTTTAGGGAGATGTGTGTTGTGATGTGTTCTGTTGTGGTTGTGTGTGTGTGTGTGTGTGTGTGTGTAGCTGTGTGTGTGTGTGTGTGTGTGTGTGTGTGTTAGTTTGTGTGTGTGTGTGTGTGTTAGTTTGTGTGTGTGTAGGAGTGTGTTGTTTTGTGGTGGTGGTGGTTGTGTGTGTGTGTGTGTGTGTGTGTGTGTGTGTGTGTGTGTGAAGGGGATAGTTGTGGGGAGGAGACATCAGGTTGGAAGGAGAGGGGAGGGGGAAAAGGTGTTTAGTAGGGCTGTGTATGCACATTTAGAGCAGTGGGGATAGAAAAAATAGGCTGGCTTAGATATTTCTTTGTTTTTTTTTCAGTTCCTAGGCTACAGCTCCGAGGTTAACCAACAGTAAGAGTGGTGCATATGCAACCGTTTTTGCCAACCATTAAGGTAGCTGCATTCCGACTTCGAGGATATTACACGGTTTGATTTTGGGGTTTTTTTTTAAGTGGATGCAAAGCGTTCAAAGTATTTTAGACCATACCTCTTTTTTAATAACAGAACTGATTTTCGTGGACACCTAGGTGTAATGCATGGCCTCAGCTTTTTGATAGAACATGTGACTGATTTAAAGCCACACACCATTGCAAAATACGTATGGCCATTGTGGTCGGCAGGATAATAGGTAGATAGGCCTCCGTCTGTCAGTGTCGACTATAGAATTCGCGCCAGAGGAAAGGTAATTTGTTAAGCGACAGCGCCGGCTGTGGCTGGTCAGTCCAATGCGGGAGTGGCAGTCTCTGTCGCATCTGATGCAGATGTGGCTGGTCAGTCCGATGCGGGAGTGGCAGTCTGTCGCATCTGATGCAGGTGTGGCCTGATGAGGTGGCTGGGGTACATGCCTTCCGCTTGGCTCTCTTTTATGTAGGATAGTAAACATGAAATAGATACCATTGTGTCTATAGCTACATACCAGTTGTCTACGTGCTATTGTGTCCACATGCTGTTCTAACATTCAGACCGACCATCTGACAGACAACCCTTCCCTGTTGTTAACTAACACTAACTCTAACACTAACCTCCACTCCTAACCCTGGCCCTGCATGTGGACACAAAAGGCAGGTAGACAACATGGTGTATGCTGACACACTGGCGAAACACTTTGTTTTTTTCCTTTTGGGTGGAATAGAATTAAATCGATATATTTATTGAAAATATATGGATAAGCACAGAACTGCTCGACACTGTGCTTTCCCCAAAAAAAAAACCGAAACAAAAAGCTTACGCGGACTGAAGTGATTTAACAAAGTTTTAAAGGCTTAAAATCAGTTTAAGATAATAAATCACCTTCACATTCACATGTCCCGTAGTCCATGGACCGTGGGGGCACAACTGAAGATTCTGCAACCAGCCTCCTCCACTCCCCACGGTCCTCTGCCCTCCTCAGTGTTACTATCGACCCATGATAATAAAAACCAATATCTTTTTTTTTTAAAGTTCCTTCGCTAGAGCTCTAAGCTTCATTAGTGGTAAGATTTTTTGCGTACGCAGCCGTTTTTACCCATTAAGGCGGCCACATGCCGACTTCGGGGAAATAAGATAAAATATCAGAGATGCTACTGCTAGGGTTGGTAGGGTAAGGAAAGGGTGCAAGATATAAGATAAAATATCATAGATACTACTGCTAGGGTTGGTAGGGGAAGGGATACAAGATTTTTTTTTGTTAGTGAAAAGACTGCTAGGGTGGGGGTGGGGGCTAGGGAGGGGTGGGGGATGGGGTTGGGGGGGGGGGAGGTTGGAAATGCTCTGGTATATATTGTAAGGATGGGGAAAGGTGTAGTGAGTGAGGATAGGGATGCATTTCTCGTGTTATTTGAAACAATAAAGTATTCATATTTTAAAGAAAAGCTATTCAAATGCTAATTTAAAAAAGTATTGTTATTCGGTTGTTTGGGCTCATCTTTTTAGATAAGTGTTCAGACTCCAGTTTTACTGTAAGGGTGTAGGGGCAGACAGTAGAACTTTGTGATCAGTTTCAGGGGTAGGTGGAGGCAGGGAATATTTAGAAAAGATTTGAAAACAAAAACAGAGGTAGCTGGTTTTAGAAAGTATGCTTGATTAGATTGAAGGGAAGAGCATTTGAGAACTAAGTTTAGTCAAAACCAGAAGGGGTGCTAGCTTTAGAATGAACAAGTGTGTGTGTGTGTGTGTGTGTGTGTGTGTGTGTGTGTGTGTGTGTGTGTGTGTGTGTGTGTGTGTGTGTGATTATTATTGTAATCACTATATCAGCATTATTTATTATTATCACTATATCAGCATTATTGTTATTATTGTTATCGCTATATCACCATTATAATAATTATTATTATTATTATCATTATTATTATTATCATTATTATTATTATTATCATCATCATCATCATCATCATCATCATCATCATCATCATCATCAATCCATCCATCGTCAATCCAGCCATCATCAATCCAGCCATCACCATCAATCCATCCATCATCATCAATTCATTCGTCATCATCGGTCCGTTATCATCCATCCATCATCATCAATCCATCCATCATTATCCATCCATTATCATCCGTTCATCATCATCCATCCATCATCATCATCCATCCATCATCATCCATCCATCCATCATCAATCTATCCATCATCAATCTATCCATCATCAATCCATCCATCATCATCATCAATCCATCCATCATCATTCATTATCAATCCATCCAATATCAATCCATCCGTCATCATAGATCCATCAATTATCACCAATCCATCATCATCCATCCATCCATCATCATCCATCCATCATCATTAATCCATCACCAATACATCCTTAATCATCAAACAATCCATCATCAATCCATTATCATTAATCCTCCCATCATCAGCTATCCATCCACCCTCATCAATCCATCATCATCATCCATCCACCCATCATCAATCCATCATCATAAATCCATCCATGATCAATATCCATCATCATCATCAATACATCCATCATCATCAATCCATCCATCCACCATCATCAATACATCTATCCATCCATTATCAATCCATCATCATCAATCCATCCATCATCAATCCATCCATCATCCACCCATCAATATCAATCCATCCATCATCACCAATCCACCCATCAATATCAATCTATCCATCATCACCAATCCATCCATCATCCATCATCATCAATCTATCCATCATCCGCCCATCCACCCATCCATCCATCATCAATCCATCCATCATCAATCCGTCCGTCATCAATCCATCCATCCATCATCAATCCATCCATCCGTCACCATCCATCCATCCATCAATCAATCCATCACCATCTGCCATCATCACCCGCCACCACCAGCACAAGCCATCATCATCATCATCATCATCATCCATCAATCCATCCATCCCCATCCATCCATCCATCCGCCATCCATACATCATTCATCCATACATCATTCATCCATCCGTCATCTATCCGTCCGCCATCATCATTATCCGCCATCATTATCATCCGCCATCATCCACCATCATCATAATCAATCAATTGTCATCATCAATCATCATCGTCATCATCAATCATCATCAAACAAAAAGCAGGGGTAGAATGCTCAAGTCCGTGGACAGAGAGGGAGAGAGAGGGAGGGAGAGAGAGGGAGGGAGAGAGAGAGAGAGAGAGAGAGAGAGAGAGAGAGAGAGAGAGAGAGAGAGAGAGAGAGAGAGAGAGAGATTGCTGCAAGCAAAGCCCTATAGAATGGTATACCACATGTATTTGTCAACCTGTGTGTCTGTCTATGTGGCGCTCGCGCACATTGTGCGTGCGTGCGTGCGTGTTGTGAGTGGAGTCAGAAATTGAAAATAGTACTTGGTGAAATACATCAATTTTGTTCTGTCTGTATGGTTTAAAGGAATCTGTTTAACTGCTGGATATGCAGCAGTAAGCTGCAATGACTTTAGTATTTGTCATGACTTTGGAAAGAATGGAGGTGAAGGATTTAAATATAAACATTTTTTTAAAAATATCTTGTAACACCTTGCATTAGAACAGATATTTTCATCTTTATTTCACAAAATGTGATATCAGAAAATCATGTAGCGTTTCATTCCATGTGTATAATATGTAGCAGGGATGTTGAGTTGGTGTATTGTTATCTTGTTTTGTTGTATTTTGCTTTGCTGTAGGTCAGAGATATGCCCATTACCCAGGTTATAGCACTCCCAGCCCATTGATAGACTGCTCCATCTGCATCTCTCCCAGCAATCTGCTTTGATTTTTGTTGTCAGCACAAATGTATTCTGTGGCTTTTTTGTAAAATCTGAGAAGGAAAAAAGTTGAAAAAAGTTTGGAGGACCCCACAATGTAAATCTCCCCCCCCAACCCCCCCAACAAAACACACACACACACACACACGAACGAAAGCGACCCCATACCCCAAAGGAATGCTAGAAAGAGATGGAAAAAGGAATGAAAGAGGAAAAAGAAGTTGAGCCCCCATAGGTAAAGTCCTTTTGTGTTGGCAAGATGAAATGAAAGATGGTACATTGATCAGTGATCAGTGATGCATGCTTTAGTGTCAACCTTTCCCTCATTTATCCAACCTTTGTACAGTATCTGTTCTGTCCATTTGTGCTAAATTTCAGCAAAATAATTATGGAACTTTACTTTAGAAGTGTGTATTCCGAAATGTCAGTGCAGCAAATGTGAAATAATGTATTCTAGCAGACCGTTTTGATAATACAGTGTTGTACAGGTTTTTTTTCTTTTTGTTCAGCCTTTCTTCTTGCTCTTTCCTTTGTGCTCGTACCTGTCCTATATAAAAATAGAAAATGGTTTAGCATAATTATGTGTGGTTATGTTCGTATTCATTTTAGTATTTGTAAACTTTTCACAAGCGAAACACTCGACTGTATTGTTTTTTGGTTTGTGAGTGTGTGATTTTTAAAAATGGTTTTGCTTTAAATAATTTGTTCGAGTAGAAGAAAAAATATGCGTTTCAGCAAGGATTGCTGATAAAGAGCTAGTCTTGTATTTAATGTGCTTTCTTTGTCCACTTTTCTTTTCCCGTCGATCATATTTATCTATAGTTTGTATTGAAACATTTAGCATACTTTCCTTGGATTTTATTACCAAAAGGTGAGGTTGTTTTTATTCTTGCTTTTTTTTTATGCAGGCATTTTGAAGAACTGAGCATAGAGTGAAGCAGTTTACTGCTGATACCTTTTTTCTTTTCCGTTTTTTTTCAATTTTTTTTAAATACAAAATTGCTCGTGAATGAATGACAGGGTGCTTTTAGAATTAAACATTCAGTAAGGGTGGTTGGTATTTGAGGATTGTGTTTCATTCTGGAGCTTGACATTGTTTCTGCTTTATCTGGGCAGTTGTGCGACTGACTGATTTATTTGCGTGTAACTATTCCAAACAATGTTCGCATTTTTCGCTTTCAAATTGATTGCATTATGTGTGTCTTGTTGCCTGTAGCATTATTTTTAATTGAAGGACATGGCTTAAATCATGCCTCTATTCATTTTTTAACCTATCCTTTTTATGTGAAATTATTAAACAATGGTTTTGTGATATCTGGTAGACTTAAGCTACGCAGTTATTTCCCTTCAGTGTGCGTTACCCCCTTCCCCCTATTTCCTATTACTCCAGGGTCAAAATTTGGTGTGCATTATTTTAAGATTTATTGTGCTTGAAGCTGCTTTCCAATTTTCATTTCCATGAAAGGATAAAGTAGAACCTCCCTTTGCTTTAGAGTTGCAAATATCTTTTTTGGCTCCGAACCCAGTTAAACTTGTTTTTAAAACCCAACTGAAGAGGTGTGGATAAACTGTTCACAACCCAATTCAATCACCTGTATAACTATGTGAAAAATTTGCGCCTGTAGGGATGTCGGGGACTCTTTCCGTATAAATAGCATCCCCACCTTCTGGAAATTGTGTTAGACATTTCCACTTTTCTATCTCTTTGTTTCTGTCCTTCTCCTCATCTTTC
>CM060345.1:24478682-24501182 GCA_030674155.1 Stramonita haemastoma
AAAAAGTATTTAGCTAACGTAAAAGAATTCACGGCAATAAGAGAGTTGTCCCTGGCAAAATGTAATAGAAAACAGCCACTCTGATAGGGAAGCCAACACTGCTGCAGACGGGAAAAGAAAAAAAAGAAAGAGTGGCACTGCTCTCTGGTGACGCGTTCTCCCCAGGAAGAGCAGCCCGAGCTTCACACAGAGAAATGTGCCGTGACTTAAAGTGGTGTGAAAGTGTAAAAAGGGTAACAATAAAGCCCATTACAAACACGTTCAAGTGTAACAGAAAAGGAGGCGTAAAGGAAAGATCACTGTACAAGTTTACAAATTGTCTTCTAAACCACTTTATGTCACAGCAGATTTCTCTGCGTGAAATTCAGGCTGCTCTCCCCGGAAGAGCGTGTCGCCACAAGTACAGTGCCTACCCATTATTTATTTTCTTTTTCCTGTCTGCAGGTGTATTTGTTTCCCCTATCAGAGTGGCTTTTTTCTGCAGTGTTTTGCCAGGGACAAACCTCTTGTTGCCGAGGGTTGTTTCACGTGCGCTAAATAATGATGTGTAACACACGGGACCTCGGTTTATTGTCTCATCTGAAAGACCACCACTCATGACATAATGGATAGAGGACAAGTTTTGGGCCCAAACGGGATTCGAACCACCGCACACTTTGACTCGGACTTTCGCTTTCTAGACAAGTGCATTACCTCTAGACAACCAAAACACTTAATAATTTATGAAATGAATATACGTTTAGATGCGTTTGAAACTGATCTTTGTTTTTGGTAAGTTTCAATGTTTTGGGAGCCTATCCTGAATACAAGAGGCTCGATTTGTACAGTTTGTTTCTGGGTCTTGGAAATAATAGCCAGTGGTTGTGTCTATGCTTGTTATTTTGTTTAAACTTTTGATCATCTAGGGATGTGCAATAACTAGGATTTGATCTGTGTTAAAGAGAATTAGCTTCGTACCTTTCTATCCTAAATTGTTCATTTGCACTATGGGTTAAGATAGTTTCTGAAGTTTATCTCTGATTCAGTATCTTATTTTACCTAAGGAAGTTTAATTCTTTCTTATACAGGGAGCATGTTTGTCCTACACTTAAAGAGACTGTATTAATCCAATGTACTCTGTGTGTCAATCAATGAATGAATCAATCAGTCAATCAAACTTTCATCTTTAGATGGTACATTGAATAAGCATTGATTTGCTTTTTTTGATCAAGCCATCTATCTAAAGAAAAAAACAAAAAACAAAACACAAAAAAAACTAACAAAAAAAAACAAAAGCAGAAAAAAAACATTTCACCAACATTAATTAACCAACACGATTTCAACAGCCTCAACAATACAATATGCCTATAGAAAATACAAGCAACAACACTAACAAAAACAGAAGAAAAAAAACACACTCAAAAGTCTCTCTCTCTCTCTCTCTCTCTCTCTCTCTCTCTCTCTCTCTCTCTCTCTCTCTCTCTCTCTCTCTCTCTCTCTCTCTCTCTCTCTCTCTCTCTCTCTCTCTCACACACAGAGGTACATACATATACACACAGTTCGCGTGCTCCTCCACACAGCACATATCCACGCAAAAATGCGCATGCATGCATTAAAAGTTTTTTTAAGTATGTGTGTGTGCGTGCGTGCGTGCGTGCGTGCGTGTGTGTGTGTGTGTGTGTGTGTGTGTGTGTGTGTGTGTGTGGTGCAGCTGGGCGACCTCCTTTTAGATCTATCAGCGTGGCAGGTGAAGCAGCACGGGTTTGTTTTGAAATTCAAATTCAAGGGGTTGGGGGGGGGGGGGGGGGGATTGGCGGCCCATGCTTATTTTCAAACAAGGTGCTGCCTTGCAGTGATTGGTGGCTGAATTCAGGACATGGGTTGGGAATGTGACCCCATTCTGTGAAAGAGAAGTTGGCGGCAGTTTGCTTAAGTGTCTGCTGAAGTCTCTTTACATCTGCGATTTATATAATAATAATAATAATAATAATAATAATAATAATAATAATAATAATAATAATAATAATAATAATAATAATACATGTAATTTATATAGCGCTATATCTTGCAAAAACAAATCAAAGCCTTGCACTCCACCCACACAAATAGCAGATGGACAGATCTCCCAGTGGGCATAAAGGTGGTGGTGGTGGTGGTGGTGGTGTGTGTGTGTGTGTGTGGGGGGGGGGGGTATCAATATAGATATCACTACTTTCTGAAAAATCTCTGCTAATTCTCTTTTCTATCTCACTCATTGCATCTGCCTTTGTCCAATAGACAAGAGTCTATTGTCTGCCCTCTTGGTCCATTTGCCTACATTTTTTGCAGAAAGACTTTAAAGATTACATTTCTCTCCTAGCTGAAGAGGAATGCACTGGGCCTGACTTGTGAGGTGCTTCACAGCAGCACTAGATATGTTTTGCTATTATGACAGACTTTGTTGCTACTGTGTAAGCAATACAAGAACAAAACATTGGGAGGGGGGGGGGGAGGGAAGGGGAGTGGTATAAATGGGTATAAGTTTATAGCGGATTGTGTATGCCATTCTGTGCATGCATGTCGTCTATCTGCATGAATGAATGTTCATGATACATATACATGTTTGCGTGTATGAAACAGTTGTGTGTGCATGAATGTCTATCTACATGCGAGTGAGCATGCGGGTGTGTATGTGCATGTGTTTGAATGGCAACACTGGACAGTAAATAAAAATACAAACCAAACATACATACATATGTGAAAATTACTGTCTTATGAACTGCAAGATATTTAGATTCAAATAAATACCCAAGCAGAAACATGTTACCTTCACTACAGGTGTGTCACAATCTGTTAAGTTTCTAGGCGCCCCTGGTTGCAGGTGTTAGTTAGGGTGGAGGATGAAGGTGGAGACCTAATCTGCTGCTGCTGATGGTAGCAAGCTACCCTGGAGTGGAAACAGACGTGAAAAGGAAAAAAAAAGAAAAGTGGATGTCGATTCGGCGCGCTTTAAGATAGGTTTATATGCTCAGAGAAGAAAACGGGAAATAGCTTTTATATGTAGCAGCAGTTGTGTGTTGGTAGTGGGTCTTTCTGATTGGTTGTTATTTCAGTGGGGGTCGGACGGAGCTGAAAACGGCGGTATGGGTGGCCTCTTGGCGCCGAACGGCACCTTTTCCGGCAGGGGGGTGGGTATGCATGCGCGCACGCACGCACGCGCTGGTGTTTGTCAGTGTGTTCGTTTGTGTGCGCGCATGTGGCGGGGACCCTACGCTTTGCTGTGGTGCATCCTATTGCTGTATATTGTCAGTATTCTTGCTGGCCGAGCAGGATTTTGGTGGCGTACACTCCCCCGCTTTCCTTCCGACAAACACGCTTTCTTAGCTCTTGGGAGCTGTGTCGTCGCCACAAATCAGGCGCCACGCATATCCGAGATGGTCGGAGAGGGTGTATGCATGCAGTGGGCTATTGTCTTGGTGCCGTGGGATCTTTTACCGTGCAAAAGTGGGGGTCGGACGGAGCTGAAAACGGCGGTATGGGTGGCCTCTTGGCGCCGAACGGCACCTTTTCCGGCAGGGGGGTGGGTATGCATGCGCGCACGCGCGCACGCGCTGGTGTTTGTCAGTGTGTTCGTTTGTGTGCGCGCATGTGGCAGGGACCCTACGCTTTGCTGTGGTGCATCCTATTGCTGTATATTGTCAGTATTCTTGCTGGCCGAGCAGGATTTTGGTGGCGTACACTCCCCGCTTTCCTTCCGACAAACACGCTTTCTTAGCTCTTGGGAGCTGTGTCGTCGCCACAAATCGGGCGCCACGCATATCCGAGATGGTCGGAGAGGGTGTATATGCATGCAGTGGGCTATTGTCTTGGTGCCGTGGGATCTTTTACCGTGCAAAAGTGGGGGTCGGACGGAGCTGAAAACGGCGGTATGGGTGGCCTCTTGGCGCCGAACGGCACCTTTTCCGGCAGGGGGGTGGGTATGCATGCGCGCACGCGCGCACGCGCTGGTGTTTGTCAGTGTGTTCGTTTGTGTGCGCGCATGTGGCGGGGACCCTACGCTTTGCTGTGGTGCATCCTATTGCTGTATATTGTCAGTATTCTTGCTGGCCGAGCAGGATTTTGGTGGCGTACACTCCCCCGCTTTCCTTCCGACAAACACGCTTTCTTAGCTCTTGGGAGCTGTGTCGTCGCCACAAATCGGGCGCCACGCATATCCGAGATGGTCGGAGAGGGTGTATGCATGCAGTGGGCTATTGTCTTGGTGCCGTGGGATCTTTTACCGTGCAAAAGTGGGGGTCGGACGGAGCTGAAAACGGCGGTATGGGTGGCCTCTTGGCGCCGAACGGCACCTTTTCCGGCAGGGGGGTGGGTATGCATGCGCGCACGCGCGCACGCGCTGGTGTTTGTCAGTGTGTTCGTTTGTGTGCGCGCATGTGGCGGGGACCCTACGCTTTGCTGTGGTGCATCCTATTGCTGTATATTGTCAGTATTCTTGCTGGCCGAGCAGGATTTTGGTGGCGTACACTCCCCCGCTTTCCTTCCGACAAACACGCTTTCTTAGCTCTTGGGAGCTGTGTCGTCGCCACAAATCGGGCGCCACGCATATCCGAGATGGTCGGAGAGGGTGTATGCATGCAGTGGGCTATTGTCTTGGTGCCGTGGGATCTTTTACCGTGCAAAAGTGGGGGTCGGACGGAGCTGAAAACGGCGGTATGGGTGGCCTCTTGGCGCCGAACGGCACCTTTTCCGGCAGGGGGGTGGGTATGCATGCGCGCACGCGCGCACGCGCTGGTGTTTGTCAGTGTGTTCGTTTGTGTGCGCGCATGTGGCAGGGACCCTACGCTTTACTGTGGTGCATCCTATTGCTGTATATTGTCAGTATTCTTGCTGGCCGAGCAGGATTTTGGTGGCGTACACTCCCCCGCTTTCCTTCCGACAAACACGCTTTCTTAGCTCTTGGGAGCTGTGTCGTCGCCACAAATCGGGCGCCACGCATATCCGAGATGGTCGGAGAGGGTGTATGCATGCAATGGGCTATTGTCTTGGTGCCGTGGGATCTTTTACCGTGCAAAAGTGGGGGTCGGACGGAGCTGAAAACGGCGGTTATGGGTGGCCTCTTGGCGCCGAACGGCACCTTTTCCGGCAGGGGGGGTGGGTATGCATGCGCGCACGCGCGCACGCGCTGGTGTTTGTCAGTGTGTTCGTTTGTGTGCGCGCATGTGGCGGGGACCCTACGCTTTGCTGTGGTGCATCCTATTGCTGTATATTGTCAGTATTCTTGCTGGCCGAGCAGGATTTTGGTGGCGTACACTCCCCGCTTTCCTTCCGACAAAACACGCTTTCTTAGCTCTTGGGAGCTGTGTCGTCGCCACAAATCGGGCGCCACGCATATCCGAGATGGTCGGAGAGGGTGTATGCATGCAGTGGGCTATTGTCTTGGTGCCGTGGGATCTTTTACCGTGCAAAAGTGGGGGTCGGACGGAGCTGAAAACGGCGGTATGGGTGGCCTCTTGGCGCCGAACGGCACCTTTTCCGGCAGGGGGGTGGGTATGCATGCGCGCACGCGCGCACGCGCTGGTGTTTGTCAGTGTGTTCGTTTGTGTGCGCGCATGTGGCGGGGACCCTACGCTTTGCTGTGGTGCATCCTATTGCTGTATATTGTCAGTATTCTTGCTGGCCGAGCAGGATTTTGGTGGCGTACACTCCCCGCTTTCCTTCCGACAAACACGCTTTCTTAGCTCTTGGGAGCTGTGTCGTCGCCACAAATCGGGCGCCACGCATATCGAGATGGTCGGAGAGGGTGTATGCATGCAGTGGGCTATTGTCTTGGTGCCGTGGGATCTTTTACCGTGCAAAAGTGGGGGTCGGACGGAGCTGAAAACGGCGGTATGGGTGGCCTCTTGGCGCCGAACGGCACCTTTTCCGGCAGGGGGGTGGGTATGCATGCGCGCACGCGCGCACGCGCTGGTGTTTGTCAGTGTGTTCGTTTGTGTGCGCGCATGTGGCGGGGACCTACGCTTTCTGTGGTGCATCCTATTGCTGTTATTGTCAGTATTCTTGCTGGCCGAGCAGGATTTTGGTGGCGTACACTCCCCCGCTTTCTTCGACAAACCACGCTTTCTTAGCTCTTGGGAGCTGTGTCGTCGCCACAAATCGGGCGCCACGCATATCCGAGATGGTCGGAGAGGGTGTATTTCATGCAAGTGGGCTATTGTCTTGGTGCCGTTTGGGGTCTTTTACCGTGCAAAAGTGGGGTCGGACGGAGCTGAAAACGGCGGTATGGGTGGCCTCTTGGCGCCGAACGGCACCTTTTCCGGCAGGGGGGTGGGTATGCATGCGCGCACGCGCGCACGCGCTGGTGTTTGTCAGTGTGTTCGTTTGTGTGCGCGCATGTGGCAGGGGACCCTACGCTTTGCTGTGGTGCATCCTATTGCTGTATATTGTCAGTATTCTTGCTGGCCGAGCAGGATTTTGGTGGCGTACACTCCCCCGCTTTCCTTCCGACAAACCGCTTTCTTAGCTCTTGGGAGCTGTGTCGTCGCCACAAATCGGGCGCCACGCATATCCGAGATGGTCGGAGAGGGTGTATGCATGCAGTGGGCTATTGTCTTGGTGCCGTGGGATCTTTTACCGTGCAAAAGTGGGGGTCGGACGGAGCTGAAAACGGCGGTATGGGTGGCCTCTTGGCGCCGAACGGCACCTTTTCCGGCAGGGGGGTGGGTATGCATGCGCGCACGCGCGCACGCGCTGGTGTTTGTCAGTGTGTTCGTTTGTGTGCGCGCATGTGGCAGGGACCCTACGCTTTGCTGTGGTGCATCCTATTGCTGTATATTGTCAGTTTCTTGCTGGCCGAGCAGGATTTTGGTGGCGTTACACTCCCCCGCTTTCCTTCCGACAAACACGCTTTCTTAGCTCTTGGGAGCTGTGTCGTCGCCACAAATCGGGCGCCACGCATATCGAGATGGTCGGAGGGGTGTATAGCATGCAGTGGGCTATTGTCTTGGTGCCGTGGGATCTTTTACCGTGCAAAAGTGGGGGTCGGACGGAGCTGAAAACGGCGGTTATGGGTGGCCTCTTGGCGCCGAACGGCACCTTTTCCGGCAGGGGGGTGGGTATGCATGCGCGCACGCGCGCACGCGCTGGTGTTTGTCAGTGTGTTCGTTTGTGTGGTGCCGCTGTGGCGGGGACCCTACGCTTTGCTGTGGTGCATCCTATTGCTGTATATTGTCAGTATTCTTGTGGCCGAGCAGGATTTTGGTGGCGTACACTCCCCGCTTTCCTTCCGACAAACCAGCTTTCTTAGCTCTTGGGAGCTGTGTCGTCGCCACAAATCGGGCGCCACGCATATCCGAGATGGTCGGAGAGGGTGTATGCATGCAGTGGTATTGTCTTGGTGCCGTGGGATCTTTTACCGTGCAAAAGTGGGGGTCGGACGGAGCTGAAAACGGCGGTATGGGTGGCCTCTTGGCGCCGAACGGCACCTTTTCCGGCAGGGGGGTGGGTATGCATGCGCGCACGCGCGCACGCGCTGGTGTTTGTCAGTGTGTTCGTTTGTGTGCGCGCATGTGGCGGACCCTACGCTTTGCTGTGGTGCATCCTATTGCTGTATATTGTCAGTATTCTTGCTGGCCGAGCAGGATTTTGGTGGCGACACTCCCCCGCTTTCCTTCCGACAACACGCTTTCTTAGCTCTTGGGAGCTGTGTCGTCGCACAAATCGGGCCACGCATATCCGAGTGGTCGGAGAGGGTGTATGCATGCAGTGGGTATTGTCTTGGTGCCGTGGGATCTTTTACCGTGCAAAAGTGGGGTCGGACGGAGCTGAAAACGGCGGTATGGGTGGCCTCTTGCGCCGAACGGCACCTTTTCCGGCAGGGGGTGGGTATGCATGCGCGCACGCGCGCACGCGCTGGTGTTTGTCAGTGTGTTCGTTTGTGTGCGCGCATGTGGCGGGACCCTACGCTTTGCTGTGGTGCATCCTATTGCTGTATATTGTCAGTATTCTTGCTGGCCGAGCAGGATTTTGGTGGCGTACACTCCCCCGCTTTCTTCCGACAAACACGCTTTCTTAGCTCTTGGGAGCTGTGTCGTCGCCACAAATCGGGCGCCACGCATATCCGAGATGGTCGGAGAGGGTGTATGCATGCAGTGGGCTATTGTCTGGTGCCGTGGGATCTTTTTACCGTGCAAAGTGGGGGTCACGGAGCTGAACGGCGGTTGGGTGGCCTTTGGCGCCGAACGCACCTTTTCGGCAGGGGGTGTTGCATCCGCCGCGCGCACGCGCTGGTGTTGTCGTGTGTTCGTTTTGTGCGCGCAGTGGCGGGGACCCTACCTTGCGTGGGCATCCTATTGCTGTATATTAGTATTCTTGTGGCCGAGCGATTTTGGTGGTACATCCCCGCTTTCTTCGACAAACCGTTTCTTAGCTCTTGAGCTGTGTGTCCCACAATCGGCGCACGCATTCCGAGTGGTCGGAGAGGGTGTATCATGCAGTGGTATTGTCTTGTGCGTGGGTCTTTACGTCAAAAGTGGGGGTCGGACGGAGCTGAAAAACGGCGGTATGGGTGGCCTCTTGGCGCCGAACGGCACCTTTTCCGGCAGGGGGTGGGTATGCATGCGCGCACGCGCGCACGCGCTGGTGTTTGTCAGTGTGTTCGTTTTTGTGTGCGCGCATGTGGCGGGGGGACCCTACGCTTTGCTGTGGTGCATCCTATTGCTGTATATTGTCAGTATTCTTGCTGGCCGAGCAGGATTTTGGTGGCGTACACTCCCCGCTTTCCTTCCGACAAACACGCTTTCTTAGCTCTTGGGAGCTGTGTCGTCGCCACAAATCGGGCGCCACGCATATCCGAGATGGTCGGAGAGGGTGTATGCATGCAGTGGGCTATTGTCTTGGTGCCGTGGGATCTTTTTACCGTGCAAAAGTGGGGGTCGGACGGAGCTGAAAACGGCGGTATTGGGTGGCCTCTTGGCGCCGAACGGCACCTTTTCCGGCAGGGGGGTGGGTATGCATGCGCGCACACGCCCCACGCGCTGGTGTTTGTCAGTGTGTTCGTTTGTGTGCGCGCATGTGGCAGGGACCCTACGCTTTGCTGTGGTGCATCCTATTGCTGTATATTGTCAGTATTCTTGCTGGCCGAGCAGGATTTTGGTGGCGTACACTCCCCCGCTTTCCTTCCGACAAACACGCTTTCTTAGCTCTTGGGAGCTGTGTCGTCGCCACAAATCGGGCGCCACGCATATCCGAGATGGTCGGAGAGGGTGTATGCATGCAGTGGGCTATTGTCTTGGTGCCGTGGGATCTTTTACCGTGCAAAAGTGGGGGTCGGACGGAGCTGAAAACGGCGGTATGGGTGGGCCTCTTGGCGCCGAACGGCACCTTTTCCGGCAGGGGGGTGGGTATGCATGCGCGCACGCGCGCACGCGCTGGTGTTTGTCAGTGTGTTCGTTTGTGTGCGCGCATGTGGCGGGGACCCTACGCTTTGCTGTGGTGCATCCTATTGCTGTATATTGTCAGTATTCTTGCTGGCCGAGCAGGATTTTGGTGGCGTACACTCCCCCGCTTTCCTTCCGACAAACACGCTTTCTTAGCTCTTGGGAGCTGTGTCGTCGCCACAAATCGGGCGCCACGCATATCCGAGATGGTCGGAGAGGGTGTATGCATGCAGTGGGCTATTGTCTTGGTGCCGTGGGATCTTTTACCGTGCAAAAGTGGGGGTCGGACGGAGCTGAAAACGGCGGTATGGGTGGCCTCTTGGCGCCGAACGGCACCTTTTCCGGCAGGGGGGTGGGTATGCATGCGCGCACGCGCGCACGCGCTGGTGTTTGTCAGTGTGTTCGTTTGTGTGCGCGCATGTGGCAGGGACCCTACGCTTTGCTGTGGTGCATCCTATTGCTGTATATTGTCAGTATTCTTGCTGGCCGAGCAGGATTTTGGTGGCGTACACTCCCCCGCTTTCCTTCCGACAAACACGCTTTCTTAGCTCTTGGGAGCTGTGTCGTCGCCACAAATCGGGCGCCACGCATATCCGAGATGGTCGGAGAGGGTGTATGCATGCAGTGGGCATTATCTTGGTGCCGTGGGATCTTTTACCGTGCAAAAGTGGGGGTCGGACGGAGCTGAAACGGCGGTATGGGTGGCCTCTTGGCGCCGAACGGCACCTTTTCCGGCAGGGGGGTGGGTATGCATGCGCGCACGCACGCACGCGCTGGTGTTTGTCAGTGTGTTCGTTTGTGTGCGCGCATGTGGCGGGGACCCTACGCTTTGCTGTGGTGCATCCTATTGCTGTATATTGTCAGTATTCTTGCTGGCCGAGCAGGATTTTGGTGGCGTACACTCCCCCGCTTTCCTTCCGACAAACACGCTTTTTTAGCTCTTGGGAGCTGTGTCGTCGCCACAAATCGGGCGCCACGCATATCCGAGATGGTCGGAGAGGGTGTATGCATGCAGTGGGCATTGTCTTGGTGCCGTGGGATCTTTTACCGTGCAAAAGTGGGGGTCGGACGGAGCTGAAAACGGCTTATGGGTGGCCTCTTGGCGCCGACGGCACCTTTTCCGGCAGGGGGGTTGGGTATGCATGCGCGCACGCACGCACGCGCTGGTGTTTGTCAGTGTGTTCGTTTGTGTGCGCGCATGTGGCGGGGACCCTACGCTTTGCTGTGGTGCATCCTATTGCTGTATATTGTCAGTATTCTTGCTGGCCGAGCAGGATTTTGGTGGCGTACACTCCCCCGCTTTCCTTCCGACAAACACGCTTTCTTAGCTCTTGGGAGCTGTGTCGTCGCCACAAATCGGGCGCCACGCATATCCGAGATGGTCGGAGAGGGTGTATGCATGCAGTGGGCTATTGTCTTGGTGCCGTGGGATCTTTTACCGTGCAAAAGTGGGGGTCGGACGGAGCTGAAAACGGCGGTATGGGTGGCCTCTTGGCGCCGAACGGCACCTTTTCCGGCAGGGGGGTGGGTATGCATGCGCGCACGCGCGCACGCGCTGGTGTTTGTCAGTGTGTTCGTTTGTGTGCGCGCATGTGGCGGGGACCTACGCTTTGCTGTGGTGCATCCTATTGCTGTATATTGTCAGTATTCTTGCTGGCCGAGCAGGATTTGGTGGCGTACACTCCCCGCTTTCCTTCCGACAAACACGTTTCTTAGCTCTTGGGAGCTGTGTCGTCGCCACAAATCGGGCGCCACGCATATCGAGATGGTCGGAGAGGGTGTATGCATGCAGTGGGCTATTGTCTTGGTGCCGTGGGATTTTTTACCGTGCAAAAGTGGGGGTCGGACGGAGCTGAAAACGGCGGTATGGGTGGCCTCTTGGCGCCGAACGGCACCTTTTCCGGCAGGGGGGTGGGTATGCATGCGCGCACGCGCGCACGCGCTGGTGTTTGTCAGTGTGTTCGTTTGTGTGCGCGCATGTGGCGGGGACCCTACCTTTGCTGTGGTGCATCCTATTGCTGTATATTGTCAGTATTCTTGCTGGCCGAGCAGGATTTTGGTGGCGTACACTCCCCCGCTTTCCTTCCGACAAACACGCTTTCTTAGCTCTTGGGAGCTGTGTCGTCGCCACAAATCGGGCGCCACGCATATCCGAGATGGTCGGAGAGGGTGTATGCTGCAGTGGGCTATTGTCTTGGTGCCGTGGGATCTTTTACCGTGCAAAAGTGGGGGTCGGACGGAGCTGAAAACGGCGGTATGGGTGGCCTCTTGGCGCCGAACGGCACCTTTTCCGGCAGGGGGTGGGTATGCATGCGCGCACGCGCGCACGCGCTGGTGTTTGTCAGTGTGTTCGTTTGTGTGCGCGCATGTGGCGGGGACCCTACGCTTTGCTGTGGTGCATCCTATTGCTGTATATTGTCAGTATTCTTGCTGGCCGAGCAGGATTTTGGTGGCGTACACTCCCCCGCTTTCCTTCCGACAAACACGCTTTCTTAGCTCTTGGGAGCTGTGTCGTCGCCACAAATCGGGCGCCACGCATATCCGAGATGGTCGGAGAGGGTGTATGCATGCAGTGGGCTATTGTCTTGGTGCCGTGGGATCTTTTACCGTGCAAAAGTGGGGGTCGGACGGAGCTGAAAACGGCGGTATGGGTGGCCTCTTGGCGCCGAACGGCACCTTTTCCGGCAGGGGGGTGGGTATGCATGCGCGCACGCGCGCACGCGCTGGTGTTTGTCAGTGTGTTCGTTTGTGTGCGCGCATGTGGCGGGGACCCTACGCTTTGCTGTGGTGCATCCTATTGCTGTATATTGTCAGTATTTTGCTGGCCGAGCAGGATTTTGGTGGCGTACACTCCCCCGCTTTCCTTCCGACAAACACGCTTTCTTAGCTCTTGGGAGCTGTGTCGTCGCCACAAATCGGGCGCCACGCATATTCGAGATGGTCGGAGAGGGTGTATGCATGCAGTGGGCTATTGTCTTGGTGCCGTGGGATCTTTTACCGTGCAAAAGTGGGGGTCGGACGGAGCTGAAAACGGCGGTATGGGTGGCCTCTTGGCGCCGAACGGCACCTTTTCCGGCAGGGGGTGGGTATGCATGCGCGCACGCGCGCACGCGCTGGTGTTTGTCAGTGTGTTCGTTTGTGTGCGCGCATGTGGCGGGGACCCTACACTTTGCTGTGGTGCATCCTATTGCTGTATATTGTCAGTATTCTTGCTGGCCGAGCAGGATTTTGGTGGCGTACACTCCCCCGCTTTCCTTCCGACAAACACGCTTTCTTAGCTCTTGGGAGCTGTGTCGTCGCCACAAATCGGGCGCCACGCATATCCGAGATGGTCGGAGAGGGTGTATGCTGCAGTGGGCTATTGTCTTGGTGCCGTGGGATCTTTTACCGTGCAAAAGTGGGGGTCGGACGGAGCTGAAAACGGCGGTATGGGTGGCCTCTTGGCGCCGAACGGCACCTTTTCCGGCAGGGGGGTGGGTATGCATGCGCGCACGCGCGCACGCAGCTGGTGTTTGTCAGTGTGTTCGTTTGTGTGCGCGCATGTGGCGGGGACCCTACACTTTGCTGTGGTGCATCCTATTGCTGTATATTGTCAGTATTCTTGCTGGCCGAGCAGGATTTTGGTGGCGTACACTCCCCCGCTTTCCTTCCGACAAACACGCTTTCTTAGCTCTTGGGAGCTGTGTCGTCGCCACAAATCGGGCGCCACGCATATCGAGATGGTCGGAGAGGGTGTATGCATGCAGTGGGCTATTGTCTTGGTGCCGTGGGATCTTTTACCGTGCAAAAGTGGGGGTGGACGGAGCTGAAAACGGCGGTATGGGTGGCCTCTTGGCGCCGAACGGCACCTTTTCCGGCAGGGGGTGGGTATGCATGCGCGCACGCGCGCACGCGCTGGTGTTTGTCAGTGTGTTCGTTTGTGTGCGCGCATGTGGCGGGGACCCTACACTTTGCTGTGGTGCATCCTATTGCTGTATATTGTCAGTATTCTTGCTGGCCGAGCAGGATTTTGGTGGCGTACACTCCCCCGCTTTCCTTCCGACAAACACGCTTTCTTAGCTCTTGGGAGCTGTGTCGTCGCCACAAATCGGGCGCCACGCATATCCGAGATGGTCGGAGAGGGTGTATGCATCAGTGGGCTATTGTCTTGGTGCCGTGGGATCTTTTACCTGCAAAAGTGGGGGTCGGACGGAGCTGAAACGGCGGTATGGGTGGCCTCTTGGCGCCGAACGGCACCTTTTCCGGCAGGGGGGTGGGTATGCATGCGCGCACGCGCGCACTCGCTGGTGTTTGTCAGTGTGTTCGTTTGTTGCGGCATGTGGCGGGGACCTACACTTGCTGTGGTGCATCTATTGCTGTATATTGTCGTATTCTTGCTGCCGGCAGGATTTTGTGCGTCACTCACCCCTTTCCTTCCGACAAACCGCTTTCTTAGCTCTTGGGCGCTGTGTCGTCGCCACAAATCGGGCGCCAAGCAATACCGAGATGGTCGGGGGAGGGTGTATGCATGCAGGGCTATTGTCTTGGTGCCGTGGGATCTTTTACCGTGCAAAAGTGGGGGTCGGACGGAGCTGAAAACGGCGGTATGGGTGGCCTCTTGGCGCCAAACGGCACCTTTTCCGGCAGGGGGGTGGGTATGCATGCCGCACGCGCGCACGCGCGCACGCGCTGGTGTTTGTCAGTGTGTTCGTTTTGTGCGGCATGTGGCGGGGACCCTACACTTGCTGTGTGCATCCTATTGCTGTATATTTTCAGTTTCTTGCTGGCCGAGCAGGATTTTGGTGGCGTACACTCCCGCTTTCCTTCCGACAAACACGCTTTCTTAGCTCTTGGGAGCTGTGTCGTCGCCACAAACGGGCGCCACGCAATCCGAGATGGTCGGAGAGGTATATGCATGCAGTGGGCTATTGTCTTGGTGCCGTGGGATCTTTTACGTGCAAAAGTGGGGGTCGGACGGAGTGAAAACGGCGGTATGGGTGGCTCTTGGCGCCAAACGGCACCTTTTCCGGCAGGGGGGTGGGTATGCATGCGCAGACGCGCGCACGCGCTGGTGTTTGTCAGGTGTTCGTTTGTGTGCGTGCATGTGGCGGGGACCCTACACTTTGCTGTGGTGCATCTATTGCTGTATATTATCAGTATTCTTGCTGGCCGAGCAGGATTTTGGTGGCGTACACTCCCCCGCTTTCCTTCCGAGAAACACGCTTTTTAGCTCTTGGGAGCTGTGTCGTCGCCATAAATCGGGCGCCACGCATATCCGAGATGTCGGAGAGGGTGTATGCATGCAGTGGGCTATTGTCTTGGTGCCGTGGGATCTTTTACTGTGCAAAAGTGGGGGTCGGACGGAGCTGAAAACGGCGGTATGGGTGGCCTCTTGGCGCCAACGGCACCTTTTCCGGCAGGGGTGTGGTATGCATGTGCGCACGCGCATACGCGCTGGTGTTTGTCGTGTGTTCGTTTGTGTGCGCGCATGTGGCGGGGACCCTACACTTTGCTGTGGTGCATCCTATTGCTGTATATTGTCAGTATTCTTGTGGCCGAGCAGGATTTTGGTGGCGTACACTCCCCCGCTTTCCTTCCGACAAACACGCTTTCTTAGCTCTTGGGAGCTGTGTCGTCGCCACAAATCGGGCGCCACGCATATCCGAGATGGTCGGAGAGGGTGTATGCATGCAGTGGGCTATTGTCTTGGTGCGTGGGATCTTTTACCGTGCAAAAGTGGGGGTCGGACGGAGCTGAAAACGGCGGTATGGTGGCCTCTTGGCGCCAAACGGCACCTTTTCCGGCAGGGGGGTGGGTATGCATGCGCGCACGCGCGCACGCGCTGGTGTTTGTCAGTGTGTTCGTTTGTGTGCGCGCATGTGGCGGGGACCCTACACTTTGCTGTGGTGCATCCTATTGCTGTATATTGTCAGTATTCTTGCTGGCCGAGCAGGATTTTGGTGGCGTACACTCCCCCGCTTTCCTTCCGACAAACACGCTTTCTTAGCTCTTGGGAGCTGTGTCGTCGCCACAAATCGGGCGCCACGCATATCGAGATGGTCGGAGAGGGTGTATGCATGCAGTGGGCTATTGTCTTGGTGCCGTGGGATCTTTTACCGTGCAAAAGTGGGGGTCGGACGGAGCTGAAAACGGCGGTATGGGTGGCCTCTTGGCGCCGAACGGCACCTTTTCCGGCAGGGGGGTGGGTATGCATGCGCGCACGCGCGCACGCGCTGGTGTTTGTCAGTGTGTTCGTTTGTGTGCGCGCATGTGGCGGGGACCCTACACTTTGCTGTGGTGCATCCTATTGCTGTATATTGTCAGTATTCTTGCTGGCCGAGCAGGATTTTGGTGGCGTACACTCCCCCGCTTTCCTTCCGACAAACACGCTTTCTTAGCTCTTGGGAGCTGTGTCGTCGACACAAATCGGCTGCCACGCATATCCGAGATGGTCGGAGAGGTGGTAATGCATGCAGTGGGCTATTGTCTTGGTGCCGTGGGATCTTTTACCGTGCAAAAGTTGGGGTCGGATGGAGCTGAAAACGGCAGTATGGGTGGCCTCTTGGCGCCGAACGGCACCTTTTCCGGCAGGGGGTGGGTATGCATGCGCACACGCGCGCACGCGCTGGTGTTTGTCAGTGTGTTTGTTTGTGTGCGCGCATGTGGCGGGGACCCTACACTTTGCTGTGGTGCATCCTATTGCTGTATATTGTCAGTATTCTTGCTGGCCGAGCAGGATTTTGGTGGCGTACACTCCCGCTTTCCTTCCGACAAACACGCTTTCTTAGCTCTTGGGAGCTGTGTCGTCGCCACAAATCGGGCGCCACGCATATCCGAGATGGTCGGAGAGGGTTGTATGCATGCAGTGGGCTATTGTCTTGGTGCCGTGGGATCTTTTACCGTGCAAAAGTGGGGGTCGGACGGAGCTGAAAACGGCGGTATGGGTGGCCTCTTGGCGCCGAACGGCACCTTTTCCGGCAGGGGGGTGGGTATGCATGCGCGCACGCGCGCACTCGCTGGTGTTTGTCAGTGTGTTCGTTTGTGTGCGCGCATTGTGGCGGGGACCTACACTTTGCTGTGGTGCATCCTATTGCTGTATATTGTCAGTATTCTTGCTGGCCGAGCAGGATTTTGGTGGCGTACACTCACCCCTTTCCTTCCGACAAACACGCTTTCTTAGCTCTTGGGCGCTGTGTCGTCGCCACAAATCGGGCGCCAAGCATATCCGAGATGGTCGGAGAGGGTGTATGCATGCAGTGGGCTATTGTCTTGGTGCCGTGGGATCTTTTACCGTGCAAAAGTGGGGGTCGGACGGAGCTGAAAACGGCGGTATGGGTGGCCTCTTGGCGCCAAACGGCACCTTTTCCGGCAGGGGGGTGGGTATGCATGCGCGCACGCGCGCACGCGCGCACGCGCTGGTGTTTGTCAGTGTGTTCGTTTGTGTGCGCGCATGTGGCGGGGACCCTACACTTTGCTGTTGTGCATCCTATTGCTGTATATTGTCAGTATTCTTGCTGGCCGAGCAGGATTTTGGTGGCGTACACTCACCCGCTTTCCTTCCGACAAACACGCTTTCTTAGCTCTTGGGAGCTGTGTCGTCGCCACAAATCGGGCGCCACGCATATCCGAGATGGTCGGAGAGGGTATATGCATGCAGTGGGCTATTGTCTTGGTGCCGTGGGATCTTTTACCGTGCAAAAGTGGGGGTCGGACGGAGCTGAAAACGGCGGTATGGGTGGCCTCTTGGGCCAAACGGCACCTTTTCCGGCAGGGGGGTGGGTATGCATGCGCGCACGCGCGCACGCGCTGGTGTTTGTCAGTGTGTTCGTTTGTGTGCGCGCATGTGGCGGGGACCCTACACTTTGCTGTGGTGCATCCTATTGCTGTATATATTCAGTATTCTTGCTGGCCGAGCAGGATTTTGGTGGCGTACACTCCCCCGCTTTCCTTCCGACAAACACGCTTTCTTAGCTCTTGGGAGCTGTGTCGTCGCCACAAATCGGGCGCCACGCATATCCGAGATGGTCGGAGAGGGTGTATGCATGCAGTGGGCTATTGTCTTGGTGCCGTGGGATCTTTTACCGTGCAAAAGTGGGGGTCGGACGGAGCTGAAAACGGCGGTATGGGTGGCCTCTTGGCGCCAAACGGCACCTTTTCCGGCAGGGGGGTGGGTATGCATGCGCGCACGCGCGCACGCGCTGTTGTTTGTCAGTGTGTTCGTTTGTGTGCGCGCATGTGGCGGGGACCCTACACTTTGCTGTGGTGCATCATATTGCTGTATATTGTCATTATTCTTGCTGGCCGAGGAGGGTTTTGGAGGCGTACACTCACCAGCTTTCCTCCCGACAAACACGCTTTCTTAGCTCTCGAGCGCTGTGTCGTCGCCACAAATCGGGCGCCATGCATATCCGAGATAGTCGGAGAGGGTGTATGCATGCCGTGGGCTATTGTCTTGGTGCCGTGGGATCTTTTACCGTGCAAAAGTGGGGGTCGGACGGAGCTGAAAACGGCGGTATGGGTGGCCTCTTGGCGCCAAACGGCACCTTTTCCGGCAGGGGGGTGGGTATGCATGCGCGCACGCGCGCAACGCGCTGGTGTTTGTCAGTGTGTTCGTTTGTGTGCGCGCATGTGGCGGGGACCCTACACTTTGCTGTGGTGCATCATATTGCTGTATATTGTCATTATTCTTGCTGGCCGAGGAGTGTTTTGGTGGCGTACACTCACCAGCTTTCCCTCCAACAAACACGCTTTCGTAGCTCCTGGGCGCTGTGTCGTCGCCAGAAATCGGGCGCCACGCATATCCAAGATTGCCGGAGAGAGTGTATGCATACAACGGCATATTGTCTTGGTTCCTTGGGATCTTTTACCGTGCAAAAGTTGGGGTCGGGCGGGGCTGAAAGCCGCTCTTTGGGTGGCCTCTTGGCGCCAAACGGAACCTTTTCTGCAGGGGGATGGGTATGCATGCGAGAAACGTGCGCGCGCGTTGGTGTTTGTCAGTGTGTTCGTTAGTGTACACGCATGTGGCAGGGACCCTTCAGATTTCTGTGGTGCATGGTATTGCTGTATACTTTCATTATTTTTACTCCCACATCAGTATTTGGGTGGCGTACACTTTCCCGCTTTCCTTCCGACAAACACGCTTTCTTAGCTCTTCGGGGCTGTGTTGTCGCCACAAATCGGGAGCCACGCATATCCAAGACGTCCAGAGAGAGTGTATGCATACAGTGCCATATTGTCTTGGTGCCGTGGGATCTTTTACCGTTCAAAAGTTGGGATTGGGCGGGGCTGAAAGCCGCTCTTTTGGTGGACTCTTGCCGCCAAACGGCACATTTTTCTGCAGGGGGGTGGGTATACATGGGAGCACGCGCACGCGTGTTGGATTTTTTCAGTGTGTTCGTTAGTGTCCGCGCATGTGGCGGGGACCCTGCAGATTGCTGTGGTGCATGATATTGCTGTATATTGTCATTATTCTTGCTCGCACAGCAGGATCTTGGTGGCGTACACTTACCGCCTTTCCTTCTGACAAACACGCTTTCTTAGCCTCTGGGGGCTGTGTCGTCGCCACAAATCGGGCGCCACACATATCCAAGATTGCCGGAGAGAGTGTCTGCATACATTGCCATATTCTCTCTGTGCCGTGGGATCATTTTCCGTGCAAAAGTCGGGATCGGGCGTGGCTGAAAGCCGCTCTTTGGGTTCTCTCTTGGCACCAAACGGCACCTTTTCCGGCAGGGGGGTGGGTATGCATGCGAGCACGTGCACGCGCGTTGGTGTTTGTCACAGTGTTCGTTAGTGTCCGCGCTTGTGGCGGGGTCCCTGCAGATTGGTGTGGTGCATGGTATTGCTGCATATTGTCATTATTTTTGCTCGCAGAGCAGGATTTCGGCGGCGTACACTTACTCGCTTTCCTTCCGACAAACACGCTTTTCTTATCTCCTGGGGGCTGTGTCATCGCCGCAAATCGGGCGCCACGCATATCCAAGACGTCCAGAGAGAGTGTATGCATACAGTGCCATATTGTTTTGGTGCCGTGGGATCTTTTTCCGTGTAAAAGTCGGGGTCGGGCGGGGCTGAAAGCCGCTCTTTGGGTGGCCTCTTGGCGCCAAACGGAACCTTTTCTTCTACAGGGGGGTGGGTATGCATGCGAGCACGCGCGCGCGCGTTGGTGTTTGTTAGTGTGTTCGTTTGTGTGCGCGCATGTAGCGGGGACCTTGCAGATTGCTGTGGTGCATCATATTGCTGTATATTGTCATTATTCTTGCTCGCACAGCAGGATTTTAGTGGCGTTATACTTACCCGCTTTCCTTCCGACAAACACGCTTTCTTAGCTCTTGGGGGCTGTGTCGTCGCCACAAATCGGGCGCCACGCATATCCAAGATGGCCGGAGAGAGTGTATGCATGCCGTGGGCTATTGTCTTGGTGCCGTGGGATCATTTTCCGTGCAAAAGTCGGGGTTGGGCGGGGCTGAAAGCTGCTCTTTCGGTGGCCTCTTGGGGCCAAACGGCACCTTTTTCTGCAGGGAGGTGGGTATGCATGCGAGCACGCGCGCGCGCGATGGTGTTTGTCAGTTTGTTTCGTTAGTGTGCGCGCATGTGGCGGGGACCCTGCAGATTGGTGTGGTGCATGGTATTGCTGTATATTGTCATTATTCTTGCTCGCACAGCAGGATTTTGGTGGCGTGCACTTACCTGCTTTCCTTTCGACAACCACGCTTTCTTAGCTCTTGGGCGCATTGTCGTTGCCACAAATCGGTGATACACTTGCTATATTCAAGACAGGTGCCCCTCTTTGGAGATGTGGTGTCGCCACATGACTGGCGCCACCCATATCAACGATACTAATAAAGTATGTAAAAATAACCACATGCACAAAAACACAAAAGTGTGCACACATGCCCGTGCATATCCCCCCCCCCCCCCAAGAATAAGACGCATTTCGAGAAGGTGTTACAAAGGATTGGTCACCAAACCACGGGATAGATAAGTAAATAGATATGTAAGTAGATAGTGTGCGGTGGTGGTTCGTACCCCGTTTTGGATCAAAACTTGTTCCCCATCCATTAGACCCTGAGTGGTTGTCTGGGCGCTAGTCTTTCGGATGAGACGATAAACCAAGGTCCCGTGTATTACACATCACTATTTAGCGCACGTAAAAGAAACCCACGGCGACCTTGGCAAAATTCTGTAGAAAAAATCCACTCTGATAGGGAAACAAACACAGTTGCATGTAGGAAAAAAATGGGTAGGCGCTGCATTTGTGGCTACGCGCTCTCCCCGGGGAGAGCAGCCCGAATTTCACTCAGAGAAACCTGCTGTGACATAAAGTGGTACAAATACAAAAATACAAAATAATGTCTTCATCATTACTGATATGCTCTATGTGCGTACTGTGGAGTGTTTTGCAATACTATTTCTATATCCTTGTTTTGTATCTGACTTTTCAGATCCTCTATCTGAACCATGCCAGAAGCTTTGTCAGTTCAACAGGGTGTGTGTGTGTGTGTGTGTGTGTGTGGTGTGTGTGTGTGTGTGTGTGTGTGTGTGTGTGTGTGTGTGTGTGTGTGTGTGTGTGTGTGTGTGTGTGTTGTGGTGTGTGTGTGATTTTTTTCTCACCTTTTATCAAAATGCTATGATTTATATGACTTATTTTGTTGAAAGATGGTGGTGGTTGATATTTTCAGTTGTTTACTTCATTATAATTATTCTCTTGTTTGCTCTTTAATTATTAGCACTTTTTAAAAATTCAAAATCATCGTTTGATTCTTATTATTTTCGTTTCAGAATGGGTTCTTTTTCATTACCTTATTATTGTATTTCTGCCTTATTTCTTGTCTCTTGTTTGCTACTACTACTACTACTACTACTAATAATAATACATGGAATTTGTATAGCGCTATCTCTTGTAAAAACAAATCAAAGCGCTTGCATTCGACCTACACAACACGCAGTCAACAACAATTTACAGTTTTAACAAATTCAAATATACACACACGCACGCACGCATGCACGCAGCACGGCCGCACGCACACACACCTTCCAACGTTAAGCACTTTGGCAGGTGGATGTTGAAGGCAGGGACAGGTAAGAGATGGAAGCGGAGGAGAAAAACTTAGGTTTGAAATAAATGTGTCTTGAGGTTGGATTTAAAAGTGTCATAAGTAGGCTTTTGCCGGAGGGAGAGAGGAAGGTCGTTCCACATCGATGGATCAGAAACAGCGAAAGAGCGGCGGCCAACGGTAGATAGGTTGAATCTGGGTATTCTTAAAGACAAAGTATCTGCCGACGAGCGGAGGGAGCGAGAAGGTGTGTACAAGTGAAGACATTCACAGAGGTAGGAGGGTGCAGTATTGTGGAGACATTTGTAACAGAGGGTATTGATCTTGTAGTTTACTCTCTGTGGTACGGGCAGCCAATGGAGAGATTGCAAGAGAGGGGTAATGTGCTCAGATTTTTTCTTTCTGAGGACCAGACGAGCTGCAGAGTTTTGTATACGTTGAAGGGAGTGGATGGATGATGCTGGCAGACCAGCCAAAAGAGAATTGCAATAGTCCAGACGTGAGAGAATAAGAGAAGTGACAAGTTTGGATGTTGCATCAGTGGACAGGTACTTTCGAATTGCACTATTGCACTACTGGGTATGTTTTTTTTGTTGTTCTTGGTAGTTAGATCATTATTATTGTTGCTATCTAGAGGTTTTTTTATCTTGATCTTATCCCTGATAAAGGCGTGGACTGAGTGTAAACAAGCTCACGAGTGTTTATTCATTATCCTCGAAATGAAAGATTTTTCCTTGCCTTGCCCTTGCCTTGCCTTTGCCTTGCCTTGCCTCTCTCTCATATATGATACACATGATGGTATGTATATAAACAAATTTATGTATACATCAATAAAATAATAAATGAATGAATGAATAAACGAATAAACAAATAAATATACAAGTGTGTGTGTGTGTTCCTTGCTTTTTTTCCCTCCAGAACACTGTGATCAGCACCCTCTCCAGGCTTCATCCACATCATGCAGCTGCTGAATCCTCAACTCCAGACTACTGTTTCATTTCTTCTGAAAAGAAACACACCAAAAACTAATGCATGTACATGCAAAATTCGTAGGCGAGACATGCTTATTCAAG
>CM060345.1:24503682-24508682 GCA_030674155.1 Stramonita haemastoma
AAATGTCTGAGTTCACCCACTTTGTGGGTTCACTGCATTGACTTGTTTAGGAGTCGGTGGTGCATTGAGTTTTTGGACAAGGTGGACTTGAGGGAACCCATTCCTTTTTGGGTCTTCATTGCTGCTGGCCAAAAACTGACCAATTTTTCTGCAAATGACGGGGTTGACCAATAGTGAGATTTTTTTGCATATTTATATGACTGGTTTTGCCCACCTGTACAGTAATGGCGTCTGAACATGACACTGTGTGCATGTGATTACCGGCACACAATGGCCTCCTCTTTTGAAAGCTGCAACGTGCAACAGGTTTCTAAAAGTGCTGGGTTTCTAAAGTGTAAGGGTGAGAACAGATAATATTTACAAAACTGCATACACACGGGGACCGGATGAAAAAAAAAACATGATTGCTTATTCTGTTATCCTCGATATAAAAGAATAAATAGTAAATAAATAAAATAACCTGTGGGCAAGATATTCTGCGAGTGCTTGAACACAAGGCATTGGTTTATAGTCTCGTAGGAAAGAATTTTAGGGGAGTGGAATCGGTACTGATGTTAGGTCCAAGGTAAAAATCCCTGAAAACCGGTATCTCCCGGATGACTCGATTCCCAGCGGTCAGATCACAGACAATGTGTTTTCAGCGTGCCCACGTATGTGTGTGTTGTGTGTGCGTGCGCGTACGTGTGTGTGGTGCCCACTGTGAACTTAGAATATCAGTTATAGCTTTAAAAAAATAACCCTCACCAGGGGAGTGAATTTGAACCTTTGATCTGTTGCCGTCAGATGATTTCCACACCAGTGTGCATGCATTGTTTGACATTGTCATCCGTCCTACGGGCACACAATGTTGTCTTAGCTATGCTTGACCCCCCCCCCCCCCCCCCAATGGATTTATGTGTTCTTGAGATATTAAAAGATTGTATTCGTATATTCGTATTTGTAATAGTTATCTTTCCCGAAAGGTCCAATGGGATTTCACCTGTGTGCAAAACAGGATTCAACTTGTGCAAGGTACTCTGCCTGCGTAAGCAAACAGGGCCTTGGTTTAGTGGCATGCGATAGACATCCGGAGCAGTGACGTCGGAACTGAGTTAACTTCAGGTTGATAAATAGGACCTCAAAAAGGTGTCCAGGTAGTGGTTTGAACATGCACAGATTACAAACTCAGTCTACTAGGCTCCCCCCCCCCACCTGCCGAAAAAAGTGAGCTAGATGTCCTGTGTGCATTGAACAGGGTATCGGCTACATCGTTGGTCTGCAGAACTTGGGATACAAAAATAAAAGCACTGAAATGAACATCAGTGGAATCTGTCCGCATAATACTCCATGTAACTTTGATAGAAATATGTTAGAACTTGACCCAGGTCATTTTTTTTTTTATCAATCTAACGTAGTGGCATTTGTTTCTTTCAGGAGGCAGACACAGAAACATAGCCATCATTGTGTTTAACTCGACACTTCTACAAGCACCATAACAGAAGTCTGATAAACATCTAACTCCCACCCCCCACCCCCACCCCCACACACCACCAAGAACCAGTCTGAATACAATAGAAGCCTGACATATCCGCAACCCCCCCCCCCCCCCCTTGCCAACCATCACCAGTCTGAATACATAGGAAGCCAGATAAACATCGGGAACCACCACCACCACCAAGAACCAGTCTGTACCACAAGGAAGCCGATGTTGACAGTCTGCAGCTTGCCACCTCCCACACTGCTGCAGGGCAGGCACTCTACAGACAGCTTGCCACCTCCCACACTGCTGCAGGGCAGGCACTCTACAGACAGACATCCTTCTTCCCCAGGACCACAGACTGCAACAGCCTTCCTGCAGAAGCTGCTCTCAGCCCCATCCTGGAAGGTTGGACATTCCGAAGGTGACCTAAACCCACCCCTTCCCCCATCCCTCCTCCCTCGTCTTCAGACTTCATACTCAAACACCCCCTTCCCTCCTCGACAGTCTACAGAATCTTCATACTAAGTACCCCCCTCGACAGTCTACAGAATCTTCATACTCATGCACCCCCCTCGACAGTCTACAGAATCTTCATACTCATGCACCCCCCTCGACAGTCTACAGAATCTTCATACGCAAGCACCCCCCCCCCCAATCCTTAGTCTACAGAATCTTAATGATGAAGGCGGTAGCGAAAGGAAAGAAGGAAGCCACATAACATGGGAGCACAAGGAGATGGAAACTGGAAATGTCGAAGATAGGTAACTATTTTCGCTGTTTTATAATTTACCAGGATTTTTTTGTCATAGATTAACTGTAACAAAAAGACATACCCATTATTCTTTTTCATTTTGTTCTAAAGTATTTGTTTTTATTCTTGTGCTATCTTACCTGGGTTTTGTGTATGCCGTGATCGCATTCTTAGGTAGCGCATTTACCTAGAAAAAATTACCCCCCCCCCCACCTCCCGAAACCGAAAGGTTCATACATTTTACAGTTGTTATACATATGCATGACCCCCCCCCCCCTCCCTCCCTCCTCTCCTCTCTTCTAACCCTTCATCTTTCATCCTTCCCCTCTTTGTGTCTCTCTCCATCCCTCTTTCTATCCTTCTCCCTTCCTCCCTCTTTCCCTTTCCATCTTGCACTTTCTCTCCTTCCCTCTTTTACTTTGTCTGCACCCTCCCCCCTCCATGTCTTTTCGGATTTCCTTCTTTCCATGACATTTTAGTCTTGTCCTATAAAATATTATTAGTAGCAGTGTTATATTTATTTGTTTGTTTAATAGGTGATTAATTTTAATTTTTGCAATCGTAAATATGTTGAACAGCATGCAACTGTCGTCTTTGTAGGTGGCTTGTTTCATTTTTTAAGTTGAAGTCATCAAGCCCATTTATGCATTTGTTAGGGGGGGTATAGCTTAGTGGTTAGTGTTGCCCTTGTGGCCAGACACCTAGGATCGAGCCACTATTGATTCGCCCATTCGAGATTTTCCCCCTGGAGTTAACAGTACCAACTCGACCCCCCCCCCCAAAGTCCTTTAGATCAGACTACACACCGAAGTGCATTATGTATGCTGAACTCCCCACGCACATGTTAACCGGTTCTGCCTTTCGGAAGAGGTCATTTCGTGAGAGTAGGAATGGATGAACTTTAAAAATCTTACCCCCCCCCCCCCCCCCCCAAATAACACACCAAAAATCCCAACAAGAAAGGCATGCATACAGGTGTTAACACCATTCCGAAGTCGGAATGCCACTACTTTAAATGTGGATAAAGAGGGTTGCAACTTTGTAGCTCCTACCCAAGAACAAAAACAAAATGACTAAACTGTTGCTAATAAAGTTATTTGTCACAATGTGTGAATGTCTATCATGACCAAACTATATTCTGTATGCTTTTCTCTCACTCTTATGCTTGGGTTTTCATTTTTTTTTTTTTGTTTTGTGTTTTTTAAGGGGGAATCTTCTACAAAATTAAGTTTAATAAAAAAAAAATCGACAGGAGTATTTGACAATACTTTGATCAGAATAATTATTGTAAGCTTTAATAGGCTAGTGCCGCCGCGGAACCAGCTCGGAACCACCAACTAGAAAAAGTGCGGAACTTTTCAAAAGTGCGGAGCTTTTCACAAAATGTCCACTTGTCGCGGAACACTTGTGTTGTGGACTTGCACTGCTCGTTTCGTGTTACACCGCGTTACTGCGGGAGTCGATCATTACGGAAAGATTGCTGGGCCTCCGTTGTCTACCTCTTTTTGCGGTGGATAGACGACGTCTCTGTTATTGTAAAGCACCCAACAAAAATATCGGCTATACTTTCCGCTTCAATACGGTTTGGCTGAATACCGTGATATTGTAGTGTCGTAATAAACTGTTGGGACATGAGTAGGGTTGCTTTTTGTTGAAGAAGTCAAGCGCAGATGATTCTGTTCAGAAACTGTCATACCAGAAGGTCTGTTTTGTCTTTACGGAATTGGAAATCGGTAGGTGGGCTTGAAATGGGGTTCGTTTTACCGGTGACGCGCACTTGAACTTCAGTGCTGGTAAAAATTCGAGGTTGACACATTTCCGTGAGCGCGTGCGAACACGCGCGCGCGCGTACACACACGCACGCACACACACACACACACACGCACACGCACACGCACTCGCTTACACACATACTCTATCAGGCACACACGCATGCACGCACACACCCACATATAATTTATTTTTGGTTTTTATTAGAGAATGTTTGTGTTTGGTTTTATCATCAGACATTTCCCAAATGTCATGGAACCTTCTCATCACAGAAGCTATGACGACACCGCTGTCAGATGAACTGGGGAGACAAGACCTCTGAACTATATGTCCACATGATTGATTTTTTTTTTTTTTTGTCTAATGTTCTTTTTTGTCAAGGACCCTGTTAGGGAAGGATAGAGGATGGAGGAAAAAGGAAACCTTCAACAAGGCCCTGAAGGGCTTTGTTCACTTGGGATCTGAGATTTGAAGATGCCTTCGTCTTCAAACTAGGGATATTCTGTTTCCCTCGCATGCGTAGAATTCATGCATACGGTTGCATACTTTCAGATCCCACAGGACTGTGCTCGAAGTCCAGTAACGTAGTGGACATGTCTGCAACGGAATGCAGTCTATATGACATAGTGACCACATCAAAAACCCTTCGAGGAAGACTTGAGAGAGCAGTGAGCATTTGCGGAAAGAAAAACCACTGAATATACAGTGGAATGTATAGAGGTGAGCAGGCAAATTCACCGGTTGTGTAGCCGCTGCCTTACACAGCCCACGGGCATGTCTCTTAAAAGGAGGCTCTGTGAAAGGCGGTTTACATTGCTCACAAAAGGTTAGAGATGCAAAGCTCATCTCCATATTCCCCCATGTTCTAACTCAAATGTTGCTCCCGAAGTTCTGTCAGACTTGTGGTCTTTTCTGTTGGACTACCCTGTCCACTGCCGGACTTTTGAGGGGTTGTGACTTTGTCACCTGGTGTGAGAAAACACCACCCTCGAAGCATCAGAAACACTCATGCGGGGTTGT
>CM060345.1:24511182-24526182 GCA_030674155.1 Stramonita haemastoma
CCTGACACCAGTCATCGGAGCCTGCAGTTTCAGAACTTATGGAACTGGAATCTAGTGCCAGTGACCTCACATTGCTGGCACCAGTCATCAGTCTGCAAAGGTGTGCTGCCACATACTTGTTGATGTTTACTTCTGTCTTCCATCACTTTTCTGATTCTGTCTCGGGCCAGGGTTTCTAAAGTATTAAGATTAATTTAGCTTTCCTGACGCATTAGTTTCATTCTCTCTCTCTCTCTCTCTCTCTCTCTCTCTCTCTCTCTCTCTCTCTCTCTCTCTCTCTCTCTCTCTCTCTCTCGCCCTCTGTCTCGCTCTCTCTCTCGCTGTGTGCGTCTCTGTGTCTTTCTCTCTTTCTTGGTCTTGCTCTCTCTCTCTCTCTCTCTCTCTCTCTCTCTCTCTCTCTCTCTCTCTCTCTCTCTCCTCTCTCTCTCTCTCTCTCTCTCTCTCTCTGTGTGGTTTCAGAAGTGAGAAAATAAATTTCGAATTTTCTACCAGAAAGACCTTCAGTATGCCGGTGACGGGACTACCATCCTCTCTAGAAACGGTTTTGAACACCTTCCTGCAGGAAATGTCTCTCACATCATACAAAATCGACGGCAGAGAGAATCAAACTGTTATTGTGTTGCGCCTGTCACCAGCCCACCAGCATCCTGCTACACACAGCCACAGTGACAGCGTTGTGTACCGTAAGAAAGGGGCAGCGCAAATTGCTAGGGACAAAAGGAGAGTGGAGACACATAAGGTCAGTTTAAAGGAGAAACAACGTGAACATTCTGTCTCCCCTTCGAATTTGTTTCTCCCCACGCCCCCAAGTTTATTTTATAACACTGAAAAAGAAATGGCCATGGACACGTTCAAAGATGACACGCCCACTGGCACTCCTCGCTGTGCTGCTAAATCCGCACGTGCAACACGGCAAGCCGTCTCTTCTCCGTCATGCATGCCTGATGTTGACCCAGTGTCAGTGACAGTGCAACCGCACGAGTTGGCGCTTGAGGACTGGAGTTGCGACTCTGACACTGACAAGAATATTGAGGATGAAGATGTCATGACTGTGAGCAATGAGGCGCCAACAATACCGCCTGTGACACTGACAGAGCACAGCTCTACAGAAGATGCGACAGAGAACAGCCATAGAGCGGAACCACTGGAAACGAATGCCATCGATGAATCAGGAAACAGCACCACTGTGTCACGCAGGATGTTGATGGAACTTTTTCAACAATTTGCAGACTCAATGGACAGGGGCTTCCAGTCATTAAAGGAAGCAAATGAAGACGGAAATCATCCGGACACGTCCAGTGACCAGCCAGCAGTACAACCACACCGCTAATGCCGCTCTGTGACAGTTCCACGGTCCCTGCTACGACATGGGTTATTACCAGTGACATCCACATAAACTATTATAAACAATACCGCGTTTCGGTTACCAATCGCGAAGAATCGTTGATGTTGTACAGTGTTAAGATTTTGTTGTCTCTTTCGATTTCGGTCCCCTCCTCCATCTACCCTTTGTGAATGGGTTGAAAAACCTAACGCAATAAATCTTTGTCATTGTCATTGTCATTGTCTCTCTCTCTCTCTCTCTCTCTCTCTCTCTCTCTCCTCTCTCTCTCTCTCTCTCTCTCTCTCTCCTCTCTCCCCTCCCTCCCACCCTCCCCCCGTCTCTCTCTCTCCCCGTCTCTGTCTCTGTCTCTGTCTCTCTGTCTCTGTCTCTCTCTCTGTCTCTCTGTCTCTGTCTCTCTGTCTCTGTCTCTGTCTCTCTGTCCCTGTCTCTCTCTCTCTCTATCTCTCTCTCTCTCTCTCTCTCTCTCTCTCTCTCTCTCTCTCTCTCCTCTCTCTCTCTCTCTCTCTCTCTCTCTCTCTCTCTCTCTCTCTCTCTAATAGCCTAGTGGTCAGAACATTGCGCTCGCAATTTGACGACCCGGTTTCGATTCCGGTTGAGGAGATTTCTTCTGGAGTTAACATCAGTGCTGACTCCACTCTCCCCCAAAGTCCTTCGGATGAGACTTTAAAACGAGGCTTCATGTGCGAACGCACGCAGAACATCTAGCGCCCACGTTAAATTCCGTTCCGCTTTTCGTAAGAGTAGGCCATCGTGTGCCGGTGGGAACAGATGACATGATTTACAAAAAAACTGCATACACACGGGGACTAGATGTAAAAAAAGCACAAGAGTGCTAATCCATTGTCTTCGATGTAAAAGAATCAATCAAATCTCTCTCTCTCTCCCTCTCTCTCTCTCTCTCTCTCTCTCTCTCTCTCTCTCTCTCTCTCTCTCTCTCTCTCTCTCTTTGTGTTGAAAATGTGTTTTAAGAACTTAAATTCGACCTTCTAAAATCAGATTACTATTTTTAGCGTAACAGGCTTGTGACATTGACTTCAAAGAGTAATCTCTAGGGTTGTTACAAAAATGCAGTCAGACGATTTTACACTTTTAAGTAAGTTAAGAACTTATATGTCAACAAATGTGACAATATTTTCAGGGACAGTGGAATTGGAATCAAGTGCCAGTGACCTCACATTCCTGACACCAGTCAATCGAGCCTGCAGCTTCAGAACTTATGGAACTGGAATCTAGTGCCAGTGACCTCACATTACTGACACCAGTCATCAGTCTGCAAAGGTGTGCTTCCTCATATTTGTTGTTTACTTCTGTCTTCCATCACTTTTCTGATTCTGTCTTAGGCCAGGCTTTCTAAAGTGTTAAGATTAATTCAGCTTTCCTGACGCATTAGTTTCATTCTCTCTCTCGCTCTCTCTCTCTCTCTCTCTCTCTCCTCTCTCTCTCTCTCTCTCTCTCTCTCTCTCTCTCTTCTCTCTCTCTCTCTCTCTCTCTCTCTCTCTCGCCCTCTCTCTCTCTCTCTCTCTCTCTCTCTCTCTCTCTCTCTCTCTCTCTCTCTCTCTCTCGCCCTCTGTCTCGTCTCTATCTCGCTGGTGTGTTCTCTGATCTTTGTCTTGATCTCTCTCTGTCTCTGTCTCTCTCCCTGTCTCTCTCCTGTCTCTCTCCCTGTCTCTCTCCCTGTCTCTCTCCTGTCTCTCCTGTCTCTGTCTGTCCCGTCTGTCTGTCTTTGTCTGTCTGTCTGTCTGTCTGTCTGTTTCTGTCTCTCTCTCTCTCTCTCTCTCTCTCTCTCTCTCTCTCTCTCTCTCTCTCTCTCTCTCTCTCTCTCTCTCTCTCTCTCCCCCCCCCTTGCTTCCCCTCCGTCTCTCCTGCCCCCCTCACACACTCTCTCCGTCTCTGCTCTCTCTCTCTGTATGTCTGTCTGTCTCTCTCTCTCTATCTCTCTCTCTCTCTATCTCTCTCTCTCTTTCGATGTTGAAAATGTGTTTTAAGGACTTAAGAAATTCGATCTTCTAAAATACTATTTTGAGGTTAACAGGCTTGTGACATTGACCTGTAAAGAATAATCCCGAGGCGTTGTTTAATAAATGTAGTCAGACGATTTTACACTTTAAAGTAAGTTAAGAATTTGAATGTCAACAAATGTGCGTTGTCTTTACAGGGACAGTGGAACTGGAATCGAGTGTCAGTGACCACACATCCTGACACCAGTCATCAGAGCCTGCAAGTTCAGAACTTATGGAACTGGAATCAAGTGCCAGTGACCTCATTCCTGACAAGTCATCTCCAGAACTAATGGAACTGGTAACAAGGGACTACGCAATCCTTACATCAGTCACTAGGGCCTGCGATTTCAGTTGATTTTTCTCCTGGAGTTAACATCAGTGCATACTCCACTCCTCCAAAAATTATCCGGATGAGTGTGAATGCATGCAGAATATCTTGCCCACACGTTGAAACCCTATTCGGCTTTGGAAACAAATGACAAAATTTTATATGCCGTAAGCATGCAAAGTCTAGATGCAAAAACAAGAAGAGTTCTGTTTATTCCCTTATTCTCGGAATAATAATTTAAATAGAATATAAGTACATAACGGGATATTTTAATAGGCTTTTTATTCATTTTTCCCAAGAAAATGTCTTCTATTATTTTACTTGTCATCAAAGCACAGCAGTGCAGCACTTAAGCTGACAATGTTCAAGGACAATATTTTTTGTTATGGAAGGACATGGTCTAGTATAAAATGAGTCTCTGTATTACACTAAGATCAAATGAATGTGTACTTGATTTTGTAAATTTCATTTTTCGTATTTCCCTTGATTCTTGTGGGACAGAGCCTGCAAATGTTTTGCACGCAATTAAAAAAAGAAATCTGATCAAATGAACATTTGAAAAAGATACTCGTGGCATAACTGAATTTTTGAAAACTTGTATTTTTCTGTAGTAGTTCCCTTTAAAAAAAAATCCAAGAAAATAGTGTACAAGGTATGTTAACTTTTTCCATGAAGGCTTTCTTTTTTCTTTTTTGAAAGGGATTTAATGAAATATTACTCTATGAAAATACAGGAGTCCCAACTTTAATAATTATCAAATTTGTAGGACAACAGTGGTAATAGTTCCTGATCTTTTTCAAACTTATTTTTCAGATGATTCTTAATGCTTGGTTGTAAAATATTTTTGTCCTAGTCTGCTTTGTAGGACTTGCAATGGTTTGGTAAAGGTTTTCCTCCAGTGAATCAGATCAAAAGTTTAAGAACAATAAAATAAAAATATTTTCAAAATTATCTGCCCCTTGGGGCAACTGGCAGTGCTTTGTACTTTTTTTCAATGAAATAAAAAACTTTTTTGAAAGTTAGTAAAAGCGTCCTTAAGAATAGGCTATTGAGTAGCCATTGATTTTGGCTCAGTAGAAAATTATGTACCAAAATTTTGTGCAAAGTCAGCACATCAAGTTTTAATATAGGTTTTGCTATTAGTTAAAAAAAGTGGTAGCATGTTTCACAGTATTAAGAAGCAGTGGTGATTTTCCAATGGTATATCATTCATAACTTATTTGTGGTATCAAGTTCAATCAGATTTAATGAAAGCATACGCTTTTTTCTAAAAAGTTAATTGACAAAGCAAACCTTTAATTTTTTTTTATTATTTATGTGATTTTGTGTGTGTGTGTGTGTGTGTGTGTGTGTGTGTGTGTGTGTGTGTGTGTGTGTGTGCTGTGCTGTGCTGTGCTGTGCTGTGCTGTGCTGTGTGTTGTGTGTGTGCGTGTGCTGTGTGTGTTGTGTGTGTGTGGTGTGGTGCGTGCGTGTGTGTGGCTGGTGTGTGTGTGTGTGTGTGTGTTGTGTGTGTGTGTTGTGGGGGTGGGCAGTTGTAGGGAGGAGACATTATTATGGTAAAAAAAAAGTACAAAAGAAAAGGTGTGTTTAGGAAGACTATGGAAGCACATTCACAGCAGTGAGGAAAGAATAAAGAGCTAGCTTATAACTTTTTTCCGAGAGTTCATTTTGAGCTATTTAAATGGATGCAACGTATTAAAATATTTTGGGCTTGAAATCACTTTGATAAGAAGAAGGCTGTAGGAGGATTTAGACGTTCACCTATCTCACAAGTAAACCACAGGGTTCTGGATTCGATTCCTAGTTTTGTCATTTCTTCCGAGTTTGAGGAAAAAATTAAATAAATGTCAAGTCTTAATTAAAGAGGACTCTAAACCAGTTTGAAACCGTGTGTTTTCGGACTTGTATCAAAAGAACCCACGACAGTTGAACATCGGAAAGAGCAGGGAGGTACCTCGCTTCTCTTTTGGTAAATTTGATGGTTAAATTCTCAACTGAATCCCCGAAGTGGATTACAGCTACCTTAATGGGGGAGGAAAAATGGCCGCATATGCAAAAGATCTCACCATTAGCGAACCTCGGAGCCCTAGCAAAGTCAGAAGACAGAAAATCAGTTTGATAACCGGAAAAAAACCAGAAATTTGCGGACAGCCTTAGCGGCTTAATCTGATTTTGATTTAAAACTTTATGCTATTTCGAGCTTCGTGCCATTGTGTCTACAGCTACATACACTTGTCTACGAACTTTTGTGTCCACATGCATTCTAACATTCAGACCGACCAGCTGACAGACAGCCCTTGCATGCTTTCAACTTGTTGAGACTAATCCTAACACTAACCTCAACCTTAACCCTGGCCCCACATGTGGACACAAAAGGCAGGTGGGCAACATGGTATGGATGCGACACTGACTGGCTACACATTGTTTGATGGGAGGATGGGCGCTAGAAATTCGCGAAAAATTCTAGGAAAGGAGGAGAGGGGGGTTGTTAGAATGTTCTTGTATATAAGGATGAGGAAAGAGTTGCAATGACTGGAAATTGGGGGTAGGCCAGTCATATTTTTGGATTTAATACGTAGAAGTGGTTTTGACGGGGAGCTTTTAGAAGCGGTTTATTTAAAAAGTATTCATTTCAACGTCTTTAACATTCAAAAACAAAAGATGGTGTTGATCTTGCAATGCATTTTTAAATGATTTGAAGGGTCTGTTGAAAACTGAATATCGAGTATTTTGAAATAAAAAGTATCGAAAATGTCAAGCCTTTTGAAGACTTTAAATCAATCAGATCCAGGTACTTACGGACTTGTCTTATGAAAAGAACCCACAGTAGTTGATAATCCGAAAGGGTAGTGAGGTACCTCCCGACTCTACTGGTAAATTTGATGGGATATATTCCCAACTGTATCCCCTAAGCGAATTATGGCTACCTAAATGGTGGGAGTAAAACGGTCTCATAGGCAAAAGAAATTTCACCATTGGACCTCGGGACCCAAGTCAAGAGACAGAAAAAATCACTTTAATGATAGAAAATAACCCAACTGGGAATTGAAAAAAGGGGCGCTGGTTTTAGAAAATATTTTGGAATAATCATTGGTGGAAAATACTAAGACTAAAGGAATACATTACAGGGAAGGGGCATTATCAAAGTAGAGAGCACGTTCAGTCAGTGTGTGTGTTTGTGTGTCAAATTCATTCAAACAGTATACTTATTTCAAGATGGTATATTGAATAAGCAAAACATTTACTTTTTTGTCAAGCCATCTAAGGGAAAAATATAAACAAAAAGAATATCAAACCTTATAGAAAAGGACGTGCGTGTGTGTGTGTGTTGTGTTGTGTTTGTAGTGTTGTATTTTGTGTGTGTGGTGTGTGTGTGTGTGTGGGGTGTGTGTGTGTGTGTGTGTGTGTGTGTGCTCATATACTGCATTTAGTTTTTAATTATTCCCTGTTTTTATCCACCTGATATCACCATTCTCATACCCAAAAGGAGCAAAAATATATCACCTCTCAAATAAGAGGAAATATTCACCCTTCTCCATACCCAACAAGAGCAAAAAAATATCACCCTTTTCCATACCCAAAAAGAAAATAGTTTCACCATCCCTTCCTCCGTACCCCAACAAGAGCAAAAGAAATGTCCCCTTTCTCCATACCCCAACAAGAGCAAAAGAAATGTCCCCTTTCTCCATACCCCAACAAGAGCAAAAGAAATGTTCCCCCTTTCTCCATACCCCAACAAGAGCAAAAGAAATAGTCCCCCTTTCTCCATGCCCCAACAAGAGCAAAAGAAATAGTCCCCCTTCCTCCATACCCCAACAAGAGCAAAAGAAATAGTCCCCCTTTCTCCATGCCCCAACAAGAACAAAAGAAATAGTCGCCCTTTCTCCATACCCAAATAGGAGCGAAAGAAATACTGTTTAAACTGATGAATTTGTACTGCAGGAAAATTTATTGAATGATATACCACAGGTGTCTATCACCAATGTACCCTTATTGTGCAACCAACAAAAAAGCTGCATACCCTTTTGTGTGTTGAACCTTTATAATGTTTTTTGTTGGCTTTTTTTTGGAGGAGGGTTATTATGTGGAAAAAAATCTACATGAAATAGAATCGTGTGTAGTTTATAGAAAACTTTAGAATTTCTGGATTTTCAAGCTGCAACCAACATGACTTTTAAGAAGCTCACAATAATTTTGGAATGGATGGATATCCAGGAAGAATAAAAATGTCGCATTAGAAAAGCCCAAACCTATGTACACAATGTTGCCTTACAAAAAGCAGTTTCCCGTACACTATTTGACAAAATCCGTAAGAAAACATTTTTGCCTTTCATTATAAAATGCGTGCAAGATTGCTGCCATCTGATATTGGTGTACTGTTACCTTATTTCCTTTTTGCCTGTTACTTTGCCATAGGTCAAAGACATGCACATTACCCAGGTATTGTCCATTAATAGACCACTCCATCTGCATTCCCTAGCAGTATATTTCCATTGCCAACACAATCTCCCTTTGTTACAGCCTTTTTTTTGTGTCAAATCTGAAAAGTGGAAGAACATGTCGGATGCTTCATCATGTTTAATACAAAAACAGACCGAAAAAGTTAAAAAAAACAACAACAAACAAACAAAAAAACAAAAACCGGAAATTGGAAAATATTTGGAGACCCCCATAATATTAAAAAAATGTTAAGCAAGACTGAAGATGAACATTTTTGGCAAAACGTTGCATAGATCAGTACTCATTGTATTATGATTACTTGTCTGCTTTTTGTATATTGAACGTTTGTACTATTTCTGTTATGTCCATTTTCCCAGTGAGCAAATGTAAGAAAGTAGTATAGTACTTCACTGCAGTAGTGCTGGAGACAGAGACAGAGACAGAGAACAACACAGAGAGAGAGAGAGAAGAGAGAGAGAGAAGAGAGAGAGAGAGAGAGAGAGAGAGAGAGAAGAGAGAGAGAGAGAGAGAGAACACTGAATACTGAAATTAATTGCACATCCGCCGATGAATTTATGTGATTCTTAGACGGTTTTGCATGGCATCTGGTGAATTTGTTATAAAGTTTATGCGCTCCACTTTGTTTGGTGCTTGCTTCCCCTATTTAGTAGCAATTCGGAGTCAAAAGTAAAGTTTTATGTACATTGTGTAAAAATACACTGCGATTGAGAAGCTGGGTTTTAGTTTTTACTCTGCAAATGTAGAATTATATTCTCTTGTTTCGTGTATTTTCAAAACGACCCTGCGCAAAACTGATAACAATGTATGCTTTAATATTGAAGTTTAGAATGTAGGTGGTGAGCACACACCATTGACACTTGACTTACGAACTCACTTGTTCTAAGACGAATGCAAGTTTAAGCAAACTCCCATCTTCTACGAGCTGTTTTGCACTTACTCAATCAGGGTTTGCTTTCTGGCTGTAAAAATAACATGGATGGACTTAAGCTTTTTGCCATCTGTGCTTTGAAAGCATATTGAAATGAACACATTGTTGTGGTCTGGAGTATTTCAAATTGTCATTCAAAAGCAAACAAAAGTCGTTAATCGGTCATGTGTCACTGCTGGTCAGAGCATTGGGAAAAGCCTACCTCCCCCTTCAGCCAAAAACAACAAAACAAAACTGGAGTTAGGGTTGGGTAGCCGGCTCGCAGCTAAAATACAGCAAAAAGAAAGGTTTAAAATGACAGTTTTTTCTCAATGATGAAAGGGAATACAAATATGCGTGAAAATTATGACCCAAAATAAAACGTGTACTTGACTAAGGTCTTTGTTCCGGGTTTTACTGAATGACTGACTGCTTTTAAATGTAGAGTATGTGCAAGATCTCCGGCGCATAAACTTTGATCTGTACTCCCCCCTCTGTGTCTGTCTGTCCGTCAGCATGTCTCTCTGTCTCTCTCTCGTATGTGGGGCGCGCGCGAGCGCACACACACGCGCGCGCGCACACACACCGCACACACGCGCAACACACACCACGCACGCGCGCGCAAACAACACACTGATAAATACCAGCGCACGCGCGCGCGCACGCATACCACCCCCAGCCCGAAAAAGGTGCCGTTTTGAGCACAGATGCCAGCCAAAGGCGTTTTCAGCCGCGTCCAACCCCCACTTTTCCACAGTAAAAGACCCCACGGCACCAAGACAATATCGTACTGTATGCATACTACCTCTCCCACCATCTAGGATAGATTTGGCGCCGGATTTGTGGCGACACGAGAGCCCCGAAGAGCTAAGAACGCTAGTTGGTGTGAAGGAAAGCTGGTAAGTGTACACAACAAAAAAATAGTTTTGCACACAAGAATAATGACAACATACAGCAATATGATGCACCAGGGCAAACTGGAGGATCGCCGCCACACAAACAAACACACTGATAAGCACCAGCGCCCGCACGCGTGCGTGCATGCATACCCCCCCCCCCCCCCCCCCTCAGAAAAAGGTGCCATTTTGATCACAGATGCAAGCGAAAGAGCCGTTTTCAGCCCCGTGCAACCCCAACTTTTGCACGGTAAAGGATTGCACGGCACCAAGGCAATATCGTACTGTATGCAAACACCCTCTCCCACCATCTTGGATACGTGTGGCGCCGGATTTGTGGCGACACGAGAGCCCCGAAGACCTAAGAAAGCTCGTTTGTGTGAAGGAAAGCTGGTAAGTGTACGCGACAAAAAAAAAAACCGTGCGCACAAGAATAATGACAATATGATGCACCAGGGCAAAGTGGAGGGTCGCCGCCACATGAGCGCACACAAACAAACACACTGATAAGCACCAGCGCGTGCAAGCGTGCCCGCACGCATATTCCCCCCCTCCCGCCCCCCTCCCCCGCCCGAAAAAGGTGCCGTTTTGAGCACTGATGCAAGCGAAAGAGCCGTTTTCAGCCCCGTGTAACCCCAACTTTTGCACGGTAAAAGATTCCACGGCACCAAGACAATATCGTAATGTATGCATACACCCTCTCCCACCATGTTGGATAGGTGTGGCGCCCGATTTGTGGCGACAGGAGAGCCCCAAAGAGCGAAGAAAGCTCGTTTGTGTGAAGAAAAGCGGGTAAGTGTAGACGACAAAAAACAAGCATTGCGCACAAGAATAATGACAATATACAGCAATATGATGCACCAGGGCAAACTGGAGGGTCCCCTCTGCATGCGCGCACACAAACAAACGCACTGACAAACAACAACGCGCGAGCGCGTGCGCGCATGCATACCCACCCCCCTCAACAAAAATGGTGCCGTTTTGCGCTAAGATGCGACCGAGGAGCCGTTTTCAGCCCCGTCCCGCCCCTACTTTGGCACGGTAAAAGATCCCAGGGCAGCAAGGCAATATCGCACTGTATGCATACACTCTCCCCCACCATCTTTCATATGTGTGGCGCCGGATGTGTGGCGACGCCACAGCCCCCAAGAGCGAAGAAAGCTGGTTGGTCGGAAGGAAAGCTGTTAAGAGTACGCCACTAAAAACAAGCTGTGCGCACAAAAATAATGACAATATACAGCAATATAATGCACCAGGGCAAACTGGAGGGTCCCCTCCACATGCGCGCACACAAACAAACGCACTGACAAACAACAGCGTGCACAGCGCGGGCGCGCATGCATACCCACCCCCCTCCACAAAACGGTGCCGTTATGCGATAAAATGCGACCGAGGGAGCTGATTTCAGCCCCGTCCCGCCCCGACTTTGGCTCGGTAAAAGATCCCAAGGCAGCAAGGCAATATCACACTGTATGATACACTCTCCCCCACCATCTTTCATATGTGTGGCCTCGGATGTGTGGCGACGCCACAGCCCCAAAGAGCGAAGAAAGCTAGTTGGTCGGAAGGAAAGCTGATAAGAGTGCAGTCACTAAAAACAAGCTGTGCGCACAAAAATAATGACAATAATCAGCAATATCATTCACCAAGGCAAACTGCAGGGTCCCCTCCATATGCGGCACACAACAAACGCACTGACAAACGTCAGCGCGCGCGAGCGCGTGTGCGCACGCATACCCACCCCCCTCCACAAAAAATGGTGCCGTTTTGCGCAAAGATGCGACCGAGGGAGCAGTTTTCAGCCCCGTCCCGCCCCTACTTTGGCACGGTAACAGATCCCAGGGCAGCAAGGCAATATCGCACTGTATGCATACACTCTCCCCCACCATCTTTCATATGTGTGGCGCCGGATGTGTGGCGACGCCACAGCCCCCAAGAGCGAATAAAGCTAGTTGGTCGGAAGGAAAGCTGGTAAGAGTACGCCACTAAAAACAAGCTGTGCGCACAAAAATAATGACAATATACAGCAATATAATGCACCAGGGCAAACTGGAGGGTCCCCTCCACATGCGCGCACACAAACAAACGCGCTGACAAACAACAGCGGGCGAGCGCGTGCGCGCATGCATACCCACCCCTCTCCACAAAAATGGTGCCGTTTTGCGCTAAGATGCGACCGAGAGATCCGTTTTCAGCCCCATCCCGCCCCGACTTTGGCACGGTAAAAGATCCCAGGGCAGCAAGGCAATATCGCACTGTATGCATACACTCTCCCCCACCATCTTTCATATGTGTGGCCTCGGATGTGTGGCGACGCCACAGCCCCCAAGAGCAAAGAAAGCTAGTTGATAGTTTTATACCTTTAAACACCAATGGCACTTGACTATGCAACTGACTTTTTTCTGATTAAAATTGCAAGTTTTGTACAACTCCTTCTTTTAAAGATCGGTGGTGCAGAGGTAACGGCCCGCCTAGAAAGCAAAAGCCTAGGTCGGAAGTATGCGGTGGTTTAACCCCTTTGGGGCCCAAAACTTTTCCCCCATCCATTAGACCAGGAGTGATGGTCTGTGTGCTAGTCTTTCAGATGAGGCGACAAAGTAAGCCGCGTGTTACACTGCAGACAGGAAAAGAAAAAAAAAGAGTGGCGCTGCTTGTGGCGACGTGCTCTCCTCGGGAACAGCAGCCCGAATTTCACGCTGAGTAGTCTTCGTGGCTTAATGTTGTTAAAAACACACACACAAAACTGATGTTTTGCACCTAATGTATTCAAAGTGTGTATATTTTCTGGCTTTAAAGATAACAAAGCTTCAACTAAGCTTTCTGTCACATGTGTTTAAAAGCATATTGGAATAAACACTTCATTGTAGTCTGAGATATTTTCAAATGCTGGTATGAGAATTCAAAATCAGACAAGAAGTCATCTGGTGGGTCATTGTCACGTCACTGTTGGTCAGAGCATTGGGAAAAGCCTACCTCCCCCTTCAGCCCCCAAAGAAAAGCTGGAGTTGGGGTTGGGTAGCCAGCTCGCAGCAGAAATGAAACAAAATGAACAGGAAGCTGAGTTATTCTAAACGCAAGGTCCAAACTTTATGAAAAGTGGTGCGAAAGTCAGAAAACTGAAAATAAAAACTGAAACTTGATCAAGGTCTTTGTTTAGAGTTATGTTCAGGAATGATTGTGTGTTTAGGCGTGGAGTACGAGAACAAGATGTGATGCATACACAGCTTTTTATGTTATGCCTGTCTGTCTGTCTGTCTCTCACCTATTGTCTAAACATGTTTACCATAAAAAAGAATGTTTACCATCCATATTGAGAAATGTTTTACTCGTATTTTGTACTCTCTATTTTAATAATCACGTGTGACGAATGTAATTGATTTTTATGTAAACTTTTAACTAATGATCCTTTGAAAAATAACTGGATAACTATGTCCATCATGATATAATAGAACTATGAACATTTTTTTTATGACTGTAATCACAAGATTGATTCAGATATTAGGTATTATGTCCCAAAATATGTGCCTTACAACGGATAGATTACTCTTGTGTTCCACTATATGATTTTATTCAGAATCCAAGGCATTTATTTCCCTTGAAATGTTTATTGATATTGCGAGAACCTGTGAATGTGTGTGTGTGTGCGTGTATATATATATATATATATATATATATATATATATATATATATATATATATATATATATATATATATATATATATATATATATGTGTGTGTGTGTGTGTGTGTGTGTGTGTGTGTGTGTGTGTGTGTGTGTGTGTGTGTGTAAATCATTATCCAATTTATAAAAATGTTATGCTTTTTTTTTTATAAACATCTGGGATGTTTTATGTAATTTGTTATTGGTAGTACTTCCCCCCCCCCCCCCTCCAATAAGGATATTAGTCATTTTTCCCCCTTTTATCAAACTGTTAGATTGATATGACTTATTGTATTGATGGATGGTGGTGTGTTGATGTTTTCAGTCGTTTATCTCATTATGTTCTCTTATTTGCTCTAATCTATAAGCGCTTTTTTCAAATCAAAATCATTTCATTGTGATTTCTTAGAGTGCATTTTTATTACCTTATCATAGTCTTACTGTCCTTATTACTTGTCTATTGTTCGGTGCTGGGTATAGTTTCTTGTCCTTGGTGTTTTATTATTCTTGTCGTTTAGTTTAAGGAGTTGTTTTTTTTATCTTGATCTTATCCCTGATAAGGGCGGGGACTGGATGTAAAAAAGCACACGAGTGCTTATTTATTATCCTCGAATAAAATAATTTGCCTTGCCTTGCCTTGCCTCTCTCTGTGTCTCTGTCTGTCGGTCTGTCTGTCTCTGTCTGTCTGTCTGTCTGTCTGTCTGTCTGTCTTGTCTGTCTGTCTGTCTGTCTGTCTGTCTGTCTGTCTGTCTGTCTGTCTCTCTCTCTCTCTCTCTCTCTCTCTCTTCTCTCTCTCTCTCTCTCTCTCTCTCTCTCTCTCTCTCTCTCCTCTCTCTGAAAGGATAATATTGTCACCTGATATGATTGTTTGACTTGTATCATTCTTCTTTTTTCTATGACTAATTTTTTTTTTCACCTCAAGTACATGTGTGCCTACGGATATGTGCTTATAAATATAAGTGTGAGTAAGTGTGTGTGTGAGTGTGTGTGTGTGTGTGTGTGTGTGTGTGTGTGTGTGTGTGTGTGTGTGTGTGTGTGTGTGTGTGTGTGTGTGTGTGTGTGTGTGTGTGTGTGTGTGTGCATTTGTGTGTGTGTGTGTGTGTGTGTGTGTGTGTGTGTGTGTGTGTGTGTGTGTGTGTGTGTGTGTGTGATTTGTATGTGCATTTGCCTGCGAGCGTGCATGCGTGAGTGAGTTGCGTATATGTATGTATGTATGTATGTATGTATGTATGTATGTATGTATGTATGTATGTATGTATGTATGTATGTATGTATGTATGTATGTATGTATGTATGTATGTATGTATGTATGTATGTATGTATGTGTGTGTGTGTGTGTGTGTGTGTGTGTGTGTGTGTGTGTGTGTGTGTGTGTGTGTGTGTGTGTGTGTGTGTGTGTGT
>CM060345.1:24531182-24543682 GCA_030674155.1 Stramonita haemastoma
TGTTTTTGCTCTCTCTCTCTCTCTCTCTCTCTCTCTCTCTCTCTCCTCTCTCTCTCTCTCTCTCTCTCTCTCTCTCTCTCTCTCCATTCTACTCATTCTAGATGATTTTTATCTGTTTTGACATCAATGTTCTGGTCAGCTGGGAATTATGTTTTTGTTCCAGGCATCTGTCCTCTTTTTAAATAATTACAATCCAAGCATCTGTTTTGACATTAATGTTCGGTCTGTTCAGGATTCTGTGTTTGTTGAATATAATATCTATATATATGAGATTTTGCTTCCATTGTTAAGGGGGGTGTTTTTTCTTGGGGTGCAGGGGGGCGAGAGCTGTTAATTTTTGTTTGTTCTGTGTTGGGGTGTTTTTGTTTTGTTTCTGATAGTCCTTAGTCAGGGTAAGGGCCGGATGGAAAAAAGTATGTGGATGCTTATCTGTAACCCTTGAAAAATTAAGATTATTCATTCATTCATTCATTCATTCATTCACTCATTCATTCCTTATTCCATTCTTTCAGGCTTCACCAGAGGTCAAACTCACTGTCCAGTTCCCCAAACTTGGCGGCCAGTTTGAGTGTGGCCAGGGCCGTTGAGTGAGTACAGGACTTGGTCAGTTTCTTCGCCAGTGTCTGCACGTCGGAGTCTGTCAGGGGGTCAGACAGCGTCACCCCTAGCCCTCGCTTGCCGTAGTGGTTGTGATAATAGCGATTGTGGTAATAATAAATGAGTTTCTGTACAAATGAAGATGGAACCAAAATTGGCAAGAAGAAAGCGAGCTACATAGAAGACAGAAAACGTCATTTCAGGTTGTCCATAGGCCTGCCGTCCATGAATACAGTATCCACGTCACTCCAGTAACATTTATCTCAAGTTCAGGATTAACACCACCTAATTCCTTTAAATATCTAACACTGTTAATCTAAACACACACACACACACACACACACCACACACACACACACACACACACACACACACAAAACAAATCAAAACAAAAAACCTGCCATTTACATGCTAAATTACCATAACTCTTTCCCTCCTTAGGAATATCAAACCCAGCAAGCAACAAGGGTTACATCAAGCAAAATCTCACTGTTGGTAAACCTGGATCCCTAGCTGTGAAACGAAAAAGAAACCCCAACCCAATAACAAACAACCCCTTATGATATGAACCCTGTACCCTCCCCCCCCCCCAAAAAAAAAAAAAAAGCCCTCATCAAAATAGTTATAACATTTCAGCATTTTATCTTCAAATCAGGTCAAACTCAAGGTATTTTTCTGGTAAAGTTCGGGAGTACTATTTTGATGTTTGCAGTCTTGACTGAGTTTTTATCTAGTCATTAGCCTTTTATAGCCTCACCCCACCACCCCATTTATTCTTTGGTTTAGGTCGTGTTTACATAATTATGTGATGATGCAAAGACTATAATCATCCTGATTAAGACCCCTGACGTTCATCACTAGTGGAACTTTTGGGAATGTGACGTTTTTCTTAACCCTATTTCTATTTCCTGTATACAGATGGGAACATTGAGGCACCTCCTTCCTCTTTCTTATTTTCAACTGTCTTAGGTTAATTGACATGCACAAGTCCGTAGCAAGCGCAGGGGTCTGACAGGTCTAAAGTTTTCCTTGAAAGACTTGACATTCAGTTTGGTTTTCCCATCAAACTAGGAAGAATAGCAAGACTGGAATTTGAACCCAGGACCTCACAGTTTATTTTGTTAGGCAGGTGAACGCCCAAACCGCCCACCACCTTTCTTCTTTCTGGTTACTTGCAGACAGGGTTAGAGCAGTTGAACATTGTGTACCTGTTAGGGACAGGAGAACAACATAAGGACACTGGCTACACTTGACACTTACTTGTAAACGATTTCTGACCCTCCCCCTACTCCACTTCCAGCCTTGAGCAGGGTCAGGGGTCAACAGGACCACCATTAGGGTCATTGCCAGCAAGGTGTACGCAGTAGTTCTCTGCATTCTGCTGCACACACACACACACACACACACACACACACACACACACACACACACACACACACACACACACACACACACACACACACATGCACACAGATTTTACTGTTGATTCTACAGATGTGAAATCAGTATTTAAAATCTTGCATGAAAGGAAGGCTGTGGGTGTGGATGGTACTTGTGGTGGCATTTAAAATCTTGTGCTGAACAACTGTGTCATGTTTTAAATCATTTGCATACTTTGTCTTTAAAGGCGTGCCCTATACCTAGTCTTTTCTTTTCTTTCTTTTTTTTTTTTCTGGGGGGGGGGGGGGGGGGGGGGGGGGGGTGGGAATCAATAATTTGTCCTGTCCCCAAAAGAAATCACCCCAAAATATCTTCAAATGATTACAGACCTGTCCTCTCACCCCAATAGTAGTGATATGTTTCCTCATATCTGGATCCTCTACACTTTGCATACAAATCCAACAGAAGCACAGATGATACTAGTATTACCTTGCTGCACAATACCTACTCCAACCTAGAAAAACCTGATCTTTTGTTTGTCTACTTTTTTGTCGACTTTTCCTCTGCCTTTAATACCATTCAGCCCTATCTCTTAGCACTTAAACTACTCTCTATGAATGTCTGTCTTGGGCTCATTCTCTGGATAAAAAATTTTGTGACAGATCGAACACAGTTTGTCCGTTTTCAGAGAGCAATATCTACTGAAAGAGCAACTTCCATTGGTTCTCCCAAGGCACTGTTTTGTCTCTTGTTCTTATTTCTCTCTACACTAATGACTGCACTGACTCTGATCTTATGCCTTCAATCAAATATTCTGATGACTCTACTCTGGAAGATCTGTCTAACTCCCATGTCATGTATTCTAAACACGTTGATGAGTTTTCCTCCTGGTGCAAACAAAACTGTCTTGATTGAAACGTTGAAAAGACTAAAGAGATGTTAATTGATTTTCTCAAAAAACCATGAGCCTATACAAATCTTTTCAATAATACAGTAATGGTTGAGCATGTGCATGAATATAAATACCTAGATACTGTTAATGGTGATAAGCTCCAATCCAATCCAATCATGTCGTTTATAGCCCTGCCAACCACACAGACCATATTGAGGAGGTCACCTCGTCATATTTAAAACTCATATTAAAATTGTGCAACTATATATACATATTAAAATCGGGTATAGAACAACTTTACGTTCCTTGTTTGTATGGACGACCTGGTCAACCCTAAGGGTCAGCCCAGGACGGCCACCACGTTGTGGGAAAAACCACATTGATCACACATAAAATGTGATAAAACCAAAAGAAGATTCTTTAGAACAGCCTTATCCTTAGAGACCAACTATACCACTTTCACTCATGAAGGTAAAGGTAAATGTATCCCATCAATGAATAAATAAATAAATAAATAAAATTGAGTAGAGAAATGATAACTAGGGTATAAATTGTACACAGCATAGCATAAGGCACTGAAACAACTGGAGTAGTAGGCCTACATTAAGTATTTCTATACAGGCATCATTCTAAAGCAGAACGCCTTTTGTTGGAATGATATATGAATCATCCTAAACTACGAAGGCTTTTGTCATCTTGCGTCATAAGTTTCAATGTTACTTCTGAAGGGTATTGCCTATAAGGAGATGGATTGTATTTTTGTCGCACATTGGTCAGAAATTTACAGTAAAATAAAGTGTGTACCTCGTCTTTCAACCAAGAATTACAGAGCCAACATTTACGATCATCATCGGGATTGAAAGTAGCATATCGCATTTTGTGTGTGCTATATCAGCTTCACCAATTCTAAATCTGATGAGCACATCTATAATGTTTGTTAGTGATAATGGTGAAATACGATTCCAGTGATACAGAGGATTTACAATTCCGATAAACTGCAAACCTACTGCTTTCTTGAATATGTGCATATCAATTTTGACTGTGAGATCAATCGATCTTTGCTTGAATGTAGATAAGAACCCACTTGCATTTTTCACACCTTGATTTTCCCAAACAAACCCAAATCCAAATTTATACAACGTGTCCTGCAGGTGTGATGCCCAGCACATCCTCCCTCGATCACATAATGTTAGGAGCATGATATAGGACTGACGAGGGACTCTGGATTGATTCATTCTTGTAAGAGGTAGCCAATATTTTATGAATGACAGAAAAGAAAATATGTAGAGGGAATATTGCTGGTTGTAAACCACATCCTTTGGTGTTCTGGGGCTGACGTTTAACAGTTTTGTTTTTTTAAGGCAAGCGTATATACTTTCTCTGATGTAGAAATGTAAGTTATGCCCAAGATTTCAAATTTATACTAAAGAATACATCTTATCTGTGAATCAAATAATCTGAGTCAAATATCAACTGAAAATTGACCTAAGGTTTTAAAAATGTCAATAACCCATTTCCTTGTGTTAACTGCCATCTTTCCAACAGCTTTTGAAAAAATTATCCTGGTGCTAAAAACAAGACCCAAATATTTATAACAATTCACAATATCAGTTTTACAGCCATTGTATGTCCACGTTTCATGCTGAAAAATATAAGCACCATTTCTAAAAATAACTATGTTAATTTTTTTTTTTTAAGATTTACATATAAATCTAATTCAAGTGCCTTAGTAGCAAAAGTATTAAGCTGAGTTTGTAAGCCAATGACAGTGTCTGACAGAAGTACAAAGTCGTCTGCAAAAAGCATAACAAACAATTCAGTCATGCCTGGATTCAGTTGTATGCCTTGGCGCCTCTTTCTATAATGCATCTGGCAAGTTCATTTATAAATACGGAAAAAAGTAGAGGACTTGTAATGTCACCCTGATTCAAACCCTTCTGACAGAAAAAAAGCGTCAGATACCCTACCTCCACATCTAACCCGGGCTTTCACGGTTTTATACATACTCATAATGGTCACTTGTATCTTACCTCTTATTCTATATTTGTGTAGTATGGGTCAGAGTTTACTATGTGAAATAAAGTGGAAAGCCTTATGGAAGTCGAGAGAGAGAGAGAGAGAGAGAGAGAGAGAGAGAGAGAGAGAGAGAGAGAGAGAGAGAGAGAGAGAGAGAGAGAGACAGACAGACAGACAGACAGACAGACAGACAGACAGACAGACAGACAGACAGACAGACAGACAGACAGAGACAGAGAGAAACAGAGAGAGACAGACAGAGAAATTGATTTGATTTGATTTGATTGATTTGATTTATTCTTTTATATCGAGGATAATGGTATATGCACTCTTGTGCTTTTTAACATCCCGTCCCCGTGTGTATGCAGTTTTGTGAGAGAGAGAGAGAGAGAGAGAGAGAGAGAGAGAGAGAGAGAGAGAGGAGAGAGAGAGAGAGAGAGAGAGAGAGAGAGAGAGAGAATTGAATTGAATTGAATTGAATTGAATTGAATTGAATTGAATAAATTTTATCTCAAGTGTGTAATGGCATAAGCAAACATGCTTTTTTACAACCAGCCCTCTGGGCATAAAAGAACACAAATAACCAAGAACAAAAAACCCCAACCTCTCAACAAAACAACAAAAAAATTCTTTCTTGAAGAATACAGGAAAAAAATCAAAACAAAGAATATATAAGGAATACTAATTTAAATACCAGACAGGAGAGTATAGGGAAGGAGGGAGGGAGGGAGAGAGAGAGGCAAGGCAAGGCAAATTCTTTTATTCGAGGATAATAGATAAGCACTCGAGAGAGAGAGAGAGAGAGAGAGAGAGAGAGAGAGAGAGAGAGAGAGAGAGAGAGAGAAGAGAGAGAGGAGAGAGAGAGAGAGAGAGAGAGAGAGAGAGAGGACGAGACAGACAGACAGACAGACAGACAGACAGACAGAGACAGACAGACAGACAGACAGAAGAGAGAGAGAGAGAGAGAGAGAGAGAGAGAGAGAGAGAGAGAGAGAGAAGAGAGAGAGAGAGAGAGAGAGAGAGCATAATTTTGCAAATATTAACATTTCTATATATAAAAAACAAAAAAAATTTAAAAAGCATCCGACCATCTAGTCATGCAAATAATCATATTAATAATAACAAGAACAATGATGATGATGATAATTATGATAACACAAACTACGATGAGGATGACAAAAAAGATGCTAATGAGGATGATGGTGTTGAGGGTGATGATGACGATGATGGTGGTGGTGATGATGATGATGATTATGATGATGATGATGATGATATGAACAACCACTAAGACAAACAGCAAAATACATGCTGAGTGACAATAGTAGTGTTGATGATAGGGTCAGTTCAATACATGTTTGTTTTCAATACATGTTTGGAGAAAGGAATGTCAAATCAGAGAGATTCATTAAGTAATTAAACATGCTGGTTTTAAATCTCGAAAAATTAGATTCACATCTTAGGAGCTCTGGAATATTATTCCATAGCCATCCTCCAGAGTACATGATGCTAGACTTATAAAGATTAATTGTTGTGAAAAGAACATTTATTTTGTGCGAATGTCGATAACTATTATAAGTAAACATATTCCTAAGAGAATGTGGAGTCTTACCGTGGAGTATTTTATACATGATAACGCCATTGTTGTATATTAACTTGGCTGGGAGGGGAAGTATATTTGCTTGTTTATAGTCAAAGTCTGTTAGAGGAGATGACTTGTTAATGACAATTTTAATGGCTCTTTTGTGAATGCTAAGCAAATGTTTAACTACATTTTTACTCGCTAGATCCCAGAGTGTAGATGTATAATCAATGCGAGACTGTATATATGCATAAAAGAATAGTTTCCTAGCATGTAAATTTAAAAAGTTCTTTTTTTTTCTAAACTGATACAGTTTTGATGCTATACTTCTAGACATTTTTTCTAAATGTTTCGACCATGTGAGGTTATTATCTATTGTTACACCTAAAACTTTATGATTCATTACTTCGTCGACTTTCACATTAGAAATATATAGAGAGGGTACAGACTGGGTGAGGTTTTGACACTTTTGTCTATTGGTAATCAACATAAATTTAGTTTTATTGGGATGCAGAGACATGTGGTTTAGGTGTGTCCACTGAATAAGGTTATTGATACTTTTTTTGCATCGTATGATAAACCTCATGCACATCAGAGTTCGTTGTTTCAAGGTTGGTGTCATCAGCAAACATGTCGCATTGAGTACCTATGGATAAAGGAAGATCATTAATGTAAAGTATAAAAAGCAGGGGACCCAAAACTGAACCCTGAGGCACACCATAAGTATTTGGGAGAAAGTCAGAGATAGATCCATTTAAAGATACTTTCTGTTGTCTATCAGACAGAAAAGAGATCAACTCAAGAGTACTACGAGATAATTTGTAAAGTGCTAATTTTTTAAGAAGAAGTTTGTGAGTTATAACATCAAATGCTTTTGCAAAATCAACAAACAGTATTCCAGTAAATTGCTTTCTATTTATAGTTAATAGCCAGCAGTCAACCAGCTTTGTTAAAGCTGTGTGACAGGAATGATATTCTCTAAATCCAGACTGGTTGGGATGTATCAGATCATGTTGATTTAAGTGAGAAAGAAGACACCTATAAATATGTTGCTCCAGAGGCTTAGAAAGAACAGATAAAATAGAAATTGGTCTGTAGTTGGATGGATCGGTCTTGTTTCCAGATTTATGTATGGGAATAATTTTTGCTTGTTTAAAACCTTTAGGGAAATAGCTTTTATCAATGCAAAGATTATAAACATATGTAAGAGTTTCTGCTATGATTGGTGCTGAGAGCTTAAGAATTTTTCCTTCAATTCCATCAATGCCACAGGTGCTTGTCTGTTTGAGCTGTCTTAAAGCAGTGTAAACTTCTTGAATGCATAGGGGTTGTATTTTTGCAAAAAGGCGAATATTTTTGTCTTCACAATACTTTTGCAGTTCATGTAAATTATTTTCTTTCAAGTAGTCATTTTGAATTACTTGTTTTGCTACAGTTGAAAAATGGTAGTTTAGTTTGTCAGCTGATATATCGTTTTGCGTACTGGTTGAACTGTTGACATCTTTATTTGTTAATTAATGCATGACTTTCCAGATTAGTCTACCATTGTTCTTCTTGCTCAACGCATTTAGAAAATATTTCTTTTTTTTCTTTTCGAATGAGGGAAACTACTTTATTTCTCTGCCTTTTATAATTTTCACAGGAGCTATGTTTCAGCAAATAATCTCTATGGTATATGACTTTTTGTATTTCATCTGTCAACCATGGAGGTTTTATCCTATATTGAACTCTCTTTGTTTGCAGTGGAGTATGTTTGTAGTATAGGCTATAAAAAATCTTGTACCTACTTCTAACACCATATCAGGGTCTGTATACTGATATATGCTATTGAGAGAAGAATGTGTAAGATCATAAATAAACTTTTCACTATCGAATTTTGAAAAATTTCGAAATACAATAGTTTTTATGATTTAACTTTGGTATTTTTGTGCCTTTTTTTGACCATGTAAAACAAATCGGATAATGATTGCTGCAACCACACTCAGGGACAGATGTTTCAATAATAGTCTTAGGATCAGATACATATAAATGATCAATAGAGTTTTAGAGACACTAGTTACTCCCGTTGGTGATTGTATTAATTGTGTTAATCCATAAGATTTATACGTTAGATTCCAATGCTTATTGTCTTTTAGTAAATCTATATTGAAGTCTCCTAATACAATGATATCTTTACATTGAGTGTATGCGTGGTCCATCATTGAAATAAAACGATCTTTCCAATCAATTCTTTCCGATGGATTTCTGTATAGTAAACAGATTAAAAATGGCTTGGTAAATTTTATTTGAATTTCAACCCCAAGTGCTTCCATGTTATGTTGCTCTAAGGTACCTATTCTTTTGAATCTCAGTGACTGATGCATATAAAGGAGTAAACCCGTTTCCTTGTTTTGTAATGGATCCTTGCAAACTGCAATGTAACCAGGGAATGATATATCACTATCGGAAATCTGGGAGGAAAGACGAGATTCTGGAAATCCGAATACATGAAAACTCTTTCCTGATTTTGTCAAAATAGAAGATATCTCAGTTAATTTGTTTATCATATGATTTATATTTAAATGACCTACTCAGAGTCCCTCTTCTTTTAGCCAGGAATTGTTGCTGTCTGACATTGTGACACAGCATTAAAGAAGAAACATGATAAAGGACCAATTTAGTTATGATTTATAACCCGATAGAGAGAGAGAGGAGAGAGAGAGAGAGAGAGAGAGAGAGAGAGAGAGAGAGAGAGAGAGAGAGACAGAGACAGAGACAGACAGACAGACAGACAGACAGAGGGACAGAAGTTACCTCAGTGCTGATGATGAACGTTGTAAGAACTGAACTCAGGACGCTGAGAGTAGAAGACTGTCGGTGCCTGCAAGCAGTGAAGGACAGGAGTTTTATAGGCATCAACCAGGAAGACTTCACACCTACCCTACAACAGGATCTGATTGCGCTAATGACACCCAACACGCAAGCCATTGTCCATCTGTAGAAGGGGTGTCATCAAACCGCTATCCGGAATTCACACTACACATGAATAAGCACAGCACACACACAAAACAACCCATTTATCGTCAGAGAGAGAGAGAGAGAGAGAGAGAGAGAGAGAGAGAGAGAGAGAGAGGGGAAGAGGAGAGAGAGAGAGGAGAGAGAGAGAGAGAGAGAGAGAGAGAAAGAGGAGGGGGGAAGGGGGACAGAGAGAGAGGGGGGAGAGGGAGGTAGAGAGAAAGAGGGAGAGAGAGAGAGAGAGAGAGAGAGAGAGAGAGAGAGAGAGAGAGAGGAGAGAGAGAGAGAGAGAGAGAGAGAGAGAGAGAGAGAGAGAGAGAGAGAGAAGAGAGAGAGAGAGAGGAGGGGGGAAGGGGGACAGAGAGAGAGGGGGGAGAGGGAGGTAGAGAAAAAGGGGAGAGAGAGAGAGAGAGAGAGAGAGAGAGAGAGGAGAGAGAGAGAGAGAGAGAGAGAGAGAGAGAGAAGAGAGAGGAGAGTAGAGAGAGAGAGAGAGAGATGAGAGGAGAGAGAGAGAGGAGAGAGAGGAGAGGAGAGAGGAGAGAGAGAGAGAGAGGAGAGAGAGAGAGAGAGAGAGAGAGAGAGAGAGAGAGAGAGAGAGAGAGAGAGAACACTGAATACTGAAATGGCTTAGTGGTACCTTGGCATTGGACCACAATACACCAGGTGAGGGGGGCAGGGGTGTGGGGTGTAATGCAAAATGAAAGCATGAATAAATTTTACATATACTATGTCAGTGGAAGATTGACAGCATGGATACATTTCAGGCATACTATACAATGAAAAATCAAAGCATGGAAACACTTCCTACATACTATTGCAAAGAAAAATGGAAGCATTGCTAAATTTCACTTAAACTGTCCATACCATGACAGTGAATAAATGAAACCATGGATAAATTTCACACCTGCTATAGCAATGAAAAATGAACTCGCAATACACATTTCACACACACTATAGCAATGCAAAATGAACTCACTGATAAATTTTAAATCTGCTATAGCAATGAAAACTGAAAGCATGGTTACATTCCACACACGCTATAGCAATGGAAAATGGAAGCATAAAAAAAAATTCACACACACTGTGGCAATGAAAAAATGAAAGCATGGATAAAATTTGCGCCTGCTATCACAATTAAAAAAGAGACCATTGATACATTTTACACACACTGCACCAATGCAAAATGAAATCATTGATAAATTTAACACCCACTATAGCAATAAAAATTGAAAGTATGGATATATTCCACATACGCTATAGCAATGAAATATGTAAGCATGTATATGTTTTACACATGCTATAGCAATGAAAAATCAAAGCATGGATAAATTTGACAGTACTAAAGCCATGCAAATGAAGGTTTTGATAAATTCCACTCATACTGTACCAATGCAAAATAAAAGTTTTGATAGAGAGAAGAGAGAGAGAGAGAGAGAGAGAGAGAGAGAGAGAGAGAGAGAGAGAGAGAGAGAGAGAGAGAGAGAGAGAGAGAGAGAGAGAGAGAGGAGAGAGAGAGAGAGAGAGAGAGAGAGAGAGAGAGAGAGAGAGAGAGAGAGAGAGAGAGAATATGAATGAATGAATGAATGAATGAATGAATGAATGAATGAATGAATGAATGAATGAATGAATAATCTTTATTTTTCAAGGGTAACAGAGTAAGCATTACATACTTTTTTCAGCCGGCCCTTGCCCTGATCAGGGAATAAAGCTAAGAAACCCCCTCCCTACCCCTACATACCAGCATCACCACCAGCAGCAGTTCAACCAATATTTTAAAAGAAGAAAACAGGATACATTCAACAAAACGCGTCATCCTAATTGGATACACTGATAATTATTTAAACAAAAGATAACATAGTAAAAAAATAGCAAATATTCAGGACCATGAAACAGAAGGCATTACAAATCTATAATGCGTGAGTGTGTGTGTGTGTGTGTGTGTGTGTGTGTGTGTGTGTGTGTGTGTGTGTGTGTGTGTGTGTGTGTGTGTGTGTGTGTGTGTGTGTGTGTGTGTGTGTAAGCGGGAAAACAAGCAAAGTAGGCATAATGGGGGGGGGGGGGGGGGTGCAGATTAAAAACAACAACATAAAATCCTTTAAACACAAAAAGCTATATGAGAAAACACATTTCAATATTCAAATGGTAAGAATACAGTTTGAATCCAGCATAACAACCAAAACTCTCCTCTCCATAATAAGTCTAGGATAGAATATCTGAAGGTGGAAGTTGGAGGGAAAGGAAAGGGAAAGGAAGAGAAAGGAGAGAGAGAGAGAGAGAGAGAGAGAGGAGAGAGAGAGAGAGGGAGAGAGAGAGAGAGAGAGAGAGAGAGAGAGAGAGAGAGGAGAGAGAGAGAGAGAGAGAGAGAGAGAGAGAGAGAGAGAGGAGAGAGAGGAGAAGAGAGTGAGAGAGAGAGAGAGAGAGAGAGAGAGAGAGAGAGAGAGAGAGAGAGAGAGAGAGAGAGAGAGAGAGAGGAGAGAGAGAGAGGAGAGAAAAGAGAGAGAGGAGAGAGGAGAGAGAGAGAGAGAGAGAGAGGCGAGGCAAGGCAAGGCAAGGCAAGGCAAGGCAAGGCAAGGCAAAATTCTTTTATTCGAGGATAATAGATAAGCACTCGTGTGCTTTTTTACATCCAGTCCCCGCCCTTTTCAGGGATAACATCAAGATAAAAAGATAGCCTCAACTAAACAACAATTATAGTGATTCAAATACCAAGAGCAAGAAAACCATACCAAGTATCAAACAACAGGTAAGAAATAAGACAGAGATACAATATTAAGGTAATGTTATAAAAAGGCACTCATTCAGAGGCGAAAATAGAAATAAGAATCAATGATGACTCTGATTTGAATAAAAAAGCAAAAAAAAACAAACAACAACAACAACAACAAACAAACAAAACAAAACAAAACAAAAACAAAAAAGGCACAATAATCAAAGATCAAATATGAGAACATGGTGACGTTAAATGACTGAAAACATCAATCCACCGCCATATATCATCAAAATCAGTCCCATAAACCATAAGATTTTGATAAAAGGGGAGAA
>CM060345.1:24546182-24553682 GCA_030674155.1 Stramonita haemastoma
AAGAAACAAAAGAGAAAAACAATTACAAAAAAAAAAAAAACACGCAGAGAAAACAAATCAGGATAATAAAAAAAACACGTTATAAAACAAGAAAATAACCACCACGAAAGCAAAGCAAATCAGGCCACTGTGAACACCATCCATCACCATCAATCAATAAAACAAACAATATAAATTATTCCTTCACCTTCACCTGTCCCGTAGTCCCGCGGACCGCGGGGGGTACCACTGAAGATTTTGCAACCAGCTTCCTCCATTCATAACGGCCCTCCGCTCTCCATAGCAGATCGCTCTATCCGCTTTTCGGAAGAGTAGGCCATTGTGTGCCAGTGGAAACGGATGACAACATTTACAAAACTGCATACACGGGTACTGGATGTAAACAAAAAACTAATAAAAAAGCTAATACTGTCGTTAGTAGGGGGCTTAGTAAGTGGTGTCCTGCATAATTATGTTAGCTCAGAGCAGGCACTACTGAACACCACCAAAGTGACCCAGTAGCAGTGCAGGGCCCCTCTGGATGGTAGCGCCATGGCAGCCTTATATTGATTAGCTCCATGTGGACTTCTGACCCTGGGAATGAGACATAATGAATCTGGATATGGATGTGGCAGAGAGATTGAAATGAGTGGCACGAGAACAGCAGGACAGGGACGTCACAGAAGATGAGGCACCAAAAAAAGCCATTCCTCCTTTTGTAAGAGCACACCATTTTATTAGGAGCAGGTAAAAATAAAGGTAAAGGTGTCCCATAACCTTTATGGTGGTAGGGGAGCAAGGCGTCAGAAACATCAGCTTCTCTAGGGGCCAGCATGTTGAGGGCGGTGCCCATCTCCTCTCCCTCGCTGCTTTATACCTTCCCTGACCTTAAAGAGGGCAGGTAACCATTTACAGCTGGGTGAAGTGGGGAACTGTACAGAAGCCAAGACATGCAAACTGTCACTCATCCCATTGGTAACCCCACCCGATGCTGCTTAACATCGTCTGGGGGAAGCAAGGGCACTGACCACTGAGCTACCCCCTCCCCAGGAGCAGATGACAACAACATTAAAAAAAAAACAGCATACACACAGCTATGTGTTTAGACCATCCCTGAGGGAAATTCGTGGAGTTGGAGTCCCCAGGGGCAGTTTGGGGTTGAATAGGGCAACTTTCTGACCACAATGCATAGGGGGGGGGGGGGGGCAATAAGTGAGGAAAATGAAATGCAAAAAAGAGATGTCTCCTGGTTGCATAACATCAAATACATCATCCACATAAACAAAACAGTTGGACAATAAACCATGAAAACAGAGCATGAAGTCAATGAATATAAGATAAACAAGAGAACAACATACCAAGCACCAAGGACTTACAGTTTTGACAAGAGTACAAACAATAGCACAATTACGAAAGGTTTTTTCTTCCTCTGTTGATTGCATGAAAAACATACCTGGAGAGACTGTGCCTGTGATTAATTTTACTTTTGTTCCTTTCAGCAGTTTGAATTGGGGCACGCATTTTGATTCTTTAAGAAAGTTCTCTCTTAAAACTGCAATCAAATATAAAGTGACATTCATTTTCACAAAGAAAGGACAGCTTTTGTTCTTGTGCAGATTCACTACATCTGTTGACATTATTATTGATTGGAAGCATATTGAATATTAACCGCATAATTGCCACACAAGCCAATAAATTATACATCTCCACGTCATAACTGTACTTATTTATACCACTTTATGTCACAGCAAATTTCTCTGCTGAAATTGCCACTACTCTCCCCGGGAGAGTGCATCACAACAAGTACAGCACCTACCCATTTTTTGTTGTTGTTTTTCCTGTCTGCAATTGTATTTGTTTCCCTATCAGAGTGGCTTTTTTCTACATAATTTTGCCAGGGACAACCCTCTTGTTGCCGTGGGTTCTTTTACGAGTGCCAAATAAGGATGTGTAACACACTGGACCTCAGTTTATCGTCTCATCTGAAAGACTAGCACCCAGCCCACCAATCATGATCTAACGAATGGGGGGAAAAGTTATGGGCTCAAACGGGATTCAAACCCTGCACACTCTGACCTGGATTATTTTGCTTTCTAGCCAGGCGCGCGTTACCTCAAGACCACCAATCCACCTGTACTCCTCCTTTCGAAAAACAGTTTAAAAGATCTATAAATGCCATATAACTTTCATGTTCTCTGTTAGTTCCATTCTATTCTCGGATAAACATAATAATGATTTGCTGTTTAAACAAGCATAGAAAACGTCTTTCCAAGTCAAAAGCTGCCTGCATCTATACAATGTCAAAAATGTTTATTATGTCGCACAGAGTCAAAAGGCCTCTCTGAAATCTATAAAGCTATTTACAGTTTCCTTTCCTTAGTACTCATGCATTTCTGAACAGTTCCTAACACTGTAAAAGCATGACCAATTGTCGAATGTTCCTTGCGAAAACCTGATTGGTTTTCATAAATTAAATCATTCTTTTCTACCCAATAGTATAATTTTGTGTTTGATATTGTTAGTGTAATATCTATAAAATACACTTAGCAAACACAACTCCCTGTAATTATTAACTTTATCTAAATCTCCTTTCTTAAATATTGAAATGATCATGGCCTTAGACCACACTAGTGGGTAAATTCCTTCATCAATAGTGTTAAATAACTTTGCCAAAAACACCTGAACATCCTCATCACTTGTTAGTTAGTTGTTAGTCTTAAACATTTCACCTAAAAAATTGACAATTTCACATGACAGATATTTCTTCAGTTTGTTAACTGTACAACTAACTTTGACATTTGAAACGACATTGTTTAAAAGGATGGTCCCTTTTGTCTGATAATTTAACATTTATTTAACTTTGTTCCATATATGATTCGTGGCTGTTTTGAAAAAGAGTTTCTTAAAGTGACCAAACCAATCATCCAAAATAATGTGGCTATCTATTCTTGCTTTTCCCCCACATCCCATACTTTTTAAATGTTTCCAAAAGAGTGACAGATTGTCACTGTAACTAATCTATTCAATTTCTTATGTCTGAATACTCATCTTTTCTTCTTTAACATGCGTTGGTATTTTTTCTTGCCCCTATGTATTCCTTACTATTTTTTAAAATTATTTCTTTAATTTTTTTGTATGTATTCTTTTCCATATTTTTACTTCAAGATGTTCTGAAACAGTTTAATTTCATCCTAATCTCCATTTCAAACATGCTTACATTCCTTATCAAATCATTCTGACTTTTTGTTTTTCTATAATAAGAAAATTCGTAAGCATGCATCTGCTAGAATCTTTTAGACATTCCACAAAGATAGTCGGAGCATTGTTCACATTTCCATTCAAAGTATTAGCAGCAAAGATAGACATGTTTTAAATATCAGTGCGTCTTAGCACTTTGACAAACTCTTCTTCAGAGTTATCATTCCATATGTATTTTTTTTTTAAATGACAGATTAATTATCAAACTACGCTGGACTAGTATGGGTACTGTTATTGCCTTTAATTACGCGAATTTTATTATGATCTGCTTCATCCCTCTTATTGTTACTAATGTAGGTAGGTGAAAACTTTATTGAAAGATTTGTCGTTTTTGTCAAATCATAATAATTAAGTACTTATTTTGTGAGATGAAGATTGGTGTGTATTTAGCTCTGACCTGTTAAACAAGTGATTGTCACTTTCTTGAAGAGCAGATGTAACTTCACACAATTGAGAATGATAGGTGTGATACTTGTATCACCTGCAAATAACTCGCAATGTATATGTATGCTTAAGGATAAGGATAAATCATGAATACAGAAAAAAAACTGGCCCTAGAACAGTTGAGTGGGGTAAACCATAATTATTGGATAGTACTGCAGATAGTTATATTGACTTTATCAGAAACAGCTTGTTTTCCCTTAGAAACAAAAGATAACATGGGCTTGACAGTATTATCTGAAAGGCCATAGAGTCTTAATATTCAGTGTTTTTAGTAACAGGGTGTGGTCAATGACATTAAAGGCCTTAGCAATGTCTATCAAAAGCCTTAGCAAAGTCTACCAAAATAACTCCTATGGTTTTATCATTATCTGTTTTACTAGTAAGCGACTGAGACTGACCCCATAGGCTGGATGAGCAGTATGACACCAATCTGAAACCAAATTGATTAGGATGGAAACAACTATATCAGTTAAAGTGGTGAGATAGATAGATAGATAGATAGATAGATAGATAGATAGATAGATAGATAGATAGATAGATAGATAGATAGATAGATACATACATACATACATACATACATACATACATACATACATACATACATAGAGAGAGTTGTTGATTGAAAAAGAGAGAGGAGAGATTGTGGATTGAGAGAGAGAGAGAGAGAGAGAGAGAGAGAGAGAGAGAGGAGAGAGAGATGAGAGAGAGAGAGAGAGAGAGAGATGAGAGATGAGAGAGAGAGAGAGAGAGAGGAGAGAGAGAGAGAGAGATAGAACAGACAGACAGACAGACAGACAGAGACAGAGACAGAGACAGAGACAGAGACAGAGAGACAGAGAGACAGAGAGACAGAGACAGAGACAGAGAGAGAGAGAGAGATTGCAAACGCAGATGAAATAGCAAATACAACGGTAAATGAAAACACAAATGCTTTCTTGTATGTTAATCAAACTGTTGCAGTCATTCCACATGGGCACAGCAGGGTGGAGATTGCACAAGCCAGAAACGAGTTGTGTCCCTTCCTCGCCTCGGACGTGGGCGGTCGTTGGAACCGAAGCCGTGACATCACATCTCAACTAACAACTACACTACCACCACAACCCAAAACCCCCTCACCCCCCCCCCCCCCCCCCTCGAAAAATCCCGGAAACCCCAAACAAATGGAAAACAAACTGATGCTCAAAAAACCAACTTGTATCATATTGCATAACCAGGATCCACAAATACACAACTAATGATATAAATCATGCATAAAATATTTATGATAAACATCTAATAATTATAAGTGACGCCATCTATCCGTGTGACACTACCTACCAGTCCCAACTTGCGGAGCATGTACGATACATATCATATGATAAATATATCTATCAACAAGGAAGTTTGTAAGTGTGTTCGTTTGTGTTAGCGCATGTGGCGGGGACCCTGCAGATTACAGTGGAGCATCATATTGCTGTATATTGTCATTATTCTTGCTCGCAGAGCAGGATTTCGGTGGCGTACACTGACCAGCTTTCCTTCCGACTATCACGCTTTCTTAGTTCTTGGGCGCTGTGTTGTCGCCACAAATCGGGCGCCACGCATATCCAAGATGCTCGGAGAGAGTGTATGCATACAGTGCCATATTGTCTTGGTGCCTTGAGATCTTTTACCGTGCACAAGTCGGGGTAGGGCGGGGCTGAAAACGGCTCTTTGGGGGCTATCTTGGCCCCAAACGGCACCTTTTTCCGCAGGGGGGTGGGTATGCATGCGCGCACGGACGCGCGCGCTGGTGTTTGTCAGTGTGTTAGTTTGTGTGCGCACATGTGGCGGGGACCCTGCAGCTTGCTGTGCTGCATGATATTGCTGTGTATTGTCGTTATTCTTGCTCGCACAGCAGGATTTTGGTGGCGTACACTGACAAGCTTTCCTTGCGACTATCACGCTTTCTTAGCTCTCGGGCGCTGTGTCGTCGCCACAAATCGGGCACCCCGCATATGCAAGATGGTTGGAGAGAGTGTATGTATACAGTGCCGTATTGTTTTGGTGCCGTGGGATCTTTTACCGTGCAAAAGTATGGGTCAGGAGAGCTGAAAACGGATCTTTGGGGGCCATCTTGGCGCCAAACGGCACCTTTTTCCGCAGGGGGGTGGGTATGCATGCGCACACGCGCGCGCGCGCTGGTGTTTGTCAGTGTGTTCGTTTGTGTGCGCTCATGTGGTGGGGACCCTGCAGATTGCTGTGGTGCATGATATTGCTGTATATTGTCGCTATTCTTGCTCGCAGAGCAGGATTTCGGTGGCGTACACTGACCAGCTTTCCTTGCCACTATCACGCTTTCTTAGCTCTTGGGCGCTGTGTCGTCGCCACAAATAGGGCGCCACACATATCCAAAATGGTGGGAGAGAGTGTATCCATACAGTGCCGTATTGTTTTGGTGCCGTGGGATCTTTTACCGTGCTAAAGTCGGGGTCGAGCGGGGATGAAAACGACTCTTTTAGGGCCATGTTTGCAGCAAACGGCACCTTTTTTCGCAGGGGGGTGGGTATGCATGCGCGAACCTGTGCGTGCGCTGGTGTTCGTCAGTGTGTTCGTTTGTGTGCGCACATGTGGCAGGGACCCTGCAGATTGGTGTGGTGCATGATATTGCTGCGTATTGTCGTTATTCTTGCTCGCACAGCAGGATTTTGGTGGCGTACACTGACCAGCTTTCCTTTCGACTATCACGCTTTCTTAACTCTTGGCGCTGTGTCGTCGCCACAAATCGGGAGCTACGCATGTCCAAGATTTTTGGCGAGAGTGTATGCATACAGTGCCATATTGTTTTGGTGCCATGGAATCTTTCACCGTGCATAAGTCGGGGTCGGGCGGGGCTGAAAACGGCTCTCCGGGGGCCATCTTGGCGCCAAAACGGCACCTCTTTCCGCAGGGGGGTGGGTATGCATGCGCACCGCGCGCGCGCGCGCTGGTGTTTGTCAGTGTGTTCGTTTGTGTGCGCTCATGTGGTGGGGACCAAGCAGATTGCTGTGGTGCAGGATATTGCTGTGTATTGTCGTTATTCTTGCTCGCACAGCAGGATTTTGGTGGCGTACACTGACCAGCTTTCCTTGCAACTATCATGCTTTCTTAGCTCTTGGGCGCTTTGTCGTCGCCACAAATCGGACGCCACGCAAATCCAAAATGGTCGGAGAGAGTGTATCCATACAGTGCCATATTGTCTTGGTTCCGTGGGATCTTTTACCGTGCTAAAGTCGGGGTCGAGCAGGGTTTAAAACGGCTCTTTTAGGGCCATGTTTGCGGCAAACTGCACCTTTTTGCGCAGGGGGGTGGGTATGCATGCGCGAACCTGTGCGTGCGCTGGTGTTTGTCAGTGTGTTCGTTTGTGTGCGGTCATTTGGTGGGGACCCTGCAGATTGGTGTGCTGCATGATATTGCTGTGTATTGTTGTTATTCTTGATCGCAGAGCAGGATTTTGGTGGCGTACACTGACCAGCTTTCCTTTCGACTATCACGCTTTCTTAACTCTTGGGCGCTGTGTCGTCGCCACAAATCGGGCGCCACGCATATCCACGATGGTCGGAGAGTGTGTATGCATACAGTGCCTTGTCTTCGTGCCGTGGGATCTTTTACCGTGGAAAAGTCGGTGTCGGGCGGGGCTGAAAACGGATCTTTGGGGTCCATCTTGGCGCCAAACGGCACCTTTTTTCCGCAGGGGGGTGGGTATGCATACGCGCACGTACTCGCGCGCTGGTGTTATGCATACAGTGCCATATTGTCTTGGTGCCGTGGGATCTTCTTCCGTGCAAAAGTCGGTGTCGGGCGGGGCTGAAAACGGATCTT
>CM060345.1:24558682-24586182 GCA_030674155.1 Stramonita haemastoma
TCGAAAGCGAGAATGTGAGTTTGATCCTTGTTAGTGCCTCAGCTTTTCCCCATACAGGAGACCTTGGGTGATGGTCTGGGTGCTAGTTTTGTTTTTTTATCAGATGAAACAATAAACCAAGGTCCTACATTCAAAATGCTTTCAGTGCACATAAAAGAACCTATGACAAAACTCTAGAAAAAAAACACTAAAACACTTTCACATGGAAACAAGCACATATATAGGCAAAACAAAACAAAAAGCAAAACAAAACATTTTCTGGTCTTGCAGTGACTATGCAGAAAAGCTTGACTGCTTTGCTGACTGACAACACTGTTTCCAATTAAAAGATATCAGGCGTTGTTGGGGGGGGGGGGGGGGGGGGGGGGGGTGAGAACTGTTACTTTTTGTTTGTTCTGTTTGGGGTGTTTTTGTTTGTTTCTGACAGTCCCTAATCAGGGCAAGGGCCGGATGGAAAAATAGTATGTGAATGCTCATCTGTAACCCTTGAAAACTAAAGATCATTCATTCATTCATTCATTCATTCATTCTCCATTATCCCATTCTTTTTGGCTTCATCAGAGGTCACACTCCTTCGGATGAGACTATAAACCGAGGCCTCGTGTGCTGACACAAGTGCTGACTCCACTCTTTACAAAAGTCCTTGGATGAAACTATAAACCTAGGCCCCGTTTGCGAACGCATGCAGAACATCTTGCGCACACGTTAAATCCTGTTCCGCTTTTCGTAAGAGTAGGCCATTGTGTGACGGTGGAAGCTGATGACACGATTTACAAAACTGCGTACACACGGGGACTGGATGTAAAAAGCCGAGAAGAGGTCAAACTCACCGTCCAGTTCCCCAAACTTGGCGGCCAGCTTGAGTGTGGCCAGGGCCGTTGACTGAGGGCAGGACTTGGTCAGTTTCTCCGCCAGTGTCTGCAGGTCCGAGTCTGCCAGGGGGTCAGGCAGCGTCACCCCTAGCCCTCGCTTGCCCTCGTTGTAAGTTCGGCGAGAGTGGCAGGAGTACATGACTTTCTGTAACAATAAAGATGGAACTAAAATTCGCAAGAATTTAAAGCGAGGGCCGTCAGTTCTCTCCCTTACTTTTCCCCCACAGAGGTCCCATTTGTAATGATTAGTTTAAAAATAAAAAACAATATATAAAAAATACAAAACACATAGTAAGCACAAGGAATTTTCTGAATTTATGAACAACATGCTAGGTTACTACATATGAAAAGATTGAAACTCTCACTTTAAATTTTGAGCTTCGACTAGCATGAAGAAAATACTCCGAATTTTGTATCCGTGTTGCTACTCCAATCAGCTACTCTCTGCTACTGCAAACAAAGAGTTCGGAACACACGGAATCGCCCCCACAACGATCTGCATTCCACCTTGAACAGGCTCACAAAGCTGTGCTAGGATGTACTAGTCATAGTATCACGTGGCTTGCCGCGTAAACAATCTTCAAAACAGCAAATCCGCTATAGCGGACAGCTGTCCAAAAACGGTTGCTTTACACTGATTCGCTATAGCAGAGGGCCGTCCTCTGAGAGTTACAGACAGAGAACGTCATTTCATGTTGTCTGCAGGCCTGCCGCCCATTGAATACAGTATCCACGTCACTCCAGTAACATTTATCTCCAGTTCAGGATCAACACCACCTAATCCCTTTAAATATCTAACACTGTCAATCTAAAACACACACGCGCACGCATGCACGCACGCACAACACACCACACACCACACACACACAACACACACACACACACACTCACACACACACACACACAACACCCCCAAAAGGAACCAAAACACAAAACACCGCCATTGACATGACAAAATACCATAATTGTTTCATTTCTTAAAGGTAAAGGGGTGTCCCATAACCTAGGCGGTTGTAGGGGTGCGAAGCATCAGTAACCTCAGCTTCTCTGGACCAGCATATTGAGGGTGGCGCCCATATCCTCTTCCCTCGCTGCTTTACCTTCCCTGACCCTAAAGAGGGCAGGTACCCTTTTACATCTGGGTGAACTGGGGGGACTGTACTGAAGTAAAGGCGTGCAAGTGGTCCCCATCCAACTGGTAACCACGCCTGCCACCTTCCTTGTTTCTAGTTACTTATAGACAGGGTTAGCTGAGCTTTGTACCTGTTAGGGACAGGAGAACAACTTAAGGACTCGCACTACACTTGGGACACTTACTTGTACACCATTTGTGAACCTCCTCCTTTCCCACCACAAGCCTTGAGCAGGGTCAGGGGGTCAACGGACCACCATCAGGGCCAATGCCAACAAGGTTTGTACGCGTAGTTCTTGCATTCTGCTGCACACGCACGCACACACACACACACACACACACACACACACACACCCCACACACACACACACACACACACAAACACACACACACAATACACAACACACAAGCATGCAGGCACACATACACACACACATATACACACACATGCATATTAGTATTAGCCTATAGACTTCATACCTCACTTTGGTTAGCACATGTACAAACCTCTCAGGTTTTCTTCACATACCGTGACTTTAACAGATAACCATTGTTTTAACAGTAGCACACATCAAGAATATGTTTAAAGAGGTGGTCATTGTTTAAAACTGAAGCTTCATCAAGCAATATGTTTAAACACATGACCATTCAAGTAATATGGTTAAACAGGTAACCCTTGTTTGAACTGCAGCACACATCAACCAATATGTTCTAACAAATAAACATTGTAGCAGCACACACCAAGCCAATCCTGCCTCGTAATCATTATGGTAAACACATTCATTTTGAAAAGAATTTACAAGACAGTTTAAACGTTTTTTTTCCTTAGAATTATTGAATGGAAAATATACCTGGACAATTTATGCATTCCATGATGAGCTATAACCTGTAGCATGCTGTGGATCGGGTTCTAACTAATTCTTTCAGGAATTTGTCCAGTAATAGGAGTATGTTGGGCAAACAAACAGAAAATGCTGTTCATCTTCCTTTGCTATCCTGCAAAATGGACAAGCTTTTTTCTGCACTGAACTACTGAAGCGGTGTGCGTTTGCCTTAAGTGGGAGAAACATTAAATCTTATTGTGCTAGAGCGACCCTAAAGCAATACGAATGAACATTGCAAACATATTTTTCGAAGATTATTTTAAAGGACCGGTAGCAGTCATACCTTTCGCGATCTCTTACTGTGCCTGTCCATTCTTGGATGAAAATATTAATGAGTCTATGATTAAATAATCTCAAAAACATTTTAACATCAGAGAGAGAGAGAGAAAAAGAGAGAGAGAGAGAGAGGAGAGAGATGAGAGAGGAGAGAGAGAGAGGAGAGAGAGAAGATGAGAGAGAGAGAGACAGACAGACAGACAGACAGACAGACAGACAGACAGAAAGGCAGACAGAGACACAGAGAGAGACAGAGAGACAGATATATGGAGAGACAGAGACAGAGAGAGACAGAGAGTATCTCCAGGTTGTACGATCATCCAAAGAAATGGTATCTGTATAACACCCTCACAAAATATGTCCTATCATCATTATACTGCTATCAATAAGTAAAATAAAACAAAAAACTCGAGCAAAACCAGAAAGGACAAAAAGGAGAAAAAACAATGAGAGGAAAAAGAGAAAGACTATCAAGGTGTAGTACACATAAAAGATCTCTATAAAAAAAACTCTGTCAAAACAGTTAAAACAAAGCACTCATGTGCTTTTTTACATCCAGACCCCGATGAGAGAGAGAGAGAGAGAGAGAGAGAGAGAGAGAGGAGAGAGAGAGAGAGAGGAGAGAGAGAGAAGAGAGAGAGAGGAGAGAGAGAGAGAAGAGAAGAGAGGAGGAGAGAGAGAGAGAGAGAGAGAGGACAGACAACACACACACACACACACACACACACACACACACACACACACACACACACATACACACGCACACACACACACACACAGACACACAGACACACAGACACACATACAGACAGAGAGACAGACAGAGACAAAGAGAGAGACAGACATAAAGAGAGAGAGAGACAGACAGAGAGAGACAGAGACAGACAGACAGACAGACAGAGAAAGATAGAGAAAGACAGACAGACAGACAGACAGAGAAAGACAGAGAGACAGAGACAGAGAGAGACAGACAGATAGACAGAAGTTACCTCAGTGCTGGTGATGAACGTTGTAAGAACTGATCTGAGGATGGTGAGGGTGGAAGACTGTGGAAGACTGTGGATGCCTGCAATTGTGAAGGACAGGAGTTTTATAGGCATCACCAGGAAGACTTCACACCTGCTCTCTAACAGGATCTGACACACACCAAACCCAAGCCATCCTCCATTGGTTGATGGGATGTCTACAAGCCACTTCAGTTTCTCAATATCTACCCGGAATTCACACCACAGATAAACAAACAGAGCGGAAAAAAACTTTTATTATCACAGAGAGAGAGAGAGAGGAGAGAGAGAGAGAGAGAGAGAGGAGAGAGAGAGAGGTGAGAGAGAGAGAGAGAAGAGAGAGAGAGAGAGAGAGAGGAGAGAGAGAGAGAGAGAGAGAGAGAGAGAATATCAAATGAAATCAAATCAAATCAAATCAAATCAAAATCTTTTATTTCGAGGATAATTGATAAGCACTCATGTGCTTTTTTTTTTACATCCAGCCCCATCTTTAGGGATACATAATAATATGACAATGAAATGAAAACATATGAGAGAGAGAGAGAGAGAGAGAAGAGAGAGAGAGAGAGAGAGAGGAGAGAGAGAGAGAGAGAGAGAGAGAGAAGAGAGAGAGAGAGGAGAGAGGAGAGAGAGAGAGAGAGAGAGAGAGAGAGAGAATATCAAATGAAATAAAATAAAATCAAATCAAATCAAATTCTTTTATTTTGAGGATAATTGATAAGCACTTATGTGCTTTTTTTTTTTTTTTTTTTTTTACATCCAGCCCCCATCTTTAGGGATACATAATAATATGACAATGAAATGAAACAATGAGATTTGATTTGATTTGATTTATTCTTTTATATCGAGGATAATGGGATAAGCACTCTTGTGCTTTTTTACATCCAGTCCCCGTGTGTATGCAGTTTTGTAAATGTCATCTGTTCCCACCGGCACACGATGGCCTACTCTTACGAAAAGCGGAACAGGATTTAACGTGTGCTTTTTTTTACATCCAGCCCCATCTTTAGGGATACATAATTAATATGACAATGAAATGAAACAATGAAAGAGAGAAGAGAGAGAAGAAGAGGAGAGAGAGAAAGGAGAGAGAGGAGAGAGAGAGGAGAGAGAGAAGAGAGAGAGAGGAGGAGAGAGAGAGAGAGAGAGGAGAGAGAGAGAGGAGAGAGAGAGAGGAGAGAGATGAGGAGGGAGAGAGAGAGAGAGAGAGAGAGATGAGAGAGAGAGGAGAGGAGAGAGAGAGAGACGAGAGGAGGGAGAGAGAGAGAGAGAGATTGCAAACGCAGATAAGAAAATGCATATACAACTGTAAGTGCAAATCATACAAATCCTTTCTTGTATGTTAATCAAACTGTTGCAGTCATTCCACATGGGGACAGCAGGGTGGAGAGTGCACAAGAGGGGACGGGATAGCCTAGTGGTCAGAACATTGCGCTGGCAATTTGACGACCCCGGTTCGATTCCCGTTCGAGGGGTTTTTTTCCCCTGGAGCTAACATCAGTACTGACTCCACTCTTCCCAAAAAACGTTTGGATGGGACTATAAACCGAGGCTTCGTGTGCAAACGCACGCAGAACATTCTTACGCACACGTTAAATCATGTTCCGCTTTTCGTAAGAGTAGGCCCTTTGTGTGCCGGTGGGAACGACGACAAGATTTACAGAACTGCATACACACGGGGACTGGATATAAAAAGACACATGAGTGCTTATTCCATTAACCTCGGTAGAAAAGAATAAATAAAACAAGGCAGACACTAGTTGTGTCCCTTTCTGGCCTTGAGTATTTGTGGTGGCTGGAATCCCAGCTGTCAGATCACAGCTCAACTGTCTAACAACTAGACATCCCCCTGACCCGGAAAAAATCCCAGAGACCCCAAACAAAGAAACACACAGAAAAAAAACAGCTGTTCAACACAAACAGTAATTTTATCAGATGGCACAATCAGGCATCACAAAACTAATGCACAGCTGGGATATGATATTATCACATGCATGACATCTGCATGATATGATACGCATCTAATGTAAAGTAATACCTTCTATCCGTGTGACACCGTCCATCAGTCTCTTTGTCTTCATATTATATATATATATATTATATAATATATTATATATATATATATATATATATATATATATATATATATATATATATAGTGTAAATGCGTGAGTGTGTGTTTATGAGTGTGTGTGCGTACGTGTGTATGCTTGTGCGTGCATGCCTACGTGTGTGTGTGTTTTGTGTGTGTGTGTGTGTGAGAGAGAGAGAGAGAGAGAGAGGAGAGAGAGAGAGGAGAGAGAGGAGAGAGAGAGAGAGGGGGAAGGGAGGGGGGGGGGGAGGGGGCGCGTGTAAGCGTGCTGTGTGTAGTACTTCAGTTTAACGTCCTTCCACTAAATAGTGATATCAGACGTGTGTGGTGTGTGTGTGTGTGTGTGTGTGTGTGTGTGTGTGGTTTTGTGTGTGTGTGTGTGTGTGTGTGTGTGTGTGTGTGTGTGTGTGTGTGTGTGTGTGCGTGCGTGTAGTGTAGTGTGTGTAGTGTGTGTGTGTGTAGTGTGTATATGCGCGCATGTGTGTGATTGTGTGTATGCGTGCGTGCGTGTTTGCCCGTGTGCGTGTGCGCGTACACACATGTATGTGAGCTCATGCAAATACGTGTATGTACATATTATATTGTTTTTCTTTTTTGAGAGTGCTTTTGTAAAGATTTATACATAAATACATAAATACATAAATACATAATACATACATACATACATACATACATACATACATACATACATACATACATACATACATACATACATACATACATACATACATACATACATACATACATACAAACATACGTACACATACATACGTATACATACATACGTACACATACATAAGTATACATACATAGATAGATAGATACATAAATAGATAGATAGATAGATAGATAGATAGATAGATAGATAGATAGATAGATACATACATACATACATACATACATACATACATACATACATACATACATACATACATACATACATACATACATACATACATACATTCTTTTTCTCATTGGTTTAATGTCCTTTCACTACAAGGTGATTTAGACAATGATACATTCACGTTAAGAATGTACTGAAAAGGGATGAAGGATATGGTGAAAGGATGAAGAATGTAATGGATGATGATAAGTTTATAAAATTCCATTCACAGTAACTGTCCTCCTGGTGACTGGCAAATACTTTCTGCAACTGATACAAGGACATGCGACTCTGAATCATACAGAACACTTTGGATATTTCCATATTTTCCCTTAAATCTAACCCTTTGCAGTTATACGAGGCAATGAGCACAGGGCAATCAAACAATATATGATCAACTGACATAATACCAGAACAAATGAAGTAAGCATTTCTTGAATATTTTGTTTTCCAAGTGGTTGGACGTAGTTTTATAATTATAATTTCTATATTTCGTAGGCAGCATAAACAATTTAAAGTCATTTGGATGAGACGGTAAAAAAATCCCAAGGTACCAGGACAATATGGCACTGTATGCATGCACTCTCTCCCACCAGCTTGGCTATGTGTGGCGCCGGATTTGTGGCGACGCCACAGCCCCCAAGAGCTATGAAAGCTAGTTTGTCGGAAGGAAAGCTGGTAAGGGTACGCGACAAAAAGCAAACAATGCGCACACGAATAATGAAAGTATACAGCAATATAATGCACCACAACAATGTGCAGGGTCCCTGCCACATGCGCGCCGACAAACAAACACACTGACAAACACCAGCGTGTGCGTGCGCGCGCGCAAGCATACCCACCCCCTCCCGAAAAAGATGCCGTTTTGCACAAAGATGCCACCCAGAGAGCCCTTTTCAGCCACGTCCAATCCCCACTTTTGCACTGTAAAAGATCCCACGGCGCCAAGACAATATGGCACTGTATGCATACACTCTCTCCCACCATCTTGGATATGCGTGGCGCTGGATTTGTGGCGACGCCACAGCCCCAAAGGGCTGAGAGAGCTAGTTTGTCGGAAGGAAAGCTTGTAAGGGTACGCGACAAAAAGCAAGCATTGCGCACAAGAATAGTGACAATATACAGCAATATGATTCACCACAGTAACGTGCAGGGTCTCCGCCATATGCGCACACACAAACAAATACACTGACAAACACCAGCGCGCATGTACGAGCACGCACGTATACCCACCCCCTCCAGAAAATGCTGATGTTTTGCGCGAAGATGGCACCGGAAGAGCCGTTTTCGGCCCCGTCCAACCCTCCCTTTTGCACGGTAAAAGATCCCACGGCGCCAGGACAATATGGCACTGTATGCACACCCTCTCTCCCACCATCTTGGATATATGTGGCGCCGGAATTGCTACGACGCCACAGCCCCCAGGAGCTAAGAGAGCTAGTTTGTCGGAATGAAAGCTGGTAAGGGTGCACCCCTTAGATGGATGATAATCAATCAACTAGAGACTGGTCGACATCCTATGATGGTATTTGTTTTTGCAAGGTACAGCGCTGTATAAATTTCATTTATTATTATTATTATTATTATTATTATTATTATTATTATTATTATTATTATTATTATTATTATTATTATTATTATTATTATAATTATTATTATTATCATTATTATCATTCTTCTTCTTCTTCTTCTTCTTATTCATTATTATTATTATTTTTATTATTTTTTTTTTATTATTATTGTTATTGTTATTGTTGTTGTTGTTGTTATTTGCAGTGTTTTTATGGATAAAGAGTCCAACTCCCTGTTCATGCTTGTCCATCACTTTCAAAACTCACTGACACTGTGTGACAGCTCACGCTACAGCAGTTACTTTTACACCTCAAAAACGCTCTGTACAACAGGATTTTTCTTTTAACACTAAATCGCGTTCATTCTAAGGGAAACTACAGTGCCAAATCAGTTTCCTATCAAACGAGTTCCTTCCCTTTAACTGTCAATTGCTTTTTGCCTGTCTGGGTTTGCACTTTAAAAAGAAAAATTACATCACTCTGAGTTGACAATTTTTCCTGATGAAAATGGCCACAAAGAAGAGACACGCCCTGAAAGAGGCAGTATTGGTAAATTTTACTTCAAAGGGATTCTGGAGTCTGAGGAACATTCAGCTTGAGTTTCACCTGCCTCGTAATCTGGACGTGGGGGCACCACTGAAGATTTTGCAACCAGCTTCCTCCACTACCCACAGTCCTCCACCCTCTGTAGCAGGTCGTTCCACCCAAGGCCTGTCTACTCTCTGATGTGTCTTCCCATCGTTTCCTCTGTCTGCCTCTTTGTCTCCCTCCCTTACTGTTCCCTGTAAGACTGTCTTGGCCTGTCCAGATGATCATGTGATGTACCTACCACTTTAGCTTGCGTTTTAATTCAATTAAGTTAGAGGCTCTTCATACGACGATGGCATTCTTTATTCTGTTTTTTGCTTCATTAGTGACGTGATCTCTGTATGAAATGCCAAGGAGTTTGCGAAAGCACCTTATCTCCATTGCCTGTATCCTTCTTTCAATGTCTGCTGTCATGGGCCATGTTTCACATGCGCATAAAATATGAACATGATCAGGGAACGCATCAGTCTGATCTTGAAGCTGATGGCGATGTTCTTGTCATTCCAGAGGACTTTAAGTTGGTCATTGTAGCTGTGGTCTAGGCTATCCTAGAGAGAATTTCAGGTTTTGATCCTTCATCTGATACTATAGTGCTCAGATATTTAAAGCTATGGACAGTCCAGATTTTCTTAACATCTATAAATATGTCATTACTGATGCCATTGGCACTATTTGTCATCAGAGGAACAATACTGTGTGCGAAATGAATGTGATTTTTTTCTTGTGAATTAGCTGATGTATGCTGACACTACGCTGAGATTTATTCTATTTTATTCTATTTAATGCACATGGCTCCTACCCAGAATGAGTCTGCTGTGGGCTCAAAGGGAAGACTGGGAACACAGTGTTAAGCTTCATCCACTTCAGGGATGCCATTTTTAAGAGTGTTGCTGGAACCACTTAACCAATACTACAGGTGTCTTTTTTGGGGGGAGGGGGGGGGGAGGAGAGGGGAGGTCCTCCACTAGAACTCCAGATTCACCAATGGTGAGATTTTTGGGGATGTGACCGTTTTTTCCCACTTTGAAGGTAGCCGCATTCCGACTTCGGATGCATGCTGGGTATGTTTGTGTTTCCTTAACCCTCCTAGCGCTGACACGAATTCCGAGATCTTAAGCATGCATAATATTGTGATCTTATGCATAATGTATTTACATGAACTGAATTAAGGCACTGGCAGGTCTAGACTTGAAATTGACCTGTGGGATGGTAAAAATGCCCACCCTGAATTGGCGAGATGCTGCCGAGATTAAAACCCGTGACTTAGTGGCTCAAGTCAACCGTCAACTGTGCGGTGTTTAATCCAAGGGAAACTACTTGGAAACTTAGATGTAGAATTCTGTAAAAGTGGTTACCTCCTATTAACTGAAAGTCTTCTTGAAAGTTTTTCGTTTCGGCTGTTTTGTGTGCATGTGTTGTGACCTACCCTGTGGTAAAGCAATCTGTGCTGTGACATGATTTATTTAATACTTTACTTCATAAGTAGACAAACATTTGGCTTCAAATTGCTTCAGTGGATTGTGGTCTAGATGTAAGGACCTGCCTAGAAAGCAGAAAGTACGACGTGTGCGGTAGTTTGATCCCAGTTTGGTACCGAAACTTTTCCCCCATCGATGATCCACTAGACTGTAAGAGGTGGTTTGGTTGCTAGTCTTTCGGATGAGACAATAAACACAATTAGTGCACGTAAAAGAACCAACGGCAAAAGGGGGGTTCTTATTAAGAAAAGTATGCATAAAAAGATGTGTTTTTTTATAAAGTAGACATTTTTTAAAAATCATATCTAATTTGCATGGTTTTATCATTTTGAGTAGATTTATTGAATTTTTAAAATAAGAAAAGATAGCCCGTCACAACAAATTAATCAGTCAGTTTCATTGCAACTCCATTCACTTCTAAACCAATATCCCCCCTCCTGTCCGGACTGTCTGGGGCTTTTTAGTATAAATAGCATCCCAACCTTTTGCAAACTCTTTGCTAGAAATCTATTTTATCACTCCCTTTGTTTCATTTTCCACGACTCCTTTGTTTCTGTCTTTAACCTCACTACTTTATCCTCTTCATCTCATGCCTACTTTCTGCCTACCCTGCCCACCCTCCTGCCTTTTTTCGTGCAAATCTGAAAATCTTTTTCCTATAGACTTTCTGATGAACTGCCCTAAAAGTCAAGTCATGTCAAGTCAAAAGCACTTTAATCATCCCCTAAAGTGCAATTACAATAATGTCAGGCATATTGATACGAATCCTAATCAAAAGACACAAGATAGCTACATGTCATATTTGTTCAAACATTCTATGATACTCGGAAGGTGTGGGCTGAGACCAGTGAGCAGCCCTCCAGCAGAGTTATTTATTTATTTATTTATTTATTTATTTATTTATTTATTTATTCTGTTATATCGAGGATAACAGAATAAGCACACGTGTGCTTATTTACATCCAGTCCCCGTGTGTATGTAGTTTTGTAAATGTCATCTGTTCCCCGACACATAATGCTCTCTTACGAAAAGTGGAACAGGATTTAACGTGTGGGCATGATTAAGCACAGGAGAAAACCTGGCACTGCACATTCTACCTAATATGGCCAAGGAAGATAGGAGAAGATGAGGAGGAGGAGGAGAAAAAGAAGAAAAAGAAGGAGGAGAAGAAGAAGAAGAAGAAGAAGAAGAAGAAGAAGAAGAACAACAACAAGAATAAAAACAAGAAGAAGAATGCAAAGAAGAAGAAAAAGAATGCAAAAAAGAATTCAAAGGAGGAAAATTTCGAAAAAGAAGAGTTCAGAAGAAAAATTTTAGGAAGAATTTGAAGAAGTATTTGAAGAAATTGAAGAATTTGAGGAAGAATTTGAAGAAGAATTTGAAGAATTTGAAGAAGATGAATTTGAAGAAGAAGAAGAAGAAGAAGAAGAAGAAGAAGAACAACAACAACAACAACAACCAAAGCAAAACAAAGAATTGCACAGAAGAGAGAGAGAGAGAGAGAGAGAGAGAGAGAGAGAGAGAGAGAGAGAGAGAGAGAGAGAGAGAGAGAGAGAGAGAGAGAGAGAGAGAGAGAGAGAGAGAGAGAGAGATAGAGAGAGAGAGAGAGAGAGAGAGAGTTGAAGGCTTGTATGGTGACATGATATGCTGTGGATGCTGCTGCTGATCCGTGAAACACGTGCAAAATGACCGTGTTCACGCCTAGAGGAGAATGCTGGGAACTGAGTTGTCCTGTAGCCTAAGCACCCTCACTTTCCTGACCATTTGACAAACTGAAGGCCACCACTGCACAAGAATCTGTGTGTGCATTGTCGCTGCTCCGCCATCTTGACCAGAGCTTACAGGTCAGTTTGCTTGTTTTGTTGTTGTTGTTGTTGTTTTTAACTGTTTATTGTGCTGGTTTATTTTCAAGACTATTATTTCAAGTAAAGCGTGAGAAAATATTGAGGCACAGTTAGAATAGCAAAATATTGTGTTGTGAGTACCAGCTATAAAGTGGCACGGATAATGGTCATGGTTGGACAGGGTTTTTTATCTGGTTCTTCATCCAACCCTCAGACAGCAAGTAGTGTTGTTTGTCATATGAGTGAAAATGCATTGCACTGCCCTTAAGCACCTGTCAAGTCAGGCCCAGCACATTTAACTTCAGTGCAGGATAGAATTGTAGTATTTCAAGTCTTTCTGGATAAAAAAAATGTCAGAAGAATGGACCAAGAAGGCAGAAAACAAAGAAGAAGAAACAGGAGGAAAAGGAAGAAGGCATAAACATAGAGATGAATAGAAAAGGAAATCCTAACACAGAATTCCCAGAAGGTTGTGATGCTGTTTATACTGACAGGCCCCCTTCATATCCCCATGGGGGAAGTGTTTCCGTTTGTTCCCTCTCCAGTGATTGTTAGTTTATACAGGATGGGAAGTTACATGACCACTGTGTTTTGTTGTTGGTTTGTCCGCTAGTGCTCGTTAAATCCTGTTCCGCTTTTCGTAAGAGTAGACCATCATGTGCTGGTGGGAACAGATATGATATACAAAACTGCATACACACTGGTACTAGATGAAAAAAGCACACGAGTGCTTATTCCATTATCCTAGATATAAAAGAATAAAATAAATAGATAAAAATAAGATTTTAAAAAGTCTACGGAGAGAGAAATTTTTGTATGTGACCCTCTTTTGCCCATCATAAAGGTAGCGGCATTCCGACTTTCAGGATGTTCAATCTCACCAGTCTGCATTTGTCTGCTTTGTGATTATGTCATTGTGGCTGTTTTCGTTTATTTTTCTCCAGAATTTATTTCTTGTTTGGGTTTTGTTTTCAATCTACCTGTCGTCTTTATTCTTTTCCATTTTTCTGGGGTTTTTTCTGCCCCTTTTTCCTTGTTTTCTTTTTACTTTGACTTATCTTTCTTTTTTCTCTTGTTCTTCTTTGTTCCCCTATCTCTCTAATTCTCTCTCTCTCTCTCTCTCTCTCTCTCTCTCTCTCCCCCTTCCCCCTCCTTCCCTCCCTCCCTCTCTTCCTCTCTCTCTCAACAAAATTGCATCTCTCTCGCTGTCGCTATCTCTCTCTCTCTCTCTCTCCCTCCCTTCCCCCCTCCTTCCCTCTCTTTTTCTCTCTCAACTAAATTGCATCTCTCTCTCTCTCTCTCTCTCTCTCTCTCTCTCTCTCTCTCTCTCTCTCTCCCTCCCTCCCTTCCCCCCTCCTTCCCTCTCTTCCTCTCTTTTTCTCTCTCAACTAAATTGCATCTCTCTCTCTCTCTCTCTCTCTCTCTCTCTCTCTCTCTCTCTCTCTCTCTCTCTCTCTCTCTCTCTCTCGCTGTCGCTCTCTCTCTCTCGCTGTCGCTCTCTCTCTCTCGCTGTCGCTCTCTCTCTCTCGCTGTCGCTCTCTCTCTCTCGCTTTCTCTCTCTCTCTCTCTCTCTCTCCTCTCTCTCTCTCTCTCTCTCTCTCTCTCTCTCTCTCTCTCTCTCTCTTTTGATATTTTTCTTCTGTCCTTTCTCTTCTCTTCTCTTTCTGTTCTCCTCTATGGGTTTTTTTTTCTTCAGCAGTAACACAGACCCCACATCAGCCAGCAAGCAAATACACATGCAGGCCTGCGAAGCAAAAAGTCCGGAAAGACTGACGGAACAGCAAGCTGAAAGAAAGAAGCCAGCCCGTTAGCCAGCCAGTTAGCCAGCCAGATAGCCAGCCAGTGATGAAAACAAAAGCAAAAGAAAAGGGAAAAAACCCAAGATGTGATCACCATCAACGCTAATGCCCCATGCTACACATGAGAATGAACGATACTCAATCAGAAAGGCTTCAGAACTGTTACATAGTCCACACATTCATTTCTGATTCGGCGATGACTGAGACCAGAGTGTGTTGTATATAGGCATGCAGAAAATCCACACAATGAATCGTCGCCACATAGCCACGACTGAGACCAGAGTGTGTTGTATAATTATAGGCACGCGGAAAATCCACACGATGCTTCGCCGCCACATAGCGCCCTTTTCACCCCGAGGCTAGAGGTAATTACTGTTTTGGCTTTTTTGTTGTTGTTGTGTAGTGTGTGGGTTTGGTTTGTTGTTCGTGGTTATGTTCAATGTTTGAAATGGAACATATTGAACAGTAAAGGGGGACGGGATAGCCTAGTGGGGGACGGGATAGCCTAGTGGACAGAACATTGGGCTCGCAATTTGGCGACCCGGGTTCGATTCCCGTAGGAGGGGATTTTTCCTCTGGAGTTATCAGTGCTGTCTCCATTCCCCCAAAAGTCCTTCGGATGAGACTATATACCAAGGCCCCGTGTGAGAACGCACGCAGAACATCTTGCGCACATGTTAAATCCTGTTCCTCTTTTCACGCAGGGACTGGTTGTAAAAAACAGTGCTTATTCCATTATCCTCGAAATAAAAGAATACTCTCTCTCTCTCTCTCTCCCTCTCTCTCTCTCTCTCTCTCTCTCCCTCCCTCCCTCCCTCCCTCCCTTTCTCTCTCCATCTCTCCATCTCTCTCTCTCTCTCTCTCTCTCTCTCTCTCTCCCTCCCTCCCTCCCCTCCCTTCCTTTCTCTCTCTCTCTCTCTCGCTCCCTCTCCCTCTCTCTCTCTTTCCCTGTCTTTCTCCCTCTCCCTCCCTCCTTCTCTCTCCCTACCCTACTCTCCGTCTCTCCCTTTTCCTCGCCTCTCTGTCTGTCTGTCTCTCTGCCTCTGTTTCTCTCTCTATCTCTGTCTCTCTCACTCTCTCTGTCTCTGACTGTCTCTGATTCCGTCTCTGTCTCTGTCTCCCTCTCTCTCTCTTTCTCCCTCTCTCCTTCAATTTTACGCTCTACACTACTTATCACACACGTTTGTTTTGTCGGTATTTTCAGAAACTTTGCAGTGATCTTCGACCTACAAACAACTGGACTCTATACTTCATGAATCACAATGATCTTGCCTTGTTAAGTCCGTGTTTGGTAGTACAGGGTGGGGAAAGTATAACAAAAAGAAAATTTCAGATTTTTTTCTCAACAGTTTTGCTTTCTCGGGGTCAATCCTTCATCATCAGAATAGAAATATTGTGTTATCCCCAATCCTTCAGTTTTTCTTTGTGGACTCCAGTTTACAGCAGTTTAGCTAGGCGTTCAGCATTGAGGTTATCATGAATGCAAAGCTTGCCAGTTGTCAGGCAGTTAGCTGCTTCCTTGCTCAGCTGATTCGCATATTTACTGGTATATTTTTTTCCCTTTGCTCTAGTCAAATTTTGCCCCAAATTCTGTGTCTGGCTTTGGTTCCAGTCTTTGTCTCCAACTTTGATTTCAGTCTTTTGAGTCTAGCTTTGGTTCCCCTATTTGTGTCCAGGCTTCAGTGTTTGTGTGTCAATGTTCCAGTCTTTGTGTTCAGGTATTGAGTCTTTGTGTCTGTGTATAGTTTGTCGTTGTGTCCAGCTTCTAGTCTGTGTGTCCGGCTTTGATTTCTTTGTGTCTGGCTGTGGTTTGTCTTTGTGTCTGCATAGTTTCTGTGTGTCCAGCTGTATTTTGTCTTTGTAAAAGCCTCCCTGTCAGCTGTCCCCAAATGATCACTTAGTGCCTTCGATTGCAATCAGTATTTCTTGCTCAAATAAAATTAATATCAACTAAAATTTTCAAAATGAGTTGAAATAAAATCCTAAACCTAAAATAAAATCCAACAAAAACAAAATCAGATAAATATTCAGAGATAAAACAAAAACATAGGGTTTAGTCTAAACTTGAAATACAATACCAAAAAAATGACTTAAACGTAAGGCATAGTCTAGACTAAAATAAATCTAAACAAAAAATAAAGTAAAATCAATAAAATAGCATAAAATAAAAACCAAAAATAAAACGATATAAAATGGTGCAAGACATAAAGTGCAAAAAATCTGAGAGCAATCTGGGTAACAAGTGATCTATCTTCTGATCCGAAAACACCACCACCACCACCTACAATGACTTGGAGACTAACATCGTGATGTTTTGTGACTCGGCCATTCCCCTCCATTTCTGAAAGGTTTGCTTATATCTGAAAATACCAGCGGCTTTGAAACCGTTTTCCTGAGGTATTGTGACTTCGTTATTCCTCCCGTTTCTGATCGGTTTTTCTTATGTCTGATAATGTCCCCACCCACACAGCTTCGAGACAGTTTCCATGAAGTATTGCAACTTGGTCATTCCCGTCCATTTCTGATAGGTTTCCTTATATCTGAAAATAACAGCGGTTTTAAGATGGATGTCATGAGGTATTGTGAGCTGGTCATTTCCTTTCCATTCCTATGGCGTTTCCTTGTCCTTCCCATCCTTTACCAAACATGGGTTCTAACCTGGTGTTGAGTCATTATGTGGATCATCCTGAAGACTCTTCAAACGTGGGGCCAGGTTCTGTTGATCATCACCTTGGAGTCATCTGCTGCATGAGATCCTGGCATCGATCTGTAAGTACTTTGCCGCTCTAGAGTTGAGATTTTCTTATCAGACATGTTTCAGGTATCGTCTTTTTCTGATTTTTTTTCGGGGGGTGGGGATTAGTTCTTTCTGATTTTATTTTCTGTATCATTATTTACAGGTAACATTTTCTTTTTGATCAGACTCTGTTTAGGAAAATCGAGTTCACATTCTTTAGGAAACCGGTTATTAATATTTCTGGTTATAAAGATCTTGCAGTGTTTGTTGCAGTAGACATGGCAGCTTCTAACTCTGGAACCGAGAGTATCCCGATTGTGTTGACAGTAAAGCCTCCTTGTTTGAAAATACATTGGTATAGTGTATGTGATTAAATTGTTCTATTGTAGTTATTGAGGGGATTTTAAGCTCCATAAAACTAGCCAACTCAAATCTGACTTTATTGATGAAGAAGCATGGTGAAATCTGTCAGATGAAATTAAATCCTTAAAGATATCGAAGCCAGTGAAACTAGAATTTTCAGTCTACTGATGATGACTTATTGCTTTCAGGGGCTCGGGTCTGGAATCAAGTGCCAGTGACTTGAGGTGTATGAGGGCAGCCATCATGAACTGCCTTTTCTGAAAACTAGAGAAGGTATTTATATTTGCTTCTATGTTTTAGCTGAACTTTCTGATCTCATACTTTTTGTCTGTCAAATTTGTTGTTGTTGCTATCTTCTTTGTTCCTGCCCATGTTTTTGTTAATCATTCCTCAGAGCTCTGAGGTTCTTTAATGGTGAGTTTTTTGTGTATGCAACCAATTTTCGGCCACCATTTAGGTGTTTGTGCAGTGTTGGTGTAGTTTAAACATCCGTAAAGTGGTTCATGCTCTAGTTTGTGATCCCAGTCCTCCCCTTAAGCCTGTAGATTTGTCTCTATGTAGGAGCAGGATAAATTCTTTTTAAAGCGATTGAAAAATGCTTTTAACGAAATTTGAACTCTTAAATTACCAAGTTTAGTGTGCTAGCCACTGCACCATTGCAGCTGGTCATCTTTTTCTTTATTAATAGACAAATCATGTACTGCTAATGTTTGATTGTTTCTCTTACTCCAAATTTTTTTTTCTATTCAACCAGGTACCATATGAACCACAACAGTTTCAGTGCAATCCAACGTCGAAGGGACTGCTAAACAAGGCCATCAACTTACCATCCAATGTTGTCTGCTACAACTGCACCAGAGGCTGCCATGCACAGGTTGGACTTGTGAGCAGCTCCAGACATAGCCCCCAGCACGACTGAAGCATATAGAAAACACAGCCATTGTCCTCCGAGACAGGAGGAGCCTGACTGAATGGGGACAAGCATCACTACTACTATAGTGCCAACGTCCGTGTATGTACCTGCGTCAAATTTAGTCGAGATGCTTAACATTTCGGCAAAATCCAGGTTAGAAAATTTGCTGATATAATTTTTTGTGCAACCAAAGCGTTTTCCATTTAAATAAATATCAGGACTCCCTTGCTATTAGGGGCTGTGGGACTGGAACCACCAGGTGCCTCAGGTTTTCTTTTAACCATTGTGAAGGGGGGCAGGGGGGCATGCTTTGGAAGAGTGACATGGTTAAAGCCAGAAATTAAATTCTCATATCCGCTGATAAAGAACAAGATGAAATTTAATATTCTTTTTGAACAAAGTCATATGATCCAATTGTTTTGATATCTAGATAAAAGGCACAGTTTGGGATGCCTTTTCAAAAAAACGTATTTATGAATCTAATTTGTTGCTAAAAGTTGAAAGCAAATTATTTATTTTAGGTTATTAAGGAAATCATTCAATGTAAATAGTGTCTTTACAGAATAGTTGTAAGTTTTTGCTACATGGCATCAAATCATTTTGATAACAAGTTCGGCTTGTCAAAGAAAAAGATGCAATGTGATAAAGTCTTGAAACATGTGAAATTTCTGCTACAACAGACCATCAAATCATTTTATCAGTTTAGCATATAAAGCAAATGGTGAAATGCGATAATGTCTTTTAAAAATGATTCCGAACTTTTTTCCATTCACATAGAATTAAATCATTTTCAATATCTGAACAAAAAAAAGGAATAAGTCTTAAAGAATAATTATGAGTTCGTTCTGTTTTGAAGGCATGTGATTGAAGCATTTTTATATTAAAAAGTTACACCGGACAAGTTTAAATGAATCGATGTTTGTAAAGAACAATTTTGATTTTATTTTGTTGCCAAGTGGTAATATAAAATCATCGTAACATATGAGCTAACATTCAACATTTTCCCTGTCACTGATGACTTCTTAAAAGTGCTTACAGGAACAAATGGACTGGAATCCAGTGCCGAAGAACAGACACGCCATCCAGCGCCACTTGTCAGTTACCAGCACATGATCAGGTAACAGGCTTGTGTCAAAAACTCTATCCCCCCTCCCCATACCGTGAGTGGTGATCTGGGTACTAGTCTTTTGGAAGAGGCGAAAAACAGATCATGTGTGCATCACGCATTTAGCGCACATAAACGAACCCACGGCAACAAGAGAGTTGTCCCAGGCAAAATTCTGAAGAAAAAAGCCACTCTGATAAGGAAACAAATAACACATGCAGACAGGGAAAAACGGGTGGCGCTGCTCTTGTGAGCAGCCAGAATTTCGCGCAGAAAAATCTGCCATGACTTAAAAGTGGTATAGAAATACAAATACAATTAGTGGCTATTCCCCTTGTCTTAGCATTTGTCTGTGTCTTGTATTTGTGTTTGTATTGTTCTAACCTTATAGAAGATTCCAGCTGCATCCAACACTATTTTAAAGATGTTTTTCATAAATGTTTCTAGGATATAAAAAAAATCTTAGCAGTTATTCAGACCACAGACGCTAAATCAGTTTAGTTCTTTAACATCCCTGCAAAAAGGTCATATCCGAGAGCATCTATGTAAACTTCATAGTTTAAATCCACAATGATTATTATGCACAGCAGCAGCTTTTCTTTACAATGTATTCAAAGCAAAAACACTGTGTACATCCCTACCCACAGCTCTAGAATGACACTGCGTCCATGGCAAGTGAGATAATTAATGGCCGAATAATTCTCATCATCCATGGGAATAAAAATCACCTAAGTTTGACATTGACTATTCGCCTTCCCTTATCCCATAGTCTGGTTGACTGTTAGGCCAACACTGAAGATAATGCAGCCAGCTTCCTCCATTCCTTGTGGTTCTGAACTTATCAGTATGTTATTCCACTCAAGGTCAGTCAACTATCTGTTGTCTTCCAATTTTCTCCGCCTCGAATTTGTAAAATCAAAAATAATTTATTCATCCCATGAAGGACAATTGCAACACTAGCAAGCACATACCTGATAGGAATTATACTCTTGAAAAAAGCCAGTTTCAAATTTGTTGAATTACTCTAAAATAACTTCAAATAAAAAAAAAGGATCCCCCCTACACACACTCGCTCTTTCTCTTATTTACTCACTTTCAAACACGCACGCACACGCAAACACACACAAATACATACACACACAAATACACACACACACATTCTGTCTCTCTCTCTGTCTCTCTTCTCTCCTCTCCCTTTCTCTTACTCACTCACTCTCACTCACTCACTCTCACTCACTCACTCTCTCACTCCCTCCCTCCACTCCCTCCCTCCCTCTCTCTCTCTTTCAAACATACATACACACACAGACAGACAGACAGACATACAGACACACACAGACACACATAACATAGTCTAAAGTGTTCACTATCTTGCGGAATGATAAATTTTCCCTTTTCTCTCACTTCCTTTCTATCTTTTCCCTTAACCACAATCCACTCTCCCTTTTTTCTTATCATATTTTTGTTTTACCTTCTTATATTTTTTTCCCCTTCCCTGTCCAGTATCTTGCCTCCCCCCAAGCAAATCTGACAAGTATTTTATTTTTCCTTTTCAGATGTGATGATATTTTGAGGACATCTCCTTCAAGGACAGCACTACAGGCAAGGAAAAGGACTTTCCAGTAACCAACAAAAACTGCCACCGACTGGTTACGCCAAGCGCCTCTCCAAGATTTGTATGACTATCCTGGGTTGACCCTTACGGTTTGCCGCGGCGTTGATACAAGGAATATCAGTAGTTGGTTTTTAAACCTAGATTTAATCTGTATGGAGCTAAACTTTTTTTTAAAATTTGAGATAAATTGTCAAGGTGGCAGCTCCGATGTGGTATCTGTGGTCGGCGGGCTATAAACAAGATTAGGTTGGATTTTATTTGATTTTGTGATTATTTACTGCTGGTTTTGTCTTTATTGAAATTGGTTAAAAAGACCCCCACCCCACCCCTAATTTGCCGCCGCGGTAGTCGAGTGGTTAGGGCGTTGGACTCGTAATCTAAAGGTTGCGGGTTCGATCCCAGCTGTCGGCTATGGCGTTGTGCCCTTGGAAAAGGCACTTTACGGCTATTTTCTCACCCCACCCAGGTGTAAAAGGGGTACCAACCTTGTGTTGGGGGGTTAACCCTGCGATAGACTGGCGTCCTATCCAGGGGGGAGTCTATGACTCTCAGTCGCTTAGCGCCACAGAAACCGGGATAAGCACCGGCCTGATGAGCCTTAGGCTCGGGACAGACTTTAACTTTTTTTAACACCCCTAATTTCCTCAGCTAGAGCTCCGAGGTTTACCAACAGATTTTTGCATATATGACTGTTCTTTCCCACCATTAAGGTAGACGCAATCCGAATTCAGGGTTGATGTCAAAATTTCATAAGTGAGCTCGATTTACAAAATATTAGTGCTATATAACTTTTTAGGGAGATGAGTGTTGTGTTGTGTTGTGTGCGTGTGTGTGCGCACGTGTGTGGATATATATATATATATATATATATATGTGTGTGTGTGTGTGTGTGTGTGTGTGTGTGTGTGTGTGTGTTGTCTTTGTGTGTGTCTTTGTGTGTTTGTGTTTTGATGTGTGTGTTGGTGTGTGTATTTTGATGTGTGTGCGTGTTGTTTTTGGCGGTGTTTGTGGTTGTTTGTGGGGTGTGTGTGTGTGTGTGTGTGTGTGTGTGTGTGTGTGTGTGTGTGTGTGTGTGTGTGTGTGTGTGTGTGTGTGTGTGTGTGTGTAGGGGATAGGGAATAGATGTCGGGAGAAGACAGGTTGGAAGGAGAGGGAAGGGGAAAAATGTTGTTTAGGAGGGGTTGGGATGCACATTTAGAGTAGTGGGGATAGAAAAAAATAGGGCTGGCTTAGATAATTGTTTCTTTTTTTAAGTCATAGGCTACAGCTCCGAGGTTAACCAACAGTAAGAGTGGTGCACACGCAACCGTTTTTGCCTACCATTAAGGTAGCTACATTCCGACTTCGAGGATCTTACATGGTTTAATTTTTGTGTTTTTTTTGTAAGTTCATGCAACTTTTTCAAAAGTATTTTAGACATTTTTCTTTCTAAATAAGTTGAACAACAATTTTTGTGGACACCTAAGTCTAATGCCTGGCCTCAGCTTTTTGATGGAACAGGTGACTCTGATTTAAAGCCCCACACCATTGCAAAATACTTATAGCCGTTGAGGTCGGTAGGATAATAAATATGAAATAAATACCATTGTGTCCATAGCTACATACCATTTGTCCATGTGCTATTGTGTCCACATAGTTCTAACATTCAGACCGACCATCTGACAGACAACCCTTCCCCGTTGTTAACTAACACTAACTCTAACACTAACCTCAACTCTTAACCCTGGCCCTGCATGTGGACACAAAAGGCAGGTAGACAACATGGTGTGTGCTGACACACTGGCTAAATACTTTTTTCCTTTTGGGTGGAATAGAATTGAATCGATTTATTTATTGAAAATAAAAGCACAGAACTTCTTTACACCGTGCTTTCAAAAACGAAACAAAAAGAAAGCTTACGCGGACAGTAGTGATTAACAATGTTTTAAAAGCTATAAATCATTTTAAATTGATAGATAATGCCAATGTTTGTTTTTTAAAAACTGTTTCTTCACTCTGGCTCTAAGTTTCATCAGTGGTAAGATTTTTTGCGTACGCAGCGGCTTTTTCACATTAAGGCAGCCACATGACGACTTCGGGGATATGAGAAAATATCATAGATACTACTGCTAGGAATGGTAGGGAAAGGGATGCCATATTTTAGTGACAAGAATGCTAGGGAGGGATAAGGGGGGGGGGGGGGGGGGGGGGGTCAGATGTTCTGGTACATATGGAAAAGTGTAGTGACTGAGGATAGAGATGAATTTCTCCTGTTATCAGATAATAAAGTATTCATGTTTTAAAGATAAATCCTGTTCCGTTTTTCGTAAGAGTAGGCCATTGTGTGCCGATGGGAACAGATATTTATAAAAAAAATAAAGAATAGTGCTTATTCCATTATCCTCGATATAAAAGATGAAATAAATAGATAAATAAATAAATAATTACATAAATAAATAAGAAGCTACTAAAAATTGAATTTAAAAAAGTAATTGTATTAGCTTGTTTGGGCTCCTATTTTTAGATAATAAATGTATCAATACTCGCATTTTATTGCATGGAAGTAGGGGCAGGCAATGGAACGTTGTGATTAGTTTTAGGGGTAGGTGTAAGGGGGGGGGATTTAGAAAAAAAGTTGAAAACAAAAGTAGAGGTACTGATTTTAGAAAGCATGCTTGATCAGATTTAAGGGAAGGGCACTTTAAAAATAAGTTTAGTCAAACAAGAAGTTGCAGGTGCTAGTTTTAGAAGGAACAAGGTTGTGTGTGTGTGTGTGTGTGTGTGTGTGTGTGTGTGTGTGTGTGTGTGTGTGTGTGTGTGTGTGGTGTGTGTGGTGTGTGTGGTGTGTGTGGTGTGTGTGTTGTGTGTGTGGTGTGTGTGGTGTGTGTGTGCGTGCGCTGTTGTTGTTGTTGTTGTTGTTGTTGTTGTTGTTGTTGTTGTTGTTATTATTATTATTATTATAATATTATATTATTATTATTATTATTATTATTATTATTATTATTATTATTATTATTATTATCATCATCATTGTTATCATTATTATTATCATCATTATTATTATCATCATCATCGTCATCATCATTATTATTATTATTATTATTATTATTATTATTATTATTATTATTATTATTCGTATCATCACCATCCATCCATCTAACACCATCCACTCACCCATCCATCCATCCCCATCCATCCATCCCCATCCATCCACCCACCCGACCCTCCATCCACCCATCCTCCATCCATCCTCCCTCCATCCACCCATCCTCCATCCATCCACCCACCATCAATCCACCATCCATCCATCCATCCACCCATCCACCCTCCATCCACCCATCCATCCTCCACCCATCCATCCATCCTCCCTCCCTCCCTCCATCCATCCTCCATCCATTCTCCTCCTCCTCATTATCAATGATGAGGATCATCATCATCACTGTCATTAGCATCATTATCATCATCATTATTATCATCATTATCATCATCAACATCACGACACTTTATAATTATAATCATCATGATACATTGTCATCATCATGATACGTTATTATTATTATCATTATTATTATTATCATTATTATTATTATTATTATTATTATTGTTATTATTATAATCATCATTATCATTATTATCATTATTATTATTATTATTATTATTATTATTATTATTATCATTAAAAAAAACAGGGGTAGGCTGCTCAAGTCACAAAGAGAGAGAGAGAGAGAGAGAGAGAGAGAGAGAGAGAGAGAGAGAGAGAGAGAGAGAGAGAGAAAATTGAAAATAGTACTTAGTGAAATTCAGTTATTTTAATTTTCTGTGTGTAATGTTTAAAGATATCTGTTAAATTGCTGGATGGCAGCCGTAAGCAGCATTGACTTAATTTGTCATCATTTTGGAAAGGATGGAGGTGAAAGGTTTCAATATAAACAAGTTTGTGTTTATCCTCCATCACAGCCTCGAATAAGAACAGTTTTTTTTTATCTTTGTTATTTCAAAAATGTTATATAAGAAAAACATGTAGGGATTCATTCTATGCGTAAAATATATAGTAGGGATGTTGAATTTGTGTATTCTGTTACCTTATTTCCTTGTCTTTTGCTTTGCTGTAGGTCAGAGATAATAATAAATAATGATAATAATAATACATGGAACTTAGCATTACATCTTGTAAAAACAAATCAAACGCTTGCATTCGACCTATATATCACACAAGCAATTATATGCCCATTACCCAGGTCATAGCACTCCCAGCCCATTGATAGACTACTCCATCTGCATCTCTCCCAGTATTTTGTGGCTTATTTTTATTTGGGGGGGGAATCCAAAAAGGAAAAAGTGCCATAATGTAACCCCCCCCCCGAAAATACACACATACACACACACACACCACCACCACCACCACACCACACCACACCAAACCAAAGTGACCCTATACCCCAAAAGAAACTGGAAAGAGATTGAAAAAGGAATGAACATGGAAAAAGAAATTGATCCCCCATAGGTAAAATCCCTGTGTGTTGGCAAGACTGAAGTGAAAGATGTTACATTGATCAGTGATCATTGCTGCATGATTTATTGTCAACCTTTCCCCCATTTATCCAACCTTTGTACTGTATCTGTTATATCCAATCGTGCGAATTTTTTTTTGCAAAATATGGACTTTTATTTTAGATGTGTGTACTCGAATCCAAAATGTCAGTGTAGCAAATGTGAAATGATGTATTCTAGCAGATCGTTTCGATAATACAGTTTTGTACAGGTTATGCTTTCTTTGTTCAGCCTTCTTCTTGCTGTTAGCTTTGTGCTCTTATGAAACCTGTCTCGTATAAAAGTAGAAAACGGTTTAGCATATGTGTGGGTTTTTTTTTTTATATTGTTTTTGTAAACTTTTTACGAGCAGTTGTACGAAACACTTGACTAATGATTTTTTGGGTTGTGGGTGTTTGTTTTTTAAATTTTGCTTTAAATGATTTGTTCAAGTAGAAGAAAAAGTATACGTTTCAGCAAGGAATTCTGATGAACAGCTTGCCTTGTATTTAAAGGGCTTTCTTTTTCCACTTTTTTCCCCATCGACCAGAATTATCGTTATTTTGTATTGAAACATTCAGTGTAGTTTTCTTGGATTTTATTTAAAAGGCAATGCTCATTTTGAAGAACTGAGCCTAGAATGAAGCAGTTTACTGCTAATACCCTTTGTCTTTTCAATTTTTTTTCAAACGAAAATTGTTTGTGACACGATGCTTTTCGAATTACATGTTCAGTAACATTGGTTGGTATTTGAGGATTCACTATTCATTCTGGAGGCTTGAATTTGTGTGTGCTTTATCTGGGCAGTTGTGTGGTTGGTTTACTTGCATGTTACTATTCCGAACAATGCCCGCATTTTTCATTTTCAACTGAAGGATTGCATTTTGTGTAGCTTGTTGCCTGTATCATTTTTCCCTAAAGGACACGGCTTCAATCATGTCCCTAACATATCCTTTTTATGTGAAATTATTTTTGAATGGTTTTATGATATCTGGTAGACTTCAACTACGCAGTTTATGCCCTTCACCTTGTGTGCTGCCCCCTCCCCCTATTTCCTATTATTCCAGGGTCAAAATTTGGTGTGGATTATTTTATAAAATTGATTGTGTTTTAAAGCTGTTTTACCATTTCCATGGAAGGTAGAAGTATAACCTCCCTTTGCCAGTAGCATACTAATTTTATTTTAGCTATCTTAAAATATCCATTTTGTTCCGAACCTAGTTATGTGTGTTCTTTAATCCCAACTGTAATTGGTGTGGATAAACTGTTTACAACCCAATTCAAATCGCCTGTATAATTACGTAATAAATTCCAAGTTTGTCCGTCAGAATGAGTGAGGAAAATGTTGCATGTTCTTTTTGGAGGACCAACAAAAGATGTTCCCTGTAACTAGTATTACTTCAATTTTTCCTGTATTTCATGAGTTACTGCTTTTTCCCCCTGTATTTTATAGCATACTTATACAATTACAAAATTGATAATGTTATACCTTTAAATTAGTGGTGAGCACACACCAATGACACTTGACTACCCAACTGACTTTTTCCTGATTAAAAAACAAGCTTTGTACGACTACCCCTTTTAATTTTTTTAAAAACTTAGACCGGTTGTCTAGATGTAACGGGCCTGCCTAGAAAGAGAAAAGTCCAGGTCGGAAGTATACGGTAGCTTAATCCTATTTTGGGTCAAAAACTTTCCCATCCATTAAATCTCAAGTGATGGTCTGGGTGCAAGTCTTTCAGATGAAGCGATAAACCGAGATCCGTATGTTACACAAAATTATTTAGGGCACGTAACAGAACCCACGGCAAAAAGAGTTGTACCTGCAAAATGAT
>CM060345.1:24588682-24595423 GCA_030674155.1 Stramonita haemastoma
ATTATTTTTCATATGAATGTTTTGGTTTATAGATTTGTAATGCCTTATGTACAATCTTTCTGAATAATTGCATTTTCTTCTTCTTCATTAGCATATTTAAAAAAATATCTTTTTGTGTACTGAATTTGATTTAAAACTGATTCGCATATACTGAAATGTTGTTTTGCTCCTATTTGATGTTTCTTTTATACAATTTTGCTCTTTTGTTTGTTTGTTTTGTTTTCGGGATTTTTCTTTTCATTGTTAGGCTTGGCCACATTGTGAGCTTATAGGTTTCATTGATGATAATTGTTGTTTACAGAAGTGTTTTGAGATACTTTGTTGCCTGGTTTGTTTTGATCTTGATGTAATTTGAAGATGCCTTTTTTTCCAATCTTCCACTTCCACATATGCTATCCTAGTCTTATCACTGGATAGGAATGTTTCGGTTCTTATTGAAATTTGAATTGATATTGTATTTTACTGTTTAAATATAGAAATACGAATTTTATTGAGTTTTTGTGTGTGTGTGTGTGTTTAAGGGTTTTTATGTTTATTAATTTTTGAATGCGTTGGCGTGTCTTTTTTCCTTTTGACTTCTTTGCTTGTCTTTCCCCCTCACACACACACACACAACACACACACACAACACACACACACGCACACACGCCCGCACGCACGCGCACACACACACACGGGTACACACACACACACACACACACACACACTCACACACACACACACACACACACACTCACACACATGGAATGTATTATTTTTTATATGATAGTTTGGTTTATAGATTTGTTATGCCTTATGTACAATCGTCCTGAATAATTGCATTTTCTCCTTCATCTTCATTAGTATATTTTTTAATATCTTTTAATGTACTGAATTTGATTTAAAACTGATTTGCATATCCTTAAATGTTGTTTCGCTCCTCTTTGATATTTCTTTTATACAATTTTGCTCTTTTCTTTATTTTTGTTTTCGGGATTTTTCTTTTCATTGTTAAGCTTGACCACATTGCGAGCTTATAGGTTTCATTGATGATAATTATTGTTTACAGAAGTGTTTTGAGATACTTTGTTGACTGGTTTGTTTTGATCGTGATGTAATTTGAAGATGCCTTTTTTTTCCAATCTTCCACTTCCACATATGCTATCCTAGTCTTATCACTGGATAGGAATGTTTCGGTTCTTATTGAAATTTGAATTGATATTGTATTTTACTGTTTAAATATAGAAATACGAATTTTATTGAGTTTTTGTGTGTGTGTTTTTAAGGGTTTTTATGTTTGTTTTTGAATGCGTTGGCGTGTCTTTTTTCCTTTTGACTTCTTTGCTTGTCTTTCCCCCCCTCACACACACACACACACACACACACACATGCGGGTACACACACGCACGCACGCACACACACAAAAACACAACACACACACACACACACACACACGGAATGTATTGATTTTCATATGAATGTTTTGGATTATAGATTTGTAATGCCTTATGTTTCATGGTCCTGAATATTTGCCATTTTCTCATCTTCAATGGTATATTTATTATTTTTAATGCATTGAGTTTGATTTAAAACTGGTTTGTATTTATAACCTTAAATGTTGTTTAGCTCCTATCTGATATGTTTTTTAATACAATCTTGCTCTTTTGTTTGTTGTTTGCTTTTCTGGGTTTTATTTTCCTTGTTAGGATTGGACACATTATGAACTTGAAGGTTTCATTGATGATAATTTTTTTTTTACAGAAATGTGAGTGTTTTGAAATACTTCGCTGACTGGTTTGTTTTGATGACGATGTAATTTGAAGATGCTCTGTCTGTCTGTCTGTCTGTCTGTCTGTCTGTCTGTCTGTCTGTCTCATTTCCTTCCTTTTCCATTCCTTTCCTTTCCTTCCTTTCCAACTTCCACCTTCACATATTCTATCCTTTATCATTTTCAACAGGACTCAAGGTCTTGGATCTTTTCTTTTTTTTTAAGCCAAAATCGAAAATACGGAATTCGTGAAAACGAAAGTGGTGGATCGGTTGTCTATGTGGTAACGTGCCTTGCCTAGAAAGCAAAAAGTCCGGGTCGGGGTGTGTGGTGGCTCGTACCCCGTTTAGACCCAAAACGTTTTCCCCATCCATTAGACCCTGAGTGGTGCACCGGTGGTCTGGGCGCTAGTCTTTCGGATGAGACGATAAACCGCGGTCCCGTGTGTTACACACCACTTTTTAGCGCACGTAAAAGAACCCACGGCAATAAGGGGGCTGACCCTGGCAAAATGTTGTGGAAAAAACCACTCTGATAGGGAAACAAATACAGTTGCATGCAAGAAAAAGAAAAAAAAATGGGTAGGCGCTGCACATGTGGCGACGCGCTTTCCCCGGGAGAGCAGCCTGAATTTCACGCAGAGAAATCTGCTGTGACATAAAGTGGTACAAAACACCCAAAAAAATCACCCATGATGTAAACACACACACACACACACACACACACACACACACACACACACACACACACACACACACACACACGCACCACACAACTGTCAGGGTCTAATATCAGATCACCACATCAGCAGATGGGTACTCCTAGATAAGATATATTAATACATATTTATGACTGTATAAACTTGGATCATACCTCATTTTATAAAAACAATAACATCAGTGACACCGCCATCTCCCCAGCTCACGCACACATTATACTGATTTCAGTTACAACTGAAAAAGAAGAAAAAGCCTTCTTAGCTTTCCTTTCATTTGTTGAATGGATGGTGGTCTAGAGGTAAAGGGCCTGCCAAAAAATTTGAAAAGTCCGGGTCGGAAGTGTGTGTGGTAGTTTGACCCCTGACTAGGCCCCAAACTGTTCCCCATCCATTAGACCATGAGTGGTGGTCTGGGTGCTAGTCTTTCAGATGAGTGATAAACCGAGGTCCTGTGTCTTACAAAAAGTATTTAGCTAACGTAAAAGAATTCACGCAATAAGAGAGTTGTCCCTGGCAAAATGTAATAGAAAACAGCCACTCTGATAGGGAAGCCAATACTGCTGCAGACCGGAAAAGAAAAACAAAAAGAGTGGCACTTCTCTCTGGTGACGCGTTCTCCCCAGGAAGAGCAGCTCGAGCTTCACACAGAGAAATGTGCCGTGACTTAAAGTGGTGTGAAAGTGTAAAAAGGGTAACAATAAAGCCCACTACAAACACGTTCAAGTGTAACAGAAAAGGAGGAGGTGTAAAGGAAAGACATTGTACAAGTTTACAAATCGTCTTCTAAACCACTTTGTGTCACAGCAGATTTCTCTGCGTGAAATTCAGGCTGCTCTCGCCGGAAGAGCGCCTCGCCACAAGTGCAGTGCCTACCCATTATTTATTTTCTTTTTCCTGTCTGAAGGTGTATTTGTTTCCCCTATCAGAGTGGCTTTTTTTCTACAGAGTTTTCCCAGGGACAAACCTCTTGTTGCCGTGGGTTCTTTCATGTGCGCTAAATAATGATGTGTAACACCCGGGACCTCGTTTATTGTCTCATCCGAAAGACCACCACTCATGATATAATGGATAGAGGACAAGTTTTGGGCCCAAACGGGATTCGAACCACCGCACACTTTGACCTGGACTTTTCGCTTTCTAGACAGGCGCATTACCTCTAGACAACTAAAATTTATGAAATAATTATACTTTTAGATGCGTTTTGAAACTGATCTTTGTTTTTTGGTAAATTTCAAGGTTTTGGGAGCCTATCTTGAATACAAAAAGCTCGATTTGTACAGTTTGTTTCTGGTCTTGGAAATAATAGCAAGTGGTTGTGTCTATGCTTGTTATTTTGTTTAAACATTTGATTATCAAGGGATGTGCAATAACTAGGCTTTGATCTGTGTTAAAGAGAATTAGCTTTGTACCTTTCTATCCTAAATTGTTCATTTGCACTATGGTAAAGATAGTTTCTGAAGCTTATCTCTGATTCAGTATCTTATTTTACCTAATTGCTTAGGAAGTTTAATTCTTTCTTATACAGGGAGCATGTTGTCCTACACTTAAAGAGAATGTATTAATCCAATGTACTCTGTGTGTCAATCAATCATTCAATCAATCAACCAAATTTTTAGATGATATATTGAATAAGCATCAATTTGCTGTTTGTTATCAAGCCATCTATCTAAACAAAATAACGAAAAACTAAACACACACACACACACAAAAAAAAAACCAAAAGCAGAAAAAACATTTCACCAACATTAATTAACCAATACGATTTCAACAGCCTCAAAAATACAATATGCCTATAGAAAATACAAGCAACAACACTAACAAAAACAGAAGAAAAAAACCACTCAAAAGTCTCTCTCTCTCTCTCTCTCTCACACCACACACACACACACACACACACACACACACACACACACACACAGACGTACATACATATACACACAGTTCGCGCACTCCTCCACATAGCACGTTGTGCATGCATGCAATTAAATTTTTTTAAGTGTCTGTGTGTGTGTGGTGCATGCGTATGTGTGTGTGTGTGTGTGTGTGGTGCATGCATGTGTTGCACACGAGCTCAGCGTGGGCAACCTCCTTTTAGATCTATCAGCGTGGCAGATGAAGCAGCACGGGTTTGTTTGGAAATTCAAATTCAGGGGGGGGGGGGGGGGGGGATTGGCGGCCCATGCTTATTTTCAAACAAGATGCTGCCTCGCAGTGATTGGTGGCTGAATTTAGGACACGAGTTGGGGATGTGACCCCATTCTGTGAAAGAGAAGTTGGCGGCAGTTTGCTTAAGTGTCTGCTAAAATCTCTTTACATCTGCGATATAATAATAATAATAATGATAATAATAATAATAATAATATAATAATAATAATGATAATACATGTAATTTATATAAATGCTACATCTTGCAAAAACAAATCAAAGCCTTGCACTCGACCCACTCAAGTATCAGATGGACAGATCTCCCAGTGGACATAAAGGTGGTGGTGGTGGTTTGTGTGTGTGTGTGGGCCGGGTGGAGGAGGGGGTATTAATATAGATAGCATCACTACTTTCTGTAAAATCTCTGCTAATTCTCTTTTATATGTCACTCATTGCATCTGCCTTTGTCCAATAGACAAGAGTCTATTGTCTGCCTTCTTGGTCCATTTGCCTACATTTTTTGCAGAAAGACTTTAAAGATTACAGTTCTCTCCTAGCTGAAGAGGAATGCACTGGGCCTGACTTGTGAGGGGCTTCACAGCAGCACTAGATATGTTTTGCTATTATGACAGACTTTGTTGCTACTGTGTGAGCAATCAAAGAACAAAACATTGGGGACGGGGGAGGGAAGGGGAGTGGTAAACATGGGTATAAGTTTGTAGCATTTTGTGTCTGCCATTCTGTGCATGCATGTCGTCTATCTGCATGAATGAATGTTCGTATCCATTACATGTTTGCAAATATGAATGAGTTGTGTTGTGCATGAATGTCTATCTACATGCGAGTGTGCATGTGGGTGTGTATATGTATGTGTTTGAAAGGCAACACTGGACGGTACATAAAAATACAAACGAACATACATACATGAAAATCTACTGTATGATGAATTGCAAGAATGTTTAGATTCAAATAAATACCCAAGCAGCAACATCTTACCTTCACAACAGGTGTGTCACAAACTTAAATTTCTAGGCTCCCCGGGTTACGGGTTTGTTTCTCAGAATGAAAGATGAAGGTGGAGACCTATCCTGTTGCTGCTGTTGATGGTAGCAAGCTACCCTGGAGTGAAAACAAACATCAAAAGAAAAAAAAAAGGGGAGGATGTCGATTTGGCGCGCTTTTAGATAGGTTTATATGCTCAGAGAAGAAAACAGGAAAAAGTTTTATATGCAGCAGCAGCTGTTTTGTTGGTAGTAGGCCTTTCTGATTGGTTTTCTATTTTAGTGCAACTGTCCTATTTACACCTCTGTTTAAAAAAAAAATCCCACTACACCTAGACCAGGTGGCGGGGACCCTGCAGAATTGGGTGGTGCATGATATGGCTGTGTAGTGTCCTTTTCTTGCTCGCAGAGCAGGATTTCGGGGGCGTACACTGAGCGGCTTTCCTCGCCACTATCCCGCTTTCTTAGCTCTTGGGCGCTGTGTCGTCGCCACAAATCGGGCGCCAGCATATCCAAGGGTGGTGGGAGAGAGGTGCATGCATACAGAGCCTATCGTCGTGGTGCCGTGGGATCTTTTACCGTGGAAAAGTCGGGGTCGGGCGGGGCTGAAAACGGCTGTATGGGTGGCCTCTTGGCGCCAAACGGCACCTTTTTCCGCAGGGGGGTGGGTATGCATGCGCGCACGCGCACGCGCGCTGGTTTGTCAGTGTGTTGGTTTGTGTGCGCGCATGTGCGGGACCCTGCAGATTGTGTGTTGGTGCATGATATGGCTGTGTAGTGTCCTTATTCTTGCTCCAGAGCAGGATTTCGGTGGCGTACACTGAGCGCTTCCTCGCCACTATCCCGCTTTCTTAGCTCTTGGCGCTGTGTCGTCGCCACAAATCGGGCGCCACGCAATATCCAAGATGGTGGGAGAGAGTGCATGCATACAGAGCCCTATCGTCGTGGTTGCCGTGGGATCTTTTACCGTGGAAAAGTCGGGGTCGGGCGGGGCTGAAAAACGGCTGTATGGGTGGCCTCTTGCCCAAACGCACCTTTTTCCGCAGGGGGGTGGGTATGCATGCGCGCACAGCGCACGACGCGCTGGTGTTTTCAGTGTGTTGGTTTGTGTGCGCGCATGTGGCGGACCC
>CM060345.1:24595523-24605523 GCA_030674155.1 Stramonita haemastoma
TCGCAATTCTTCTTCTTCGCAATTCTTCTTCTTCGCAATTTCTTCTTCTTCGCAATTCTTCTTCTTCGAAATTCTTCTTCTTTGCAATACTTCTTCGCAATTTTTCTTCTTTGCAATTTTTTCTTAGCAATTCTACTCGCAATTCTTCTTCTTCGCAATTCTTCTTCTTTGCCATTCTTCGCAATTCTTCTTCTTTGCAATTCTTCGCAATTCTTCTTCTTCGCAATTTTTCTTCCTCGCTATTCTTCTTCTTTTTCTTCTTTGCAATTCATCTTCTCGTTCTTTTTCTTCTCGGAAATTCTTCTTCTTAACAATTCTTGGCAATTCATCTTCTTTGCAATTCTCCTTTTTCTTCTCTTCTGGATTACAGCATTGTCATGTTTATCTATATTGAACTCCCAGAGAGCAACAAGTGATGTCTGTCATAAATTATGATAAAAATGTGTTGGCTGGGTCATCCAACTTTTGTGTGGGAGAAAATCATTATTGTTTCAGTCTATCTGGAAAGAATGGCAGGAGAATAGACAAAAAAGGCACACAAACCCCAGACAAAAAAGAGGCGACCGGAAGAATAGAAAGAAGGTAGAAACAAAGGAGGGATAGAAAAGAGGGTTTTCTTAGCGCAGATGTTTCAGGAGGTGGGGATGCTGTTGATACTAATATCTGACCCCCCCTCTCCCACATATCCCCACAGGGGAATACATCTGTTTTGTATTCACTGTTTTCAAAATACATATCAGCCTGAACTATGTATTGTACAGTGCATTTTACAAAAAAAATGTACCCCCTGTTTCGTGCAATATTCAGAGGCTGGTTTTAGAATATAATTATATATTTTCTTTTCTTTTCATGTAATATTATTTTTTCATTTTTTTAAAATTTATTCTTTTGTATCCAGGATAAGAGGATAAGCACTCATGTGTTTTTTTCACATCCAGTCCCTGTGTGTTGGCAGTTTTGTAAATCTTGTCATCTGTTCTCATCGGCACATAATGGCCTACTCTTGCGAAAAGCAGAACAGGATTTAACGTGTGCGCTAGATGTTCTGCGTGCGTTCGCAAACGGGGCCTCGGTTTATAGTCTCATCCGAAGAACTTTAGGTTTTATATATATAAGATTAACATAGGTTTGGAAAAATCTGTTGACAAAATAACCACCCAACCCAAGCAACAAACCAAAATTAAAATAATCAATGATTTTTGCTGACTTTTCTAGAACATTCTTTGTCTACAGCTTACAGCTTCAGGAACAAAAATAAACCCCAGCCCCAGCCCCCCCCCCCCCCCCCTTCCCCCCTCCTCTCCCCACCTCCCTCCCCCCCCCCCCCCTGTTCCCCACCTCCTCTCACCCCCCCTCCCCCCCCCCCCTGTTCCCCACCTCCTCTCACCCCCGCTCCCCCCCCCCCCCCCCCCGACATTCTCCCCCACCCCACCCCCACATTCTCTTCTTCTTCGTTGTCGTACACTCAAACAACAACTATTGTTGTTTTTCATATAAGCAGAAATACGTTGCGCTGCTGGCAAAAGTCAGACCCAGCGCACCTGACTTCGGTATGGGATGAGAATTGCTATGTTTTTCAAGTCTTGATAAAAAGAAATGAACATACTAACTTGCTAAAAGAAAAGGAACAGACTTGAAATGTATGTATTTTGTTTTGTTTTGTTTCCATTTCCAACTCTCCAGATTTTTTTGTACATAATTTTCACTGGCGACAAGCGGTCTTAAATATATAATGTGTTGAGCCTGTTTTCATTTGTTGTTGTTTTTTGTTTTGTTTTTTTGTTTTGTTTTTGTATGCTTCTGTATCTTGCAGCTTACTTGAGGGCTTGTTCTTAATGCTGATTATCTTATTTTATCCTGCCTAAGCTTTAAAAGAAAAGCACAAAAAAAACCTAACCACATTTAAATTGATGTAGTATGCCAGTTGAGTTTTTTTGTTTTGTTTTTGTCTGAGAGAAGGAAATGGTTTTCTTTATTTCCTTCTACTAGTCTTTTATGAACTTCCACATGTGTGTCTTTGTGTCTTTATTTGTTTTGTTCTTTCTTTGTTTCTTTCTATTTTCTTGGTTTTATGCTTGATTGTATTAATAGTTTTACGTCTACTCTCTTTTATAAACTATTGTTTTTTTTATTGTATGATTTCTAAGGGCAACTTTACGGCATCTTGATGTTCAAAGAATAGCAACCATTTCAAATACTTTATTGCTGTTGTTTTTGTTGCTTGTTTTTGTTGTTGCTGTTGCTGCTGTTGTTGTTGCTGCTGTAATTGCACATTCTTAACTAGAGCTAACTCGCTAACTCGCTGGGGGTCACCCAGTTTATGCACTCTGACTCTCTTACCCCACATGGAAATCACAGTGAGGTTGTAAAAAAAAAGGTAAAGGCAAAGGTGTCCCATACCCTAGGCAGTCGTAGGGGAGCGAGGTGTCAGAGACCTCAGCTTCTCTAGGGGCCAGCATATTGAGGGCGGCGCCCATCTCCTCTCCCTCGCTGCTTTACCTTTCTGGACCCTAAAGAGGGCAGGTAGCCATTTACAGCTGGATGAACTAGGGGGACTGTGCTGAAGCTAAAGTGTGCAAACGGTCACCCATCTAACTAGTAACCACCTCCATGCGAAAAGTCCGGGTCGAAGTGTGCGGTGGTTCAAATCCCGTTTAGGCCCCAAACATTTTCCCCCATCCATGAGATCATGAGTGGTGGTCTGGGTGCTAGTCTTTCGGATGAGACGAATAAAACCGAGGTCCCGTGTGTTACACATCATGTTATTTAGCGCACGTAAAAGAACCCAAGCAAAAAAGAGGGTTGTCCCTGGCAAAATTCTGTAGAAAAAAAAGCCAGTCTGTTAGGGAAACAAATACAATTGCAGACAAGAAAAAAGAAAACAAAAAAGGGTAGGTGCTGCACTTGTGGCGAAGCGCTCTCTCCTTTGAGACGAGCAGCCCGAACTTCTGAGAAATCTGATGTGACAAAAAAAGTTGTAGAAAATAAAAGAATAAAAAAAAGAAAACCCGATCCATTTCTATTTATTGTTACCAGCCTGATCTGTCTGCCGTAATGTTATTTTCTGGTTCTTCCTTTTTTTTCTTTCATTTCCGTTCATTGTCTCTACCACTGGTAGGTTTGGTTTCCTTCTTGGGGTGAAATGTCTTTAATCTCTTATTCCCAAATGGATGAAAATGTCACTAGTACGGAAGAGAAAGAAAGAAAAAAAAGTGTCGCTGAATTTAGAAAAAAAACGAAGGTTAGTAGATACATAAGATGAAGTGTCACATATGTGATCTGGTGATAGGGGGCATGGTGGATAATATTCATTCATTTTTGTAAATATTTTTATTTATTTATTTTAAAAACTTTTTATTTGTTGAGGATAATTTGTATTGTCATTCTCTTATTTTAAAATGTTTTATTGCACTATTTTAGGTGTACGTTTTTTTTTTTCTCTTTTCGTTTGGTATCATTGCATTCTCGGTTGTTCTTTTTTTTCTTCTTTTTTGTGTGTTTTTGTGTTGTTCTTTCTTTCTTTTTTATCGTTGGTTTGATTTTTTCTTCTTGTTGTTGCTCTTAATCTCCTCTTTTCTTTTCTTAAAAAAAAATATTTTATCAAATTCTGTTTTTCATTTTTTAAATCTATTTCTTTCTTTTATTCTGATTTTCTTTTCTCCTTTATTTATTTTTTTTTGGGGGGGGGAAGAGAGAGAGATAGAGAGAGAGAGAGAGAGAGAGAGAGAGAGAGAGAGAGAGAGAGAGAGAGAGAGAGAGAGAGAGAGAGAGAGAGAGACTTCAGACTTCAGACTTCAGATGATTTATTCATTTAAGGCCACAGCCCCATATGAAGGGGGGCAGAAAAAAAAAAGCAATACATATATTTATACCAAATACAAAACAGCAAGCAATACTTTGATATTCCACACAAGATAACCTAGGACATAAGTTTTCTCTTAACTGAAAAGCCTTATACAAAAATAGAGCCAGATTTTGAACAGTTTTATCATGGACTGATGCCATCAGCAAACCTAACCGGAATAAACAAGGTCGGGCATAGAATTTCTCAGGAATGAATTTTACACGTAACTTAGTGAGAGCAGGACACTTCAAAACGAAATGGACTTCGTCTTCAACTGATTCTTTACATAGTGGGCATAACATATCGGTAGCAGATATTCTTCTATAGCGGAGAGCATGTGCAGAAATGTCCGATATGCCACATCGAAATCTAGTTAGAACTAATCTCAAGTGTTTATCCATGTTTACTGAAAGGTATTTCTTTACTACATGTGTTGAACTATAAACCCTGTATATATCAAATCGATCACTAGAGTTGATATGGTTTTCCCACTTTTGCCATCTACAATCTACCATTCTCTGACGAAGAGTTTTAATAAATGCATTTGTTTGTCCTACACCCTGGTATAGCCATGCATACCCAAGTCCCAGTTCAGATAAACATATTCGTATATTAGAAACCCAATTAACTTTACCCTTTGCATCTAAATCAAGCAACATGTTGTATGCTTTTCGTGGTAGCCTATCGTTATTCATCTTTAATAATTTAAACCAGTACTGCATGCATCTAACTGCAGAATTAATAAAAATAGGGTATCTGTTTGTTTCTCCATATACTAAATCATTTGGTGTTTTCTTTCTAACCCCTAAAAACCTTTTCAGTCCAAACAAATGAACAGATTCACAGAGCTCAGCAGCTTTTACATCTAGGCCCCACAATTCAGAACCATACTGCATTATAGGCTGTACTTGCATATCAAATATCTTAACAAACAGTTGCAGAGAGTTATTGTTTAACACAAACAGTTTCTTCATAATCTGAAACAGGGCATTCTTTGCTTTACTAGATAGGTCCCTACAAGCAGCTGCAAAACTTAAACGAGTAGAAAATAGTATACCTAAATATTTGTAAGCATTTACAATAGGCATTGGAACATTGTCATAAAACCATTTTTCTCTTGCTGCTAGGTGACCTCCCTTTCTAAATACTACGATATTGCTCTTATTCAAGTTGACTTTCAGTTCCAATTCACTAGCTGCAATCTTTAAGTTGTTGAGCTGAGTTTGCAAGCCAATCACTGTCTCAGAAAACAGAACAATATCATCAGCCAGTAATAAAATAAACAATTCAGTAGGATCAGTTGTGAATCTGGCGCCATGCCTTCCTTTTTCAATTAGCTGTTCTGCTAGTTCATTTATAAATAGCGTGAACAGTACAGGACTACATACATCTCCCTGTTTTACTCCTCTGCTACAATTTATATAATCAGTAAGCATATTGCCACATCTAACTCTAGTTTTAACTTTATAATACATACTTTTGACACATTTAAAGAGTTTTCCTTGAATTCCATGCTTTATCAAAATAGGCCATAACAAATTTCTGTTGATAGAATCAAAAGCTTTTTCAAAGTCGATAAAGGCCACATACAATTTTCGATTCAAAGAGAACTGTTTCTGTATTAATGCTAAAAGAGTAAACATGTGGTCAATGGTTGAGTATCCATGCTTAAATCCAGCCTGGTGTTCACCGGTAATATCATTTTGTGTTACATATTCTTGAAGCCTTCTGTTGATAATTGTACTAAATACTTTACTACTAATATCTGAAAGTGAAATTCCTCTGTAGTTATTTGTGTCATTACAGTTACCTTTTTTATAAAGTGGAAAAATCACAGATTCAGACCAGCCCTCAGGAAAAATACCTTTATCAAACAGAGTGTTGAGAAATTTTACAAAAAAATCAACTATTTGTTGGCAAGGAGCTTTTAAAAATTCCCCAATAATCCCATCTGGACCTGCAGCTTTGCGGTTTTTCAATTTTCGAAGTCCAATCAAGACTTCTTCTTGGGATATTGGACGGTCCATGAAGTCATGCTCTTGTTCAAGAAAATCGCAGTCACTGTTATCGCTCACTGAATCCTTATCTAATAACCCTTTGAAATGGTGAAACCATTCATCAACAGAAATATTATTCTTAGTGCCTTTCTTCTTAAAGAAATCTTGTTCATGTGAGCCCAGAAATCTTGCTGGCTATTTATACTAGATACTAGTTTATCCAACATAGCTTTATTGAACATCTTTTTCTTTGTAATTAATGTATTTTTGTATTCCCTTCTAGCTCTAACATACAAACCTTTATCTTCTTTATTCTTTGAATGCCTGAATCTTCTTAACAAACTGCGAACTCTCCTTCTGCTCTCAAAACATACCTCATCGAACCAACCTTGCTGATGTCTATTTTGATCAATCCTAATTTTCTTCTTCATGCATAATGCACATTCTCTAATACAGTCATTAAATAGCTCTAAAGCATCGTTAGCATTCACATCAATCATGTCTATTGCAGAATTAAATCTATTTTGCATGTTTTCTTCATGTAACTTATCACAAAAATCTTGGCTATGCTCTTCAATCCAAACAAACTTCTCTATGATTTGTACAGCACTGAGATCCTGGCTTTTAACAACTTTCTAGAGAGAGAGAGAGAGAGAGAGAGAGAGAGAGAGAGAGAGAGAGAGAGAGAGAGAGAGAGAGAGAGAGAGAGAGAGAGAGAGAGAGAGAGAGACAGACAGACAGACAGACAGACAGACAGACAGACAGACAGACAGACAGAGTCAAAGAGAGAGACAGACAGAGGTAGAGACACACAGACACACAGATAGGCACACAGACACACACAGATACACACACACACACACACACACACACACACACACACACACTCACACACCACACACACACACACACACACACACACACACACACACACACACAATAACATACCTACAGATCGACAAGTACTAAGAAACAATAAAACCAAGAACGCACTACTTTCTGCAAAGTCCACCCAGGCATTTGACATTCCCTACCTCCATCCATCTATGTACATACCTTCGATGTCAATGAGTCCAAATAACACCCAGGTACCCTAAGAATAGCAACACCTTGGGATACTTTCTTGACAATGGGAATGGGGCCACAGAGGGATGGGGAAAGGACATTTCAGCGTCTGTAGCTTCCAGACTCTCACGTTTCCATTGTCATTTACTACAACCAGATTGATGGTTGTGTCTGCCTCTCTCACTGTTGCTGTCTAGTTTTTTTTTTTATTCTATCTTTTTTAACTTAAAAAAAAACAAAGCAAAAAAAATCACGTCCAGTCCATTATCTCTGATATTGTAGTTTTCTCTAGAAGTAAATGTCAGTTATCTTGGTTTTTAATTAAACAAAATTATCTTTTTTTCTTTTTTACTTCTAGTCCACTGATCTCTGATAACTGTAGTTTATCTGGAAGTAAAAAATGTCATTTATCTTGGTTTTTTAAGAAAAAATCTTTTTATGCTTTTTTTTTTTTTTTTTACTACTAGTCCACTTTTTCTGATATCATAGTTTTCTCGAAGTAAATGCCATTTCTCTTTATGTATATATATTTTTTTAAATCTTCTTTTTTTTTCTTTTTTTTTTTTACTTCTAGTCCACTATCCCTTATATTGTAGTTTTCTGGAAATAAATGTCATTTGTCTGGGTTTTTTTTGGGTTTTTTTAAACAAAACTAAAAAAAATGTTATTCATATGCGAGAATGCTGTTTACATGGGATACAAGAAAAAAAGTTTCACAAAATAAAAAAAATAGATAAGATATAAAATTTCACCCATTGGTAAACTTCGGAGTTCTAGCCAAGGAACTATTTATTTGTTGTTTATTTTTAAATTCTCAACAGGATCATCCCAAAAGAAAAAGAAGAAAGAAAAAAACCTTGCAATGTTTGCATCCCAGACGCTGATTGATGCCCTTTTTTTTTTTTTACGATAATCACGGGATAGGGGGACGGGATGGCCTAGTGGTCAGAACATTGCGTTCGCAATTTGACGACCCGGGTTCGATTCCCGTTCGAGGGGATTTTCCTCTTGGAGTTCACATCAGTGTTCACTCTCCCCAAAAGTCTTTCGGATGAGGCTATAAACCGAAGCCCCGTGTGCGAACGCACTCACAACATCTTGCGCACACGTTAAATCCTGTTCCGCTTTTGGTAAGAGTAGGCTATTGTGTGCCAGTTGGGAACAGATGACAAGATTCACAAATCTGCATACACACGAGGACTGGATGAAAAAAGCCCCACATGAGTGCTTATTCCATTATTCTCGATATGAAAGAATAAAATAGAAATACTGATAACGTTTGCCTTACTTTTCTTTTCTTTTCTTTCTCTTCTTTGTCGTTCTTTGTCTTCTATTCTTGTCCATTCTCTGTATTGGCTTAGTGGCTTGAATGTTTTATGTATCTGATTTTGGACGATGTCGGAACGTTTCCAGCAGTGGACGGGACGAGAGCAATGTTGCTGCTAAAAGATGGTAATGATAGGCTTAAGAGAAATGGATGGACTGTCTTATGCCATTTGGAAATGGAACATTATGGGCAGTATTTTTGTTGGTTTTTGTTGTTGCCCCCCTCCTGTCTTTCTCTGTTTAGCTGTCTGTCTGCCTATCTGTTTGGGTGTCTAGCTAACTGTTGGTTATATATGTTTCTCTGTCTGACTGTCTGTCTGCCTCTGTGTGTGTATCTGTGTGTCTGTGTGTCTGTATCTATCTATCTATCTATCTATCTATCTATCTATCTATCTATCTATCTATCTATCTATCTATCTATCTATCTATCTATCTATCTATCTATCTATCTATCTATCTGTCTGTGTGTCTGTCTGTCTGTGTGTCTGTGTGTCTGTGTGTCTGTGTGTCTCTATCTATCTATCTATCTATCTATCTATCTATCTATCTATCTATCTATCTATCTATCTATCTATCTGTCTGTCTGTCTGTCTGTCTGTCTGTCTGTCTGTCTGTCTGTCTGTCTGTCTGTCTATCTATCTATCTATCTATCTATCTATCTATCTATCTATCTATCTATCTGTCTGTCTGTCTGTCTGTCTGTCTGTCTGTCTATCTATCTATCTATCTATCTATCATCGTGTCTGTCCTTTTCTTTCCCTCTGTTTGTATGTCTGTCTGTCTCGTCAGCCTGTCTGTCTGTGTGTCTCCTCCAGATATATATGTATATATATATATATATATATATATATATCACATACATATTATATATGTATGCATCTATCTATCTATCTATCTATCTATCTATCTATCTATCTATCTATCTATCTATCTATCTATCTATCTATCTATCTATCTATCTATCCCAGAGTCTCTCTGTCTTCTCCTTTCCCTCTATCTACCTGTCTGTATGTCTGTCTGTCTCGTTGGCCTGTCTGTCTCTGTCCGTCGGTCTGTCTTTCTGTCTCTTTCTCTCCCCCTTCCCTCTCTCTCCCAGTCTCTCTGTCTCTGTCTGTCTTTCTTTCTCTGAATTTTACTCTGTCTCTGTCTCTCTGTATGTCTCCCTCTATATGTCTCTGTCTCTCACTCTGTCTCTGTCTGTCTGCCTGTCTGTATATTATATCTCTCTGTCTCTGTCTCCGTCTCTGTCTCCGTCTCTGTCTCTGTCTCTCCTCTCTCTCTTTCTGTTTTTTTTTTCTCTGGTAGGCGCACTATCCATGCATATTCTATAAATATTATATCGTTTCTGCAAGTCGTCCATCCATGACACAAAAATGTCCTCAAATCGACGACAGGACGGTCAAGCCATTATCATGGCTGATCCATCATACTTCCTCTCCTCATCTTGTCCCTACATGTCTAGATAGAAAGAAAGAAAGAAAGAGAAACTGCTCTGCACCTCTTTCTTTCTTTCTTTCTTTCTTTCTTTCTTTCTTTCTTTCTTTCTTTCTTTCTTTCTTTCTTTCTTTCTTTCTATCGTTCTATCGTTCTATCTTTCTTTCTCTTTCTTTCTTTCTTTCTTTCTTTCTTTCTTTTCTTTCTTTCTTTCTTTCTTTCTTTCTTTCTTTCTTTCTTTCTATCTATCTATCGTTCTATCTTACTTTTCTTTCTTTCTTCTTTTCTTTCTTTCTTTCTTCTTTCTTTCTTTCTTTCTTTCTTTCTTTCTTCT
>CM060345.1:24614535-24622035 GCA_030674155.1 Stramonita haemastoma
TTTCCAAGGGGTAGTTTTTAATTTTTTCAAGGATTGGGTGGTGTGTGTGTGTTGTTGGGTTGTGTGTTTGTGTGTGTGGTGGGTTTTTGGTGGTGTTTTGTTGTGGTTGGGTGTGTTGGTGGGGAGTGTGGGGGGTGGGGGGGGGGGGGGGGGTGGGGGTGAAGGGGAGGTTTTTTTAAGTTAGAAGGGATATGGGGGAAAAGGGGGGGTATGTGTTTAAGGAGTTTGTAGTTTCTTCAATTTTTTGGTTATTTTTCCTGCTTTTTCCGTTTGTTTTTTTTCCTTTTTTAAAAAAAATCTTTTAATTTTTTTTTTAAAATTTTTTTTTTAAAATTTAATTTTTTATTTTTTCTTTTTTTTTTTTTTGGGGTAAAAGTATAAAAAGAAGAGTCTTATTATTTTTAAAATAAAAAAAAATTTTCCCCTTGTTGTTTTTTTTGGTTTGGCCCCCCCCCCCCCCCCCCCCTTTTTTGTTTTTTGAATATCTTTTTTTTTTAATAAACTAATTTTTTTTTTCCCCCCCTTTTTTTTTATTTTCTTATTTTTTTTTTTTTAAAATTTTTTTTTTTTAACCCCCCCCCCCTATGATTAGGGTTGAACTAATGAAAGTTTAAAAAAATTCAATTTTTTTTTTCGGGGCTGTGTTTGGGACCAAGAGGAGAGGAGCGGGGAAAAAGGTTTTTTTCCCTTGACTTGCACAGTCGTTATGTGTTTGGCGGTCCAGGGGGGGCTATTGGCCCTTTTGGGAGAAATCTCCAACTTTTGACGACTGCCCTTTAACCCCCGGGCCGAGAGAGTGCGGATGTGTTGGGGGCAAGGCATCTCCCGTAATAAAAATTTCTGCCCATTTCTGAAACAGCAGCTCCCCCTCTGCTTTTTTTGGAGGTCATTCGCGAACACGACGGCAACAAACGGATTTTTAGTCTGACGTGGGGTGTTCTCAAACCAAACATTTTTTAAAAACCCATGGGACCTCATTTCGGGGTTTTTGGCGCCCATTTTTTATGATGGGAGTGGGACAATCTATACCGGAAGAAAAAAAGGGTAAAGGTTCCCATAACCGTGTGGCGTAAGGGAGCGAGGCGTAGAGACCTCAGCTTTTTGGGGGGGCCGGGGGGGCCTATTGAGGGGGCCCCCATTTCTCCCTCCTGCGGGGGTGAAGGGGGGAACTGAAACTGAAGCCAAGGCGCGAAAAGGGTCACCCACCCAAATTTTGGTAACCCCGCTCGCGCTGCTTTACCTTGGGGGGGGGAACAGCGAGCGCTCTGCCCCTTTGATTTAAATTCCCGTCCCCTTAAAAAATTTATATAACTTTTTTTTAAAAAACGAAATTACTTAAAAACAATGAGGCGTTATTTTTCGTCAAGGGTGGTGCTGGAGAAATTTTTGTGCCACTTAACACCACCCCAAGTGTGTGTGGAATGGAGGGGCCCTTTCCCCGGGTTGGGGGTCCCATGGGATTCTCAGCATCAGTTGCTCCCCTTTTGCTGAAATCTCTGACTGTGGGATATGCTGAAAGGAATCGATGCATGAAAGTTTTGAAGGAAGGAGGAGAAAAGGAGTAATCGTTGGATTCTGAGGGGCTTTCAAATTTCAGCTTTTCCCTTTAAAATCTTTTTTAAAGAGGGAGGTGGTTTGTGTGTGGGTGGGGTTTGTGTGTGTGTGTGTGTGTGGTGTGGGTGGTGTGTGGGTGGGTGTGGGGTGGTGTGTGTGGTGTTCTTGCTGTGTCTGGTCTGTGCTTTTTCTGTGTTGTGTGTAATATATAAATGATTGTATATAATTCTTAATTTAGTGCAGGAATAATATTTGGTTTAGTTAAATACTTGTTCTAGTAATTATACTAAGGACCGTAGAAGTTGTAATTCGAAACATATGAGTGAGTATTATATATATATATATAAAATATATATATATATATAATATATATATATATATATATATATATATATATATATATATATTTGTGTGTGTGTATTGCTTGAATTTAGTGCAGGGATAATTTTTGGTTTAGTTAAATATTTTGTTCTACTGTAATTATACCTAGGACCTCAGAAGTTATAATTCGAAGCATATAAGTGAGTTTGTGCGATTTCAGTCTCTTCACCTTTAGTGACCTTAGGCTGACAAGGGGCGGGAGAAGGGGAACAAGTGGGAACATGAATTAGGGAGGAGGCTTGGACGTATACAAAAACTGATAATAGACAACAACAGCAAAAAGCCAACCATCTGTTGCCTGTCTGTCTTCCTGTCTTCCTGTCTGTTGTCTGCCTGTCTGGATCTGCACACTGTGTTCATAATTATAGTTTTCAGTCCAGTCTTCATACATGGAAAATGCTGTGTGTTTTTGTTTTGCGTTATCTTGTTCAGACATTATTGTTTGCCAGTACTGTTTGTTTCGCTCTTACTAAATCTGCTCTGCCTTGGTAATGGAATCTATAGGATTCTGTGGTGAATAAATCATTTTCCCTTCTGTGTTGTGCGGGTGCTCCTCCCTCCTACATCACTCTCAGTTACTACAGACTTCTTTGTTGATGTGAAATCGGGGATGCTTTTACCAGACAGAACGTGTTGCCGCAAAAGAAGCGCCACCCAAGTTAGAAAAATACGGTCTACGTTTATTTTTGTTTTTGTTTTTTTTTGTCTGTGAGAGTGGTCTTTACCTATAGAGTTTTGCCAGGGACAAATCTTTTCTTGCCATAGGTTCTATGACATACACTAAATGATGGGATAGCTCAATGGTCAGAGCACTGGCTTTTCCCAAGCTAAGGTTAAGCAGCATCGAGCGTGGTTACCAGGTGGATGGGTGATCGTTTGCACACCTTGGCTTTAGTACAGTCCCCCAATTCACCCAGTTATAAATGGGCACCTGCTCTCTTTAGGGTCAGGGAAGGTAAAGCAGCGAGGGAGAGGAGATGGGCGCCGTCCTCAACATGCTGGCTCCTAGAGAAACTGAGGTCTCTGACGCCTCGCTCCCTTACGACCACAAAGGCTATGGACACCTTTACCTTTTATGTTACCAGCAAAACCATGGACCCACCTTATCCATGTCTGTGGTCTGTTTACGCCCAAGGCTTTAAACTCCATAGGTAGGTGGAGACACAGGTAAAAGTGGCATTGTGCTTAAGTATAATGCCCTAGTTATTCAGTCGTGTTCTATGGAAAATCTATTGAATCTGTTGTATTCGGCATGTGCATGTGGTTATGCATGCAAGCGCGAGCACACACAGACACATACAGACACACAGACACACAGACACACCAATCCAATCCAAATCCAATTCAATCATGTTGTTTTATAGCCCCGCCAACCTTAACCATACAGGCAATATCAGGGCCTGTCACCTCGTCAAATTTAAAATTCAGATTAAAACTGTGCGGCTAAACACACACACACCACACACACACACACGCGCGCGCACGTGCACACGCACACACACGCGCATGCACGCACACACCCCCAAATATATACATAATCACACATCCACACACCCCCACAACCCCACCCATCCACTCACACACACACTCACAAACACTTACACACCACACACACACACACACTACACACACACACACTACACACAACACACACACACACACACACCACACACACACACACACACACACACACACACACTACACACACACACACAACACACACACACACACACACACACACACACACACACACACACACACACACACACACACACACACTACACACACACACTACACCACACACACACACACACCACACACACTACACACTACACACTACACACTACACACACACACACGCACACACACACACACACACACACACACACACACACACACACACACACACACAACACCCCACACACACCACACACACACACACAACACACACGGATGGGACGGGAGAGAGAGAGAGAAAGAGAGAGGGGACAGGATAGCCTGGTGGTCAGAACATTGCGCTCGCAATTTGACGACCCGGGTTCGATTCCCGTTCGAGAGGATTTTTCTCCTGGAGTTAACATCAGTGCTGACTCCACTCCCTCCAAAAGTCTTTCGGATGAGACTGTAAATCGAGGCCCCGTATGCAAACGTACACAGAACATCGTACACACACGTTAAATCCTGTTCCGCTTTTCGTAAGAGTAGCCATCGTGTGCCGGTGGGAACAGATGACATTTACAAAACTGCATGCACACGGGGACTTGATGTAAAAAAAGCACAAGAGTGCTTATTCCATTATCCTCGATATAAAAGAATAAAAAAATAAAAAAAACATAAAACACAACACACACATCCCACCCCACACCCCACACCCCCCAACCCCCCCAAACCCCCTCCCCACTGTTTTTTTTAGACAACCACCAACAACACCCCCCTCCCCCCAAACACACACACACACACACACACACACACACACACACACACACACACACACACACACAACACACACACACACACTACACACACACAACACACACACTACACACACACACACACACACACACACTACACCACACACACACATACACATATCCCCACCCCCACCCATACCACCTCCCCCACCCACCCCCCACCCCCCCTCACACACACTGTTGTTTTTGTTTTATTAGACAACCAACACCAACAACACCCCCACCACAACCTCCTACAGTACGACAACACTAAACCAAGCCAGACAAGTGACCCTAGGGCACGGCGGGGTGGGGAGGGGGGGGGGGGGGGGGGGGGGGGGGGCGGGGGAGGGGAAGGGGAAGGGGGGAGGGGGAGGGGGATGCTAGTGGAGTACTCACTATTCATCCGAGCATAAGAACCTTTGTCCTGTTAACAGCACAGGGGATAATTATTGTCTAGCGAGCCTGGCTATTCTGGGACAGCTTAGAACCAACCTGCAGCATTGCAGCAGGTGATGGAGAGAGATGGAGGGGTGGGGGAGAGGTGTGGGGGAGAGGGAGGGGGAGAGAGAGAGGGGGAGGGGGGAGAGAGAGAGGGGGGAGGGAGGAGAGGGGATGAGAGAGAGAGGAGGGGGGAGAGGGGGGTGGGGAGAGAGAGAGAGGAGGGAGGAGAGAGAGAGGGAGGGAGAGAGGGGGGGGAGAGAGGGAGGGGGAGAGAGGGAGGGGGAGAGAGAGAGGGGGAGAGAGAGAGAGGGAGGGGAGGGGGAGAGAGGGAGGGGGAGAGAGGGAGGGAGGGAGAGAGAGAGGGAGAGGGAGGGAGAGAGAGAGAGAGAGAGAGAGAGAGAGGAGAGAGAGAGAGAGACAGACAGACAGACAGACAGACAGACAGACAGACAGAACAGACAGACAGACAGACATATAGAGAGACAGACAGACAGACAGATAGACAGAGACTGACATATAGAGAGACAGACAGACATACAGACAGAGACAGACAGACAAACAGAGAGAGAGATAGAGACACAGACAGACAGACAGACAGACAGACAGACAGACAGACAGACAGACAGACAGACAGAGAGATAATGAATAAAATGAATGAATGAATGAATGAATGAATGAATGAATGAATGAATGAATGAATGAATAATTTTTATTTTCCAAAGGTAACAGAGTAAGCATTCACATAAGAGAGAGAGAGTGTGTGTAGTGTTTATGTGTGTGTGTGTGTGTGTGTGTGTGTGTGTGTGTGTGTGTGTGTGTGTGTGTGTGTGTGTGTGTGTGTGTGTGTGTGCATGTGTGTATGTATGTATGCATGTATGTGTGTGTGTGTGTGTGTGCGCGCACGCGCGCGCGTGTGTGCGTGCGTGCGTGAAACATGAGAGGTTTCCTCAGACTGCCAGACAACATTTTCTTTTAGATCAATATTGATATCGCCTTACCCCAGACTGGAACACAGTATAAATTCCACCGAATGCATACTATAGTTATGTGCTGCTACTACTACTACACAAGTGTCAAATATTCCTGCTACCAGATGCTTGATCCTGTGAATAAGTATTAAACTGGGTTGAGCATTAGGTATCTACTGAATATAATTATGTGTGTTTGCAAGGGATATTTTATTTATTTATTTTATTTATTTATTCATTTATTCATTTAATTAATTAATGTATTTTATTTATTTATTCATTTATTTATTTATTTTATTTATTTATTCATTTATTTATCTATTTCATTTATCTATTTCATTTATTTATTCTTTTATATCAAGGATAATGGAATAAACACTCCTGTGCTTTTTTTTTTACATCCAGTCCCCGTGTGTGTGTGCAGTTTTGTAAATTTTGTCATCATGTTCCCACCGGCACACGATGGCCTACTCTTACGAAAAGCTGAACAGGATTTAACGTGTGCGTAAGATGTTCTGCGTGCGTTCGCACACGGGGCCTCGGTTTACAGTCTCATCCGAAGGATGAGTTAGAGACTCCTAACACAACTTCATCATCATTTTCAGCATATATGTATTAGCAATAAGAGGACGTTACTGCTGAATGGTTAAGACCGTGTGACTTCAATTCCATGGGCCCACGATGCCGTGGGTTTGTATCCCGGCGCGGCAGCGTCTTGTGAATAAAGGATCGAGATATGTTTACGATATCCCAAGCCAATTTTTAACTGTTCACCTGCTAGTGCCTTTATTCCTTTTGTGTATAGACGCATGCTGTCAATGGGTACCTACCCTCTTTAGGGTCAGGGAATGTAAAGCAGCGAGGGAGGAGAGGAGATGGGCGCCACCAGCCCTCAACATGCTGGCCCCCTAGAGAAGCTGAGGTGTCTGATGATGCCTCGCTAGCTCCCTTACAACCGCTTAGGTTATGGGACACCTTTATACTTTACCTTACACATGCAGAAGATCAGAATATGCACGTTAAAGGCCCCGTTGCTCATGTCAGTATTCTGTGGATTACAGAAATAGGAACATACCCAGCATACATCCCCGAAGTCGGAATGCGGCTACCTTCATGGTGGGTAAAAATCGGTTGCATACGCAAAATTTCACAATGGGTGAACATCGGAGTTCTAGCAGAGTAACGAACAAAAAGTATACACAAAAAGAAATCAGTGGTTTTAGTATTAGAAGCCTGTAATCTTATCTTAAACGTTATTCCCGAAGCCGGATCGCAGTTACCTTAGTTAATGGTAGGCGAAAACGGTCGCATACGCAAAAATCTTACCGTTGATAGACTTCAAAGCTCTAGCCCAAGAATGAAAATGAAATGGCGCAGACAGAGATACAGACAGAGAGATACACAGACAGATACACAGACAGATACACAGACAGACAGACAGACAGCATGAAAAATGCATTACTACGCATAGCAGATAGAGACACAAACAGACAGACAGACAGACAGACAGACAGACAGACAGACAGACAGACAGACAGACAGACAGCATGAAAACTCCATTACTACACATAGCAGACAGAGACACAAACAGACAGACAGACAGACAGACAACCAAACAGACTGACAGACAACATGAAAAATCCATTACTACACAAAGTAGACAGAGACACAGACAGACAGACAAACAAACAGCCAAACAGACA
>CM060345.1:24639535-24644667 GCA_030674155.1 Stramonita haemastoma
TGCGCCTTGGCTTCAGTACATTCCTCCCCCAGTTCACCCAGCTGTAAATGGGTACCTGCCCTCTTTAGGGTCAGGGAAGGTAAAGCAGCGAGGGAGAGGAGATGGGCGCCACCCTCAATATGCTGGCCCCTAGAGAAGCTGAGGTCTGTGGCACCTCGCTCCCCTACGACCGCCTAGGTTATGGGACACCTTTACCTTTACCTTTTTACAATCTCACTGTGATTTCCATGTGGGGTAAGTGAGTCAGAGTGCATAAACCGGGTGACCCCCAGCGAGTTAGCTCAAGTTAAGAACGTGCAATTACAGCAACAGCAGCAGCAGCAACAACAACAAAAAACAGCAACAAAAACAACAGCAATAAAGTATTTGAAATGGTTGCTATTCGTTGAACACCAAGATGCCGTAAAGTGCCCTTAGAAAACATACAATAAAAAAACAATAGTTTATAAAAGAGAGTAGACGTAAAACTATGAATACAATCAAGCATAAAACCAAGAAAATAGAAAGACACAAAAGAAAGAACAGAACAAATAAAGACACAAAGTAAAACAGGTGGAATGATATAAAAGACTAGTAGAAGGAAATAAAGAAAACCATTTCATTCTCTCAGACAAAAAAAACAACAACCTCAACTGGTATATTACATAAATTTATATATCGTTAGGTTTTTTTTTTGTTTTTCTTTTTAAGTTTAGGCAGGATAAAACAAGATAATCAGCATGGAGAACAAGCCTTCAAGTAAGCTGCAAGATACAGATGCATACAAAAACAAAACAAAACAAAAACAAAACAAAAATAACAACAAATGAAAACAGGCTCAACACATTATATATATAAGACCGCGTGTCGCCAGTGAAAATTAAGTTTTAAAAAAATCTGGAGAGTTGGAAATAAAAACAAAAACAAAACAAAATACATTTCAAGTCTGTTCCTTTTTCTTTTAGCAAGTTAGTATGTTCATTTCTTTTTTATTAAGACTTGAAAAACATAGCAATTCTCATCCCATGCCGAAGTCGGATGCGCTGGGTCTGACTTTTGCCAGCAGCGCAACGTATTTCTACTTATATGAAAAACAACAATAGTTGTTGTCTGAGTGTACGAGACGAAGAAGAAGAGGATGTTGTGAGAGGTGGAGGGGAAGGAGGAGGAGGAGGAGGGAGAGCGGTGGAGGCTGGGGTTTATTTTCGCTCCTGTAACTGTAGACAAAGAATGTTGTAGAAGGTCAGCAAAATATCATTGAATGTTCAACATTATTTTAGTTTTGGTTTGTCGTTTGGGTTCGGTGGGTTATTTTGTCGACAGATTTTTCCAAACTTAATTATACAACCTAAAGTTCTTCGGATGAGACTATAAACCGAGGCCCCGTTTGCGAACGCACGCAGAACATCTAGCGCACACGTTAAATCCTGTTCCGCTTTTCGCAAGAGTAGGCCATTATGTGCCGATGAGAACAGATGACAAGATTTACAAAACTGCCAACACACGGGGATGGATGTAAAAAGCACATGAGTGCTTATTCACTTATCCTGGATACAAAAGAATAAATTTTAAAAAATGAAAAAATAATATGACATGAAAAGAAAAGAAAATATATAATTATATTCTAAAACCAGCCTCTGAGTATTGCACGAAACAGGGGGTACATTTTTTTTGTAAAATGCACTGTACAATGACATAGTTCAGGCTGATATATATTTTGAAAACAGTGAATACAAAACAGATGTATTCCCCTGTGGGGATATGTGGGAGAGGGGGGGGGGGGGGGCAGGGGTCGGATGTTAGTATCAATAGCATCCCCACCTTCTGAAACATCTGTGCTAGGAAAACCCTCTTTTCTATCCCTCTCTTTGTTTCTACCTTCTTGCTTTTCTTCCTGTCGCCTCTTTTTTTGGGTGTGGGGTTTGTGTGCTTTTTTTGGTTATCTCCTGCCATTTTTTCCATAATGACTGAAACATATGATTTTCTTCCACAAAAGATGGATGACCCAGGCAAAAATTTTTGCATCATAAATTGTATGCAAGACATCATTGTTACTCATGAGGATTCAAAAAGATAACATGACAATGCTGTAATCCGAAGAAGAAGAAAAGGAGATTGCAAAGAAGATGAATTGCCAAGAATGTAAGAAGAAGAATCGAGAAGAAAAAGAAAGAAGATGAATTGTGAAGAAGAAGAAGAAGAATGCGAAGAAGAAAGAAGAAGAAGAAGAAGAAGAAGAAGAAGAGAAGAAGAAGAAGAAGAAGAAGAAGAAAGAAGAAGAAGAAGAAGAAAGAAGAAGAAAAGAAGAAGAAGAAAGAAGAAGAAGAAGAAGAGAAGAAGAAGAAGAAGAAGAAGAAGAAGAAAAATGCGAAGAAGAAGAAAGAATGCGAAGAAGAAGAATTGCGAAGAAGAAAAGAAGAATTGCGAAGAAGAAGAATGCGAAGATTTGCGAAGAAGTTGCGAAGAAATGCAAAGAAGAAGGAGAAGAAGAATTGCGAAGAAGAAAAGCAAAGAAGAAGAATGCGAAGAAGAAGAAGAGAAGAAGAAGAATTGCGAAGAAGAAGAAGAATTGCGAAGAAGAAGAATTGCGAAGAAGAAGAAGAAGAATTGCGAAGAAGGAAGAAGAAGAAGAAGAAGAATTGCGAAGAAGAAGAAGAATTGCGAAGAAGAAGAAGAAGAAGAAGAAGAAGAAGAAGAAGGAAGAAGAAGAAGAAGAAGAATTGCGAAGAAGAAGAAGAAGAAGAAGAAGAAGAAGAAGAAGAAGAAGAAGAAGAAGAATTGCGAAGAAGAAGAAGAAGAAGAAGAAGAAGAAGAAGAAGAAGAAGAAGAAGAAGAAGAAGAAGAAGAAGGAGAAGAAGAAGAAGAATTGCGGAGAGAAGAAGAAGAAGAATTGCGGAGAGAAGAAGAAGAAGAAGAAGAAGAAGAAGAAGAAGAAAGAAGAAGAAGAAGAAGAAGAAGAAGAAGAAGAAGAAGAAGAAGAAGAAGAAGAAGAAGAAGAAGAAAGAAGAAGAAGGAGGAGGAGGAGGAGGAGGAGGAGGAGGAGGAGGAGGAGGAGGAGGAGGAGGAGGAGGAGGAGAAGGAAGAAGAAGAAGAAGAAGAAGAAGAAGAAGAAGAAGAAGAAGAAGAAGAAGAAGAAGAAGAAGAAGAAGAAAGAAGAAAAACTCACCAAGAAAACAACCGAGGGGATGGAGATGGATGTAGCATAGACAAAAAAATCGAAAGAAACCAAAGGCAAACCTCTCCTAAAAAGCAATAATGATAAACATCTCCTAGCGGTAACAAATCCTTTTTTGCGTCTTTCTTACGTTTATCGTTTGCTTTCTTCTTCTATAATAGCGAATCGGAAAATCCCCCCCCACCCCCAAAAAAAAAATGTACCTTAAAGCAAAAAGCCCATAATTTATTATAGCCCTGGAAACGATAACAGACAGAAATAATTCCCAAAAGAATAGAACAAAAACCAAACAAATGACGGCACACACATCGAAATGCCCCTAAAAAAAACCCAGAAAGAGACAGAATTAGGGCTGAATTAAGCGTTGACTTGACTTTATAATGCCTAAAAAACGTTCTTAGGACTGCACTTAACTTGTAGGTTGTGTATACAAAGCAAACTGAACCTCGTGGAATATATTTTTTCATGCTACAAAAAGTAGACATTGGCTACTGGATTGATAGCCTGATGGTTAGAGTGATGCGCTCATGATCTGCTGACCCAGGTTCGAATCTTGACCGACAGGATTATTTCTCTGGAGTTAACATCAGTGCTGACTCCATTCCCCCCAAAAGTATTTTGGATGAGACTATAAACCGAGGCCCCGTGTTTGAACGCACGCCAAAATATATTGTGCACACGTTAAAACCCTTTCCACTTTTTGAAAGAGTAGGCCTTGTGTTCCGGTGGAAATGAATAACAAAACTGACAAAACTGCAAACACACGCGGACTGTTTGTAAAATAGCACACGAGTGCTTATTCCATTATTATCATTGAAATAAAAGAAGAATCTAAAAAAATCTTTTTTTCTTGAGTGGTTTGCCTTTGACATGAGATTATAGGAGCTGTTACTGTATCAAGTCACCATGTTGTCGCCATCTTTTTTATGTGTTACAGGTTAAAGCAAATCACAAATCTGCAGAGAATTTAGAAAAGTAGGGCATTTTGTAACGCTTTCTTTTACATTAGATTCCAACTTAATTAGATGATCAATTTTAAGTACTTTATGCTCAAAAAGCTAGCTACCAACAATATTTTTTTGCGGGTGATTTAGTTGATTTTTTTTAAGCTAGTCTTTTATAGTGTTACACCATCTCTATCTCTTCTATGGATATTTTTGAAGTGGAAGAAAAGGTCAATTATCTCATGTAACTGCGTAAAGGAAGAAAGAATATAGCAGAGACACTGAATGGAAAAGGAAAAAAGGAAGGAAAGGATTGCAAGCTGAAGGAAAGAGAGACAGGGGGGGGGGGGTAAAGAGAGAGAGGAGAGAGAGAGAGAGGAGAGAGAGAGAGAGAGAGAGAGAGAGAGACGAGAGAGAGAGAGAGAGAGAAGAGAGAGAGAGAGAGAGAGGAGAGAGAGAGAGAGAGATGAGAGAGGAGAGAGAGAGAGAGAGAGACAGACAGACAGACAGACAGACAGACAGACAGACAGACAGACAGACAGACAGACAGACAGACAGACAGAGACAGAGAGACAGAGAGACAGAGAGAACAGAAGAGAGACAGAGAGAGAGAGAGAGAGAGAGAGAGGAGAGAAGAGGAGAGAGAGAGACAGACAGACAGACAGACAGACAGACAGACAGACAGACAGACAGACAGAAACAGAGAGAGACAGAGAGAGACAGAGAGAGACAGAGAGAAAGAGAGAGCAAAGACTGTTCAGAACCCAAGAAAATCAAATTATATTGGGAGACACTTTCTTAGGCTGGAGATGTAAAATTCTGCTTCTCCTTACTATTCGCGACAGGGCTTTTTTTTTTTTTTTTTTTTTACCTGCCCTTGCATTAGGACAGAATAAACTAATTTCCATAAGGTGGTAAAAGCTGTCTGAGAAATAAAAGAATATAGGAAATATTAACAGGTAAAACCAGCCACTAAATAGCTTTGATCTTCTCCGATTGGCACTATATGGATAAAAAAAGAAAAGATTTCGTGT
>CM060345.1:24644767-24649767 GCA_030674155.1 Stramonita haemastoma
TCTCTCGCTCTCGCTCTCCTCTCGTATTCCATCCATGATTACACTACTGAGATAATGCTACCCGGCAAGAAAGATGCATTATAAACACAACATTATTCCATAATTGCACAGGAGCAACGGTGTGATTTTACCTGTTGTATGAAATATAGCTTTTTCCCTTCGCTAATACCACTGCCTGTTTGTGTCAACCGCTGCCTACGTGCGTGCGTGCGTGTGGTGCGTGTCTGTGTGTGTGACGTGTGTGTGTGTGGTGTGTGGTGTGTGTGTGTGTGTGTGTGGTGTGTGTGTGTGTGTGTGTGTGGCGTGTGTGTGTGTGGTGTGTGTGTGTGTGTGTGTGTATGTGGTGTTGTTGCTATTTGTTTGTTTGTTCGAGGGTGTGTGGTTGTGTGTGTGTGTGTGTGTGTGTGTGGTGTGGTGTGTGGTGTGTGTGTGTGTGTTGAATTGTGTGTGTGTGTGTTGTGTGTGTTTGGTTGTTATCTGTTTGTTGTTCGAGGGTGTGTGTGGTGGGGTGGTGTGTGGTGTGTGTGTGTGTGTTGTGTGTGTGTGTGTGTGTGTGTGTGTGTGTGTGTGTGTGTGTGTGTGTGTGTTGTGTGTGTGTGTGGTGTTAAAGCGATACGTTATACCATCTTTATTAGATACTTATAATTCAGATTTTTTTTTTAATCTATGAGATTTGTGTTTGTCTTTTGTTGTTGTTTGTTTGTTTTTCTCTTACTTTATCTTATTTATGTTCACTTTATGTTTTCGTTGTATTGATGAACAGTGGCTGAACTTTAGTTTTCCTTGAGGTGTCATAATCTTATGGTTTATGAGATTTCAAATTTTAATTCCTAAGAAACTCAGGGATTGGCGTGATTTAAAAAAAAAAAACACCACCACATAAGTACTTATTGATTTTCATTGATGTAAAACATTTGCCTTGCCCTGTCTTGCTTTGTCTGTCTTGCTTTGTCTGTCTGTCTGTCTGTCTGCCTGTCTCTGTCTGTCTGTCTATCAGTCTGTCTGTCTTGTCTGTCTGTCTCTCTCTCTCTGTCTCTGTCTCTATCTCTCTCTGTCTCTGTCTCTCTCTGTGTCTCTCTCTGTCTCTCTCTGTCTCTCTGTCTCTCTGTCTCTGTCTCTGTCTCTCTCTCTCTCTCTCTCTCTCTCCCTCTCTCTGTCATATATATATATATATTATATATATATATATATATATATATATATATATATATATATATATCCCCTCCCTCTTGGTGCTCTGAATACAAACAGGAATAATTTGTAATCTCAAGCAGAGGATTTGCATAGATAACGAACAAGCATTAGGAAAACTAGGCACAAGCAAACAAAAAACCCTTATAATTTTATACAGAAATGAAATGATAATGATAGTTCTCTCTCTCTCTCTCTCTCATCCTTCCTCTCTCTCTCTCTCCTCTCTCTCTCTCTCTCTCTCTCCTCTCCTCTCTCTCTCTCTTCTCTCTCTCTCTCTCTCGGTGCATCGAGGACAAATTATTTGTCCTCTCCTCTCATTTACATAGATAACGAGCAAGCATTAGGAAAAAAAGACACCAGGAACAAGGAACTATACTACTCTGTCTCTGCTCTGTCTCTGTCTCTGCTCTCTCTTTCTCTTCTCTCTCTCTTCTCTCTCTCTCTCGCTCTCTCTCTCTCTTTCTCTCTCTTCTCTCTCCTCTCTCTCTCTCTCTCTCTCTCCTCTCTCTCTCTCTCTCTCTCTCTCTCTCTCTCTCTCCTCTCTCTCTCTCTCTCTCTCTGTCTCTCCATTTCTCTCTTCTCTCTCTTTCTCTCTCTCTCTGCTCTCACTCTCTCTCTCTCTCTCTTGCACTCTTCGTCTCTCGCTCTCTCTCTCTCTCTCTCCTCTCTCTGTCCTCTCTCTCTGTCTCTCTGTCTCTCTCTGTCTCTGTCCTTCTGTCTTCTCTCTCTCTCTCTCTCCTCTCTCTCCTCTCCTCGCTCTCTCTCTCTTTTCTCTTTCTCTCTCTGTCTCTCTCTGTCTCTCTCTGTCTCTCTCGTCTCTCTCGTCTCTCTGTCTCTCAATCTCCATCTCTCAATCTCTCTGTCTCTTCCTGTTGGGTTATTGCTTGTTTTAGGTTCAAAATGAAGGGCTGCTTTATTTTTTGTTCTTCATCAGTTGAATGATATAAAACCATCTTCTTTTCCCCCAGGTCAAAGATTGTTAATTTTTAGGAATATTTTTTATTTATTTATGTCTCCTGTTTATAGCAATATTTTGTTAAATATTACATGCCTCTATGTGTGCGTTCCAATCAAGAATGTGTTCTGAATCCATCTTCAAAGATGTGTTTCAACAGAAACACTTTAAAAAAAAAAAACGAATAGAAAAAAAAGAGCCAAAATGATGAATCATTCCAACCGGAAAGGGTCATCATCAACTTAAATCCGGAAATACAAAAATGCAGAAAAGCGCATGCGCAACTGTGGCAGCCAGGGGGCATCAATCATCAAGGGAAATAAGCAGTGAGCATGCAGGAAGGAAAAGAGAGTGGTGATCTTTCTCTCATTGTGCTGGGTCTCCACTGGGAGGAGTGTGTTGGTATAGGTAATCATGCAAGACGAATGTGTTCACCTTCCTTCTGTTTCTAGAAGAGATAACAGTGGAAATAGCGTTGTTGGAGGGTAGAGCATTTTTTAGAAATTTATTTTATTTTATACCACTTTATGTCACAGCAGACTTCTCTGCGAGAAATTCGGGCTGCTCTCTCTCCCCGGGGAGAGCGCGTCACACAAGTGCAGCGCCTACCCATTATTTTTTTGTTCCACCTCAGGGACGGTGTCTAAACACGACACCTGTGTGCATGCTGGGTTTTTGTTATATAATTTTGTCATCCGCTCCTACCGGCACACGATGGCCTGCTCTTACGAAAAGCGGAACAGGATTTAACGTGTGCGCGCAAGATGTTCTGCGTGCGTTTGCACAACAGGCCTCGATTTATAATAGTCTCATCCGAAGGACTTTTGGGGAGAGTGGAGTCAGCACTGATGTTAACTCCAGGAGCAAAATCTCCTCGACCGGAATCGAACCCGGGTCGTCAAATTGCCAGCGCTGGGATAGCATTGTTGAGGTAGTGGACGTTAGTGGTGATGGTCATTGGGGAAGAGAAACAGTTGTTGGCTTTTGTAAAATATCCACTATGGTTGTTTCGTTGTAGTTTTTTTTCGTTTTTTAAAGTAAACATGGGGCAGGATAGTTCAGTGGTCAGAGCGCTCTCTTTCCCCAAGGCAAAGTTAAGCAGCGTCAAGCGTGGTTGCCAATTGAATGGGTGACTGTTTGCGTGCCTTAGCTTTCAGTGCAGTCCTCCCCCAGTTCACCCAGCTGTAAGTGGGTGCCTGCCCTCTTTAGGGTCAGGGAAGGTAAAGCAGCGAGGGAGAGGAGATGGGTGCCACCCTCAATATGCTGGCCCCTTAGAGAAGCTGAGGTCTCTGATGCCTCGATTCCCTACGACCACACAGGTTATGGGACACCTTTACCTTAACTTTTTTACCTTTAAAGTAAACAGCAAAAGACAATGTGTGTGTATGTGTGTGTATGCGTGCGTGCTTGCGTGTGTGTCTGTGTGTATGTGTGTGTGTTTGTGTAAACTAAATGACAAATGTAACTTTTAAAAATATATATCATACGTGTTTTTATTGCAAAATTTCAATAACATGATGTTTTTGTCCATAAAAACACAGCAAAATAGGTTTATACCAGAAAGCCACAAAATCCTTTTTTTAAACTGCAATAAATCAAAAGCTTATATCTGATTAATATAACAACAATATTATTATAAGAATAACGAGCACAAGAACATATCTGAGAGCAACAATTTTATACACGATAATTAGACTTTTTTTTCTATAAACGAAATCAATTTTGCTTAAATTGAAATGAAGCTTAACTCTTTCGTGCCCGATACAAAAACACACAGATAAAACATTTTTAAAATGATACTATGACATTTTTTTTCTAACAAAAGCAAAAACACTTTGTTACATCAAATTAAAGCCAAATTTCTTCATGCCAGAACAGACCAGTTTGTTTTGCTTTCAAAGTCTAGATTGAAACAACAAGAAATACATCAGAACTAAACAATATTTTCTTTAAACAAAAATACATAAAATCTGAAAAAAACTGAAAATAGCAAAGAAAGCCATCCAATAAGAAAAAAAGTGATACAATGCATGCCATCACACGCATACACACACACACAAACACACACATACACACACACCAACAACAACAACTCACACACACAAACACACAACACACACAACACACACATACACACATACACACACACACCCAACAACACACACACACATACACACACACCAACAACACACACACAAACACACACACACACTAACAAACACACAACCCCACAACACACAACAACAACAACATCATCAACACACACACACCACCACCACCACCACCAACACACACACACACAACAACAACACAACACACACACAACAACACACACACAACAACAACAACACACACACAGACACACACACACACACACACACCAACACACACACACACACAACACACACAACACAACACACACACACAACACACACACACCACACAACAACACACAACACAACACACACACACACAACACACACACACACACACACACACACACAACACACACACACACAACACACACACACACCACACAACAACAACACACACACCAACACACAACACACACACCACACAACACACAACCACACACCACACACACCAACACAACACACACACACACACACAAACACACACAACACACACACACCACAACAACACACACACACACAACACACACACACACACACACACACACACACACACACACACACCACACACACAACACAACACACACACACACACACACAACACACACACACACACACACACACACACACACACACACACACACACACACACACCACACACAACACAACACACACACACACACACACACACACCAACA
>CM060345.1:24693662-24701162 GCA_030674155.1 Stramonita haemastoma
TGTGTGTGTGTGGTGGGGGGTGTTTTGTGTGTGTGGGGGTTGTGTGTGTGTGTGTGACACCCCCACGAAATGGTCGCTCAGCACCTTCCCACTTTTCGGCCAGGAGGCCATTTAAAACCCGGGGGGGGGTCAGTGTCTATTTTGATATTTTGATTCTTACAAAGCTTAGCCCCTAGTAGTGAAATATCAAAAGGGATAATTTTGTTGTCTTTTGCCTTTTTAAACTCTCATTTTTTTCATTTTTCCCCGGTTTTCATTTTAAGTTGTAATAATTTGATACAATTTTTGATTTTCAATCAGTTTTTTTTTTATTTTATAGCCATTTTATTTTTAGATTAATAATATGTCAATAACTAAAATTGGGCCCTCTGGTTAATACAAATCACTATGTGGTGGACCATAAAATATAAATATATATATATATATATATAATATAAAATATATATTATATATATATAAAAATATATAAAAAAATACATGAGAGAGAGGAAAGAGAGAGAAGAGAAGAGAGAGAGAAGAGAGAGAGAGAGAGGAGAGGAGAGAAGAGAGAGAGAGAGAGAGAGAGAGAGAGAGAGGAAGAGAGAGAGAAGAGAGGAGAGAGAGAACAAACACAAACACATACAAAACAAGACAGAGACAGAAACAAAAACAGAGACACCAGAGAGAAGACCCCCCAACCCCAACCAACCCCCAACCCCCCACCTCCCCCTCCTCCTCAAAAAAAAGGACGCGGGAACTTTCATCTTATCGTTTGGGTTAGTTTGTCTGCAGCCTTTGATACTAGCACTCCCCTGCTGTGATGATGGACTCTGGCCCCCTGCAGCAATTGTCTGCTCCCTCTTCTCAGCCTCTCAGAAAATTTTTGCTGCTGACCTCTTCGCAGCCCGCGCAATTTTCTGATGGCACCTCTTCTGCAGCCCGTAGCAGCAATGGTCGCTGCACCTCTTCTGCAGCCTCGCAATGTCTGCTGCAGCTAAACTGCAGCCCTGCAGCAAAGGTCGCTGAACCTTTCTGCATCAGCCTCACGTGGTCTGCTGCGTCTTTTGCACAATTGTCTGCTGCTGCAGCTCTTCTGCAGCCAGTGTCCATCCTCTGGAATGTCCTGCTCCCCCCCCATCAGTGGTCATGAAACCCTCTGCTGCGCTGCAGTCTGAGACTTTTTTGGGGGTTGGGTTTTTTGCCAAAATTTGGGATTCCTAGGGAAAAATTCTGGCGCCTGAAAAAGTATTCTGGAGGCTTTTTTTCTTCTTTTTTTTTTTTTTACATATCGGTGTTTTCCTGGAAAAAGTTTGGCGCCTGAGAGTTTCTGGAGTTTTTTGTTCAGTCTTTTTTTTTTTTTTTTTTTTTTTTTGAAACGGGATGGTTTGTTTGGGTTTTTTTTTCGTGGGGGTATGGGGTTTTTGTTGGTGTGTGGGGGGGGGGGGGGGGGGGTTTGTGGTGGGGAGGGGGTTTGGGGGGGGGGGGGGTGGGGGGGGGGGGGGTTTTTTTTTTTTGGGGGGGGATGCGGGGGGGGGGGCGGGGAGGGTTTTTGGGGTTTGGTGTAAAAAAAATAATGAAAAGAGAAGAAAAAGGGGGGCGCGCGGGTTTTGGCGGGGGGGGGGAGGGGGGGGGGGCGGGGGGGGGGGGGGTTTTTTTGGGGGGGGGTTGGGGGGGGTTTTTTGGTTGGGTGTGTTGGCGGGGGGAGGGGGAGGAGGAGGAGGGGAAAAGGGTGGGGAAGAGGGGAGGGGGAAAAAGGGGAGAAGGAGGAGAGAGAGAGGGGGAAAAGGGGGGGAAGAAAGGGGGGCCCGGGGCGGGGGAAAAAAGGGGGGGGGGGGGGAAGAAAAGGGGGGAGGAGGGGGGGGGGGGGGAAGGGAGGGGGGGAAAAAAAAAAAAAGGAGGTTTTTTTTGGGGGTTTGGTTTTTGGTTTTTTTTTTTTTTGGGGGGGTTTTTGTTTGGGTTTTTGGTTTGTGTGTGGGGGGGTTTACCCCCCCTAACAGGATGCTTAAACCTTCAAAATTGGATTTTCCCAGGCCCCAATTTTTTGCGTACCGGGGATAAAAAAGTTTTGGGAAAGGGGGCCCCCCCCCCCAAAAAAGGGGCAGGAGAGAGCCGCGGCGGTTTGCCCCCTTTTGGCAACCAAAGCCCCCCGGTTTTAAAGTTAGCTTGCCCTTTGGGGTTTTTTGGGGGGGGGGTTTTTTTTTATTTTTTTTCCCCCCCAAATTACCCTTGGTACCTTTTTTTTCCCTTTTTTTTCCCCTTTTCACGGGGACTGGTTTTTTGGGGGTTTTTTTTATTTTCAAAAAAGAATAAAGTTAAAAAAAAAATTTTTTTTCCCCGTTTTTTTTTGGTTTTTTTTTTTTCCCCCCCTTTTTTTTTTTTTTTTAAAAAAAAACCCCCCTTTTCCCCTTTTTTTTTCCCCCCCCCCCCCCCCCCTTTTTTTTTTTCCCCCCCCCCCCCTTTTTTTTTTTTTTCCCCCCCCCCCCCCTTTTTTTTTTTTTTTTTTTTTTTTTCCCCCCCCCCCCCCCCCCCCCCTTTTTTTTTTAAACCCCCCCTTTTCCCTTTTTTTTAAAAAAAAAAAAAAATTTTTTCCCCAAAAAAGGGGTTACCCCCAAAAACCCCCCCCCCCCCCCCTTTTTTTCCCCCAAACCCGCCCCCCCCCCCCCCCCCCCCCCCCCCCCTTTCTGTGCCCCCCACAGAAATTTAAACCCCCCCCCCCCTCCACCCCAAAAAAACCCCCCCACCCCCCCAACCCCAAAGGGGGGGGGAACCCATTTCTTTCCCAAAAAAAATCCCCCCCCCCCTTTTCCCCAAAAAACCCAACCCCCAATCCCATGAACTGTAAACCGTTGCCCCTTGCGAAAGCACCAGCTCTTGCATACACTTTTAAAAACCCGTTCTACTTTTTTTTTAGGGTTGCCAGTGGCCGGGGACGATACAAAATTACAAAAGTAAAATTAAAAAAAAACGGGAAGGGGGAAAAAAGGCCCGGGGGCTTTTTCCAAAAAATTTTTTTAATTTTAAAAAATAAAAAAAACCCCACACAGCAAACCAAAAATCCCCAACAAACCCAACAACAAAAAAAAACCCCCAAAACAAAAAACAACACAACACCCAAACCCCAACACACACCACCACACCCAAAACCCCAAAAAACCCAACACAACACCCACCCAACACAACCAAAAAACACAACACACACACAAAACCACAACAACAACCCCGGGGGCAAAAAGGGGGGGTTTTTTTTTTTGGGGGGACGGGAACATACAACAACAAAACGAACAAGGGGAATTGGTAATAACAAAAAAAAAGGGGGGGTTTATTTTTTTATGGGGGATTTTTTAAAAAGATTGCTTTTAATTTCCAGTTTTTTTCCCCGTTGGGTTCCCCCTCTTTTCTTTCCCCCTTATTTTGGGGGTTTTTTAATCGTTCCCTTTTTTATCCTTTTCTTTGGGGGGGGTTTTTCCCCGGGGGGGAAACCCCTTTTTTTCCCTTTTTTCCTTCTCCCTTTTTCCCCCCCTTTTTCCCCTTTCCCCTTTCTTTTTCTCCCCTCTCCTCCTCTCTCCCCTCTCTCCCTCCTTCGTTTCCCCCCTCTCCCCTCTCTCCCCTCCTCTCCCCCTCTCCCCCTCTCCTCTCTCTCTCTTCTCTCTCTCTCTCTCTCTCTCTCTCTCTCTCTCTCTCTCTCTTCTCTCTCTCTCTTCTCTCTCTCTCTCTCTCTCTCTCTCTCTCTCTCTCTCTCTCTCTCCTCTCTCTCTCTCTCTCTCTCTTCTCTCTCTTGAGTCTCTCTCTCTCTGAGTCTCTCTCTCTCTGAGTCCTCTCTCTTCTCTCTCTCTCTCTCTCTCTCTCTCTCTCTCTCTCTCTCTCTCTCTCTCTCTCTCTCTCTCTCTCTCTCTCCTCTCTCTCTCTCTCTCTCTCTCTCTGAGTCTCTCTCTCTGACACTCTCTCTCTCTCTCTCTCTCTCTCTCTCTCTCTCTCTCTCTCTCTCTCTCTCTCTCTCTCTCTCTCTCTCTCTCTCTCTCTCTCTCTCTCTCTCTCTCCCCCTGTCTCTGCTTCTGTCTCTCTCACCATCTGTCTCCCTCTGTCTGTGTCTGTCTCTGTCTGAATGTTATGCCTCCCATCAGAGATGTCAGACAGAGATAGAGAGAGTGAGACAGGTGGAGATTAGAGACGGAGGTAGAGATTGAGTATTTGGTAAATCCTTGTCAATTTGGCTTCATACTGTTTGTGTCAGCTGACCAACGAAAACCTGTTTAGACAGTTAATTATCTGTCAGTTAGTCTACTTATCTTTTTTATCTATCAATATATTTACACATGCGCGCGCGCACACACACACACACACACACACACACACACACACTACATATAGATATATTAATGTGCATGTATATGTATGTGTGTATGTGTGTATGTGTGTATGTGTGCATGTGTGTATGTGTACAACAACAAAGCCAAAAGAATACAACATCAAGCCACAGTGTCTGCTCAGCCCCAACAAAGACAGACCCTTTTATCCAGAAATCTGCAATATAGCCTTCAAGGAAGGAAGGGGGGGGGGGGGTGGAAGGGGGGATGAAGGGGGGGGGGTGAAGGGGGGGTGTAGGTAAGGGGGGCATAGTTCGGAGTGTCATCAATAATTCACTGGAATATTATTCCATCCCTCAGACAGCCCCTGTCACAAAGTGTCGTCTGGCAAAGTTTCTGCCTGCCCTTAACCCATCGTGACAGGCAAGGGAAGCAGTATGCTGCCATTTTTTTTTGTTTTTTTACAGGGAAGAGAGAGACATGACAATGGTATCAGTAATGCTTTTTTTTTTGCTGTATTTTCTGTCAGAATGGTATCAGTAATGCTTTTTGCTGTATTTTCTTTCAGAATGGTAACAATGATGCACTGAGCACTATATTCTCTATTATTTTTTTTATTTATTCTTTTATATCGAGGATAATGGAATAAGCACTCATATGCTTTTTACATCCAGTCCCCGTGCGTATGCAGTTCTGTAAATCTTGTCATCTTTTCCCACCGGCACACAATGGCCTACTCTTACAAAAAGCGGAACAGGATTTAACGTGTGCGCAAGATGTTGTGCGTGCGTTCGCACACGGGCCTCGGTTTATAGTCTCATCCGAAAGTATTTAGAGTTGGTAACTGCTGTATTCTCTATCAAAATGGCAATAATAATTCGCTGCTATATTATCTATCAGAATGGTATCAATAGTATACTGCTGTATTCTTTATCAGGATGGTATTGTAATTCACTGCTATGGTCTTTATCAGAATGCTGTAGATTATTTGCCGTGCACTATATTCTCTATTAGAGAAGGTCACTGCTGTGTTCTCTGTCAGAATGGTATCAATAATGCACTGAGCACTATATTCCCTATTAGCGTAGGTAACTGCTGTATTCTCTCCATCAGAATGGTAATAATGATTCACTGCTATATTCTCTATCAGAAAGCTATCAATAAATCACTGCTATATTCTCTATCAGAAAGCTATCAATAAATCACTGCTATATTCTCTATCAGAAAGCTATCAATAAATCACTGCTATATTTTCTATCAGAATGGTATCAATAAATCACTGCTATATTCTTTATCAGAATGGTATCAATAAATCACTGCTATATTCTCTATGTATTGTCTATGAGAAAGCTATCAATAATTCACTGCTATATTCTCTATCAGAAAGCTATCAATAAATCACTGCTATATTCTCTATCAGAATGGTATCAATAAATCACTGCTATATTCTCTATGTATTGTCTATGAGAAAGCTATCAATAAATCACTGCTATATTCTCTATCAGAAAGCTATCATAAATCACTGCTATATTCTCTATCAGAAAGCTATCAATAAATCACTGCTATATTCTCTATCAGAAAGCTATCAATAAATCACTGCTATATTCTCTATCAGAATGGTATCAATAAATCACTGCTATATTCTCTATGTATTGTCTATGAGAAAGCTATCAATAAATCACTGCTATATTCTCTATCAGAAAGCTATCAATAAATCACTGCTATATTCTCTATCAGAATGGTATCAATAAATCACTGCTATATTCTCTATCAGAATGGTATCAATAAATCACTGCTATATTCTCTATCAGAATGGTATCAATAAATCACTGCTATATTCTCTATGTATTGTCTATGAGAAAGCTATCAATAAATCACTGCTATATTCTCTATCAGAAAGCTATCAATAAATCACTGCTATATTCTCTATCAGAAAGCTATCAATAAATCACTGCTATATTCTCTATCAGAAAGCTATCAATAAATCACTGCTATATTCTCTATCAGAAAGCTATCAATAAATCACTGCTATCTTCTCTATGTATTGTCTATGAGAATGCTATCAATGCTATATTCTCTATGTATTGTCAATGAGAATGCTATCAATAATTGAATGCTTAATTCTCGATGTATTGTCTATGAGAAAGCTATCAATAATTCAATGCTTTATTCTCTATCAGAATGGTATCAATAATTCACTGCCATATTGTCTATCAGAATGGTATCTATAACCCGCTACTATATTCCCTGCGTGCGTGCGTGCGAGTGTGTGTGTCGGGGGGAAGGGAGGTTGGGGAGGGGGTTGTCTCAGTCACATATTTTCTATGAATAATTTACAAAAACAGCTTTGGTTTCTGATAGCTGTCTGTTAGTGCCATGTCTAGCTAGGGAATTCCAGACACTGTGTGTCAAGCGAGCTTAAGTTAAATCTTTCAAACTTCAACTGCTAAATGAAATTCCCTTTTTTTTGTTGTTGTTGTTGTTGTTGGGGAACCCTATAAGCCGTTGACCTGTTGTTGTTTGCTGTATTTCTGTGTTTTATAGCAATGGTTTTCGAGCGGATGACCACAAAATATAAAAAAAAACCAGCATGCACACAGGTGTTGTGTTTAGACACCACCCCTAAGGTCTACACAAAAATCTCACACCATTGGTAAACCTCGGAGCTCTTACAAGCCGAGGATTGAAAAAAAACAAAAACAACCACTATTAATCCGTTGCATGATGTTTAACATTCATAGCCGATCTACAAGCCGACATCTGCGTGTGGAAAAGTGTCGACATGTCTGCATAAAAAGCTAAGTAAAGAGAGTAGATGATAATTTATTCCCCCCAAACTTTCATCATGGCGACACAGAGACTCTGTCCGAATTCTTCAAACCTGTTAGAAATGTATACTAGTGCCTTTTAAACTTGCCTTTTGCACTTACGTTGTTGTTGTAAAAAAAAAATCGTGTTTAGAAAGTTGCAGCTATTTTCAGCAGGGAGGAGGGAGGTGGTTGGAAGGACGGTGGAGGGGGGGTGGGGGGTATCGACACAATGGGAGTTGTCATCAATAATTCATAAGGAATGTTTCAAACTTCTGATAGTTTCTATCATAACCTATCTCCTTGTGACGTTTGTTCTTGTGTCCAGAACAGTCTGGCTTAGTGATGATCACTGCACACGCAGTATCTTCTTACAGACGGGATAGCCTAGTGGTCAGAACCTTGCGCTC
>CM060345.1:24711517-24716517 GCA_030674155.1 Stramonita haemastoma
ACAGACAGACAGACAGACAGACAGAGACAGAGACAGAGTGCGTGCGTAGGTGTGTGTCCGCGCACGCGAAGAGCACCCGTTACTCACGTCATCACAGTTGTTTACATTAAAAGTATGTTCGTAGGTTTCCATCCACCTAGAATAATACATTCCATCTCACTAACAGCCGTAATTTTAAAAGCACTGTAAGGCGGTAACTATACACAAGGAAAGACAATGGCTCATAATATGGCTGTTCTTATGTACCTTACAATTTAGGCAGCCTTTCTCAGCCTGAAGAGAAGTTTTTTTTTCCTTCCGAAAATAATGGTGATTGCGACCAAAATTGTTATGAATAGAGCTTTCGGTCATGCATTGAGATAATCACAACCTGATCTTTCAAAGCAAAAGTTGCAACATAATGTGGACATTGACACTTTGTTCACTTTACACACAAAGTAACTAAGTAAGTAATGAACTAAACTAACTAACTAACTACTAACTTACCAACTAACAGCAAAGGGGGAAGCTGTATGACCATTCGCATTTCCACTCATGGGCCATGAGTGGTCATCTGGGTGCTAGTCTTTCGGATGGGACGATAAAGCGAGGTTCTGTGTGTTACACATCATTATTTAGCGCATGTAAAAGAACCCACGGCAACACGGGGGTTGTCCTTGGCAAAATTCTGTAGAAAAAAACAATCTGATAGGGAAACAAATACAGTTGCAGACAGTAAAAAGAAAAAAAATAAATGGATAGGCGCGGCACTTGTGGCGACGCGCTCTTTCCGGAGAGAGCAGCCCGAATTTCACACAGAAAAATCTGCTGTGATATAAAGTGGTATAAATAAATAAAATGGAATTTCACTTTACAGCCTAGTCTTTAGTGATCGACTATGACTCTCTGACTAGGAGGCTTGAATTGTACAGTCCGTATGTGCTGCAGACCAAGGGACTAGTTGGCCTTTGGAGAACATCTCGCGCGCGTTCGTGTGTGTATGTGTGTATAGTATATAATTATGTGCGTATGTTTGCGTGCATGTGTGTGTGTATGTAGTGCGTATAATATAATTATGCGTTAAAGCACATACGTAACAACATGTGAACGTTAAGTGTAGTCTGGCAGTGTATACCACCCATAGGACCCTGAGGGAGGGGTGGGGGGGTGGGGGAAGTGGGTGGCATTCATGTGTGAGTTTGCTTCCCAGCCGAACAGCTTATACATGAAAAAGCTTTTAAGGTCTGGATCAACAATTTGATTTTAACTATCGTTTTATTGCTAGATTCTGAGACTGAATTTCGTTTGTTGAGAGAGAAGAGAAGAGAAAGAAGACTTTGTTAATGATGGTTGTGTGGTTTTCAACTTTTTTTTGTAAGTGGAGTATTTGTGTGTGTGGTTGTTTTTGTTTATCTGTCTTGGTTGCTTGTTTGTTTGTTCGTGTGTGTGTGTGTTTGTGTGTGTGTGTGTGTGTGTGTGTGTGTGTTGTGTGTGTGTGTGTGTGTGTGTGTGTGTGTGTGTGTGTGTATGAGGGGGGGGGGGCTATGTGTGTGCATTTGTGTTGTGTGTGTGTGTGTGTGTGTGTGTTGTTTGTGTTGTGTGTGTGTTTGTGTGTGTGTGTTTTGTGTGTGTGTTTGTGTGTGTGTGTGTGTGTTTGTGTGTGTTTGTGTGTACTAGTATTCATGTGTGTGAATGCATATATATGTGTTGTGTGAATGTGTATGTTACAGAAGAGAGAGAGAAAGAGAGACACACAGAAGGTGAGACAGACAGCAGACAGACAGACAGACAGAGGGTCTTGTTCTTATAAGGCATAACACAATTCAGAGAGGTATACATATTGCGACAGAAAAAAAAACAATTGGACTGCAGACAAAATTTCTACATAAAAACGGAAATCAAAACAAATGTTGCCCATTAAATGGTGACTGAAAAAGAAACAGACAGACAGATAAGCATACATACATACATACATACATACATACATACATACATACATACATACATACAAAACATACATACAAACATACATACAACATACATACATACATACATACATACATACATACATCAATACATACATACATACATACATACATACATACATGCACACATACACAATACATACATACAGACAGACAGACAGACAGACAGACAGACAGACAGACAGACAGACAGACAGAGGATTCAATGCGACAAAGAGAGATTGAAAAATATACAGATTAGAGAAACAAATGATTGAGACACACAAGATAGAGAGATAGATTAGAGAAACAGAGAAATGAGACAAGAAAGAGAGAGAGATTTGAGAAACACACAAAATTAATGTGACAAAGAGAGATAGAAAGAGCACCACATCACATATCAAACACCAACCACCACATCACCATTACAAACACCACATCACACATTACAAACACCACACAACATCACACACCCCTTCACACCAAAAACCACACATCACACAAAACACACCACACCAAACACCACATCACACACCAAAACACCACATCACACACCAAAACACCACATCATCACACACCAAAACACCACATCACACACACCAAAACACCACATCACACATCAAAACACCACATCACACACCCAAAAACACCACATCACACACCAAAACACCACATCACACACACCAAAAACACTACATCACACACCAAAAACACCACATCACAACAAACCAAAACACCACATCACACACACAAAACACACATCACATCACAACACCAAAACACCACATCACACACACCCAAAACACCAACATCACACACACCAAAACACCACATCACACACCAAAAACACCACATCACACACACCAAAACACCACAAAACATCACTCACCTCCCATCCTCGTCATCCTCTTCCTCAATGGCTTCAGGTTGCCGTTGAAGATACCTCCGTCCCTCCTTCCTCTCTCCTCTCCTCCTCCTCCTCCTCCTCCTCCTCCTCCTCTCCTCCTCCTTTCTCCCCATCAGGGAGGCTGGTAGCTGGCCAGGCGAGGTAGAGAGTGTCTCGGACAATGGTCTCCAAGCTACTGGCCTCGTGAAAGGACTGAGCTTTAGGCATGTGCAGTTTCTCCTTCAGTTTGTTCATGATTAGGTTTTTGTTTCCAAGGCAAGTTTTTTTTTATATATATATAATTCTGAAATTTTTTTCCTTTTATTTAAGGCACTGAAAGAAAGAAAAAAAAACTTTTGGGTAATTCTGATCCAAAAAAAAAGAATGTGCTAAAGCGTGGTGCTGTATGTATGTTGTGTGCTGTATTTCAACCTGTTGTATGTAGTGTGTAACTTCTTGAATTTGATTATGATTCGTATTAATATCCCTGTTAGTGTTGTAATTGCCCTTCAGGGATGATTAAAGGGGTTTTGACTTGACTTGACTTGACTTTTGTCTGTGTCATCTGTGAGAATGGAAGATGAGTTAAAAAAAAAAAAATTACAAACCTGCATACACACGGGAACTGGACGTTAAAAAAATACGAGTTGCTTATAAATAATATATTATTACTTTTGAAACCGAGAGAAAACTGTCATTGACTTCAGAGAGCCAGTGTGAAATGCTTTTGTGATGGATCTGCTGAATAAAAACACTAATTATGGTTGACACATTAACGATCTTAACTTTAACCTACGTGTTTGTCGGTTGCGTTGGATCTCCTGTTTAATAATATTATTTATGATTGAAACTTCTAACGATTTTAACTTTATCTGCGTTGATTGTCGTGTTGTGTGTTTAATCTCTTGAATGATGAAATTATGGTTGACAATTTAACTATTTTAATTTCAACCTACGTATTTGTAAGGTTGTGCTGGACCTCTTGCGTGATAAATTATAGTTGGCACTTTAACGATCTGAATTTCAATCTACATTTTTTTTTTAGGGTTCTGTTGGCTCTCCTGTTTGATAATAAGTTATGATTGAAACTTTACACGAATTTAATTTTAACCTACGTTATTTTTCGTGTTGGGTGGGATCTCTTGAATGATAAAATCATAGTTAACACTTTAACGGTCTTGATTTCAACCTACGCGTTTATAGGGTTGTGTTGAATCTCTTGAATGATAAATTATAGTTGACACTTTAACGATCTTGATTCTAACCTGTTTTGGTTTTCCTGTTGTGTTGGATTTCTTGAATGATAAATTATAGTTGACACTTTAACGTCTTGATTTCAACCTACGTATTTGCAGTGCTGTGTTGAATTTCTTGACTGATAAAATTATACTTGACACTTTAACGATCTTGATTTTTAACCTAAGTTGTTTTTTCGTGTTGTGTTGGATTTCTTGGTGGGTGTGTGTGCGCGCGGGCGTGCTGCGTGCATGCGGGCGTGCGTGTGTGTGTATATTTGATTTTGTTTAAAATTGTAAATTGTTGTTGATTGTGTGTTGTGTAGGTCAAATGCAAGCACTTTGATTTGTTTTTACAAGAGATAGGGCTATACAAATTTCATGTATTATTATTATTAAAATTATAGTTGACATTTTAACGGTCTTGATTTCAACCTACGTGTTTATAGGGTTGTGTGTTGAATCTCTCGAATGATAAAATTATAGTTGACACTTTAACGACCTTGATGTCAACCTACCTGTTTTTCGTGCTGTGTTGGTTATCTTAAATGATAAATGATAGTTGACACTTTAACGATCTTGATTTTAACTACGTATTTGTAGGCTGTGTTAGATCTTTTGCATGACAAATTACAGTTGACACTTTAACGATCTTAATTTCAACCTACGTATCTATAGGGTTGTGTTAGATCTCTTGAATGTAAAAAAATATGGCTCTTGAGTGTTAAATGCTGCTGGTTCTCCAGGTTAATTAACACCTTTGTGGGGTTAATCTTTGTGGGGTTTGTCTCTATGGGTTAATCTGTGTGTTTGTTTGTTTGTTTGTTTGCTTGTTTGCTTGTTTGTTTGTTTGTTTGTTTATGCATTTGTTTATTCTTTTATTTCGAGGACAATGGAATAAGCATCCATATGCTTTTTCCACATCCAGTCCCTGTG
>CM060345.1:24724017-24729017 GCA_030674155.1 Stramonita haemastoma
CTGTCTGTCTGTCTCTCTCTCTCTCTCTCTCTCTCTCTCTCTCTCTCTCTCTCTCTCTCTCTCCCTCTCTCTCTCTCTCTCTCTCTCTCTCTCTCTCTCTTTCTCTCACCATCTGTCTCTCTCACCATCTGTCTCCCTCTGTCTGTGTCTGTCTCTGTCTGACTGTTATGCCTCCCGTCAGAGATGTCAGACAGAGATAGAGAGAGTGAGACAGGTGAAGATTAGAGAGGGAGATAGAGATTGAGTATTTGGTAAATCCTTGTCAATTTGGGTTCATACTGTTTGTGTCAGCTGACCAACGAAGACCTGTTTAGACAGTTAATGATCTGTCAGTTAGTCTACTTATCTTTTTTATCTATCAATATATTTACACATGCGCACACGCACACACACACACACACACACACACACACACACACACACACACACACACACACACACACACACACACACACACACACACACACACACACACATACTACATATAGATATATTAATGTGCATGTATATGTGTGTGTGTGTATGTGCGTATGTGTGCATGTGTGTATGTGTACAACAACAAAGCCAAAAGAATACAACATCAAACCACAGTATCTGCTCAGCCCCAACAAAGACAGACCCTTTTATCCAGAAATCTGCATTATAGTCTTCAAGGAAGGAAGGGGGGTGGGTGAAGGGGGATGAAGGGGGGGGGGGGGGGTAGGTAAGGGGGGCATAGTTCGGAGTGTCATCAATAATTCACTGGAATATTCTTCCATCCCTCAGACAGCCCCTGTCACAAAGTGTCGTCTGGCAAAGTTTCTGCCTGCCCTTAACCTATCGTGACAGGCAAGGGAAGCAGTATGCCTCCATTTTTTTTTCTTTTACAGGGAAGAGAGAGACATGACAATGGTATCAGTTACGCTTTTTTGATGTATTTTCTTTCAGAATGATACCAATAATGCTTTTTGCTGTATTTTCTGTCAGAATGGTATCAATGATGCACTGAGCACTATATTCTCTATTATTTTATTTTTTTTATCCATTTATTCTTTTATATCGAGGATAATGGAATAAGCACTCATATGCTTTTTACATCCAGTCCCCGTGCGTATGCAGTTCTGTAAATCTTGTCATCTTTTCCCACCGGCACACAATGGCATACTCTTACAAAAAGCGGAACAGGATTTAACGTGTGCCCAAGATGTTGTGCGTGCGTTCGCACACGGGCCTCGGTTTATAGTCTCATCCGAAAGTATTAGAGTTGGTAACTGCTGTATTCTCTATCAAAATGGCAATAATAATTCGCTGCTATATTATCTATCAGAATGGTATCAATAGTATACTGCTGTATTCTTTATCAGAATGGTATTGTAATTCACTGCTATAGCCTTTATCAGAATGCTGTAAATAATTTGCTGTGCATTGTATTCTTTATTAGAGAAGATCATTGCTGTGTTCTCTGTCAGAATGGTATTAATACTGCACTGAGCACTGTATTCTCTATTAGAGTAGGTAACTGCTGAGTTCTATCAGAATAGTATCAATAATTCACTGCTATAGTCTTTATCATATTGCTATCTAGAATTTGCTGAACACTATATTCTCTATTAGAGTAGGTGACTGCTGTATTATCTATCAGAATGGTATCAATAATTCACTGTTATATTCTCTATCAGAATGGTATAGTAATACTCTGCTATAGTCTTTATCAGAATGCTTTAAATAATTTGCTGAGCAATATATTCTCTATCAGAGACGTTCACTGCTATAATATTATCCACCAGAATGGTATCAATAATTCACTGATACATTCTCTATCAGAATGGTATCAATAAATCACTGCTATATTCTCTATGTATTGTCTATGAGAATGCTATCAACAATTCACTGCTATATTCTCTATCAGAATGGTATCTATAACCCACTACTCTGTTCTCTATGTATTGTCAATGAGAATGCTATCAACAATTCACTGCTATATTCTCTATCAGAATGGTATCTATAACCCACTACTCTGTTCTCTATGTATTGTCAATGAGAATGCTATCAACAATTCACTGCTATATTCTCTATCAGAATGGTATCTATAACCCACTACTCTGTTCTCTATGTATTGTCAATGAGAATGCTATCAACAATTCACTGCTATATTCTCTATCAGAATGGTATCTATAACCCACTACTCTGTTCTCTATGTATTGTCAATGAGAATGCTATCAATAATTCACTGCTATATTCTCTATCAGAATGGTATCTATAACTGACTACCATATTCTCTGCGTGCGTGCGTGCGTGCGTGCGTGCGTGCGTGCGTGCGTGCGTGCGAGTGTGTGTGTATGTCGGGGGGAAGGGAGGTGGGAGAGGGGTTGTCTCAGTCACATATTTTCTATAAATAATTTACAGAAACAGCTTTGGTTTCTGATAGCTGTCTGTTAGTGCCATGTCTAGCTGGGAAGTTTCAGACACTGTGTGTCAAGCGAGCTTAAGTTAAATCTTTCAAACTTCAACTGCTAAATGAAATTCCCAATTTGTTGTTGTTGTTGTTGTTGGGGAACCCTATAAGCCGTTGACCTGTCATTGTTTGCTGTATTTCTGTGTTTTATAGCAATGGTTTTCGAGCGGATGACCACAAAATATTTTTGAAAAAACCAGCATGCACACAGGTGATGTGTTTAGACACCACCCCTAAGGTCTACACAAAAATCTCACCATTGGTAAACCTCGGAGCTTTTACTAGCCGAGGATTGAAAAAAAACAACCACTATCAATCCGTTGCATGATGTTTAACATTCATAGCCGATCTACAAGCCGACATCTGCGTGTGGAAAAGTGTCGACATGTCTGCATAAAAAGCTAAGTAAAGAGAGTAGACAATAATTTATTCCCCCACAACTTTCATCATGGCGACACAGAGACTCTGTCCGAATTCTTCAAACCTGTTAGAAATGTATACTAGTGCCTTTTAAACTTGCCTTTCGCACTTATGTTGTTGTTGTAAAAACAAATCGTGTTTAGAAAAGTTGCAACTATTTTCAGTGGGCGGAGTGAGGGTGGGATGGTTGTTGGAGGGACGGTGTGGAGAGGGGAGGGGAGGTGGGGTGGGTGGGGGTATCGACACAATGGGAGTTTTCATCAATAATTCATAAGGAATGTTTCAAACTTGTGATAGTCTCTGTCATAACCTATATCTCCTCGTGACGTTTGTTCTTGTGTCCAGAACAGTCTGGCTTTGTGATGATCACTGCACACGCAGCATCTTCTTACAGCCTAGTGGTCAGAACATTGCGTTCGCAATTTGACGACCCGGGGTTCGATTCCCGTTCGAGAAGATTTTTTCTCCTGGAGTTAACATCAGTGCTGACTCCATCCACTCTCCTCCAAAAGTCTTTCGGATGAGACTATAAACCGAGGCCCCGTGTGTGAACGCACGCAGAACATCTTGCGCACACGTTAAATCCTGTTCCACTTTTCGTAAAAGTAGGCCATAGTGTGCCGGTGGGAACAGGTGACATTTACAAAACTGTATACACACGGGGACTGGATGTAAAAAAAAAAAAAGCACAAGAGTGTTTATCCCATTATCCTCGATATAAAAGAATAAAATAAAATAAATACATACAGAAAAGACACACGCAGATATCTACAGAAGATCTGCATCTATCCATGTGTCATCAATAATTCATAATTCGAAGATGTATTATCTCACAAAATAATATAGAGAAATTCATGTGGGTTACAAGCCGTATTTAACAAAAAAATATTATCGCTAAATAACACAGCATAGTATGCAACCATCACCTCGCACACACTACAGGACAAGACAATACCCATACCGAGCAGTAATTCACAGATAATTAAATGATTATGTCAGGGGGACGGACAGCCTGGTGGTCATAGTGATGCACTCGTGATCTGCTGACCCGGGTTCGAATCTCGTTCAAGAGGATTCTTCCTCTGGAGTTTACATCAGTGCTGACTCCACTCCCCTCAAAAGTCTTTCAGATGAGACTATAAACCGAGGTCCCGAGTGCGAACGCACGCAGAACATCTTGCGCACACGTTAAAACCGCTTTATGGAAGACGAAGCCATTGTGTGCCTTGTTGGAACGGATGACAAAATTTACAGAAACTGTATACACACAGGGATTGGATGTAAAAAAAAAAAAAGCTTATGAGTGCTTATTCCATTATCCTCGATATAAAAGAATAAAATAGAAATAAAATAGAATAGTTCAAAGAAATTCACTGTAATGTCAGAATTATCACGCAACTTATTTTTTTCGTTCCTTGGTTACAGCTTTGAAATTGACCAATGGTGAGATTTTGCATATACCACCGTTTCCGTCTACCATGAAGGTATGTAGCGGCATTTTGACTTCAGAGTGGTATGTTGGGTATGTTTTGTATTTATTTATTTATTTATTTATTTATTTATTTATTTATTTATTTATTATTTGTTCATTTATTTCTTTATTATTTTTATTTATTTATTGTTTATTTCAAGGATAAAGAATAAGCATTTGTGTGCTTTTTTTTACATCCGGTCCCTGTGTGCATGCAGTTTTTTTTTTAAGTCTTGTCATCTGTTCCCACAAGAAAACATAGGCCTACTCTTACGAAAAGTGGAACAGGATTTAACGTGTGCGCAAGATGTTCTGCGTGCGTTCGCACACGGGGCCTCGGTTTATAGTTCTATATAGTTTATTTCTGTAATCCACAGAATGCTGACATGAATTACGGAATCTTTAACGTGTGTATTTGATAAATACAGATAAGACACACGCAGATATCTACAGAAGATCTACATCTATCCATATGTCATCAATAATTCATAATTCGAAGATGTATTACCTCACAAAATAATATAGAGAAATTCATGTGGGTTACAAGCCGTATTTAACCAAAAAAATATTCTCGCTAAATAACACAGCATAGTATGCAACCATCACCCCACACACACTACAGGACAAGACAATACCCATACTGACCAGTAATTCACAGGTAATTAAATTATGTCA
>CM060345.1:24734017-24739017 GCA_030674155.1 Stramonita haemastoma
AGAAAGAAAGAAAAAGAAGAAGAAACAAACAAACAAACAAACAAACAAACAAAACAAAACAAAAAACAAACATAACATTAAAAAAAGAAACAAACATAACAAATGAATGAAAAGGGAAAAAATGCAAAGATAATGACACTGCGAACAAAGGACAAACAACCTGCCTTGATTCCCAACGACCGCATAGGTTATGGGACACCTTTACCTTTATCTCTCCATATCAGCAGCCTTACTCCAATTTCTGAGAAATTCTTGTCCGGTTTTTTCCTCAAAGCATAACAATGTGTTGATAACAGCAATGTGTTGATCATAACAGAATTAACCATGACAACCTTTTAGGCATAACAAAATTAAGCATAGCAACACCTCAAGTAAAACAAGTTTTTTAGCATACATCATTCTACTGTATGCCTTGGAGTTTTCCTTACAGTAATAACTCGAACACTTTTATGCTCTGTTTTATAACAAGGAAGCGACAATAAAAGAAAAACAATAGCAATGGTGAAGCGTATATGGGAAAATCCCCTTTACTTTGAACGCTTTGCTGCTTCAATGAGACAGAAAGTGTAACTGAGTAGGACAGAAGTTGTATAGGATTGTATAGTATTGTATAGTATTGTATTGTATTGTATTGTATTGTATTGTATTGTATTGTATTGTATTGTATTGTATTGTATTGTATTGTATTGTATTGTATTGTATTGTATTGTGTTGTGTTGTATTGTATTGTATTGTATTGTATTGTGTTGTTTGTGTCATGTTGTATTGCATGTGTTGTATTCTATTTTGTTGTATAGTGTTGTATTGTGTTGTACTGTATGTGTTGTACTGTATTGCACTCTATCTATTGTATTGTATTGTACTGTACTGTTTTTTTTACTATATTGTAGTGTATGTATTGTATTGCATTGTATTGAACTGTACTGTATCGTACGGTCACCCATCGAACTGCTAATCACGCTCGACGCTGCTTAATTAACTTGACTTCGGGAAAGTGTGCGCTCTGACCACTTAGCTATCCCATCTCCTAGATTTTGCCATTGATTCTTTTACCTGCGCTAAATAATCATGTGTAAGTCACGGGACCTCGGTTTATCGTTTCATCCGAAATATTGGCACCCAGTCCATCACCTAGTCTAGTGGATGAGCGAAAGGTTTCGGGCATAAACTGGGGATCGAACTACCACACAGTTCGAACCAGAACTGTTCGCTTTCTAGGCAGGTGCGTTACCCCTACACCACCAATCCACAGTCTAACATGTCTTATTGTTCCATTCATAATTGATTTCTAGATGTCAAATATCAGACGATGTTTTCTTTTCAGATTCGGAAGGCAATTTCCATGTGTTGATTTGTTGTGAATTCGTCTGTAATTAAATTTGGCTCTTTTCAAGAATTTTTTTTGAAAGGCAGAGAAGGTTATATTGAGCGTTAAAATGTCTTGAGACCTCTGTGTGTGTGTGTGTGTGTGTGTGTGTGTGTGTGTGTGTGTGTGTGTGTGTGTGTGTGTGTGTGTGTGTGTGTGTGTGTGTGTGTGTGTGTGTGTGTGTGTGTTTGTGTGTGTGTGTTTGTCTTTGTCTTTGTTTGTGTGTGTATGTGTGTGTTTTTTGTCTTTGTCTTTGTGTGTGTGTATGTTTGTGTGTGTGTTTGTGTGTGTGTGTGAGTGAGTGAGTGAGTGAGTGAGTGAGTGCGTGACTGAGTGAATGTGCACGCACATGCACGCGCGTGTGTGTATGTGTGTATGCATGAGTGTGTGTGTATGTAGAGAGAGAGAGAGTCAGGGAGAGAGAGACACAGAAAGATACAGACAGACAGAGACAGACAGATACAGACAGTCAGACAGACAGAGAAGAAAATAACACGGAAAATAGAAACCCACAAACAAACAAGGAAAGACCAGTTTAAAAAAACAAACAGAAAAGCAACAGAACAATAGAACAAACAAACCCACATATAAATACACATAACGAATAAAACAGTCAACATTGAACAAAATACAAGAAAAAATAACTTACATGGAGTATAATCATCAAAACATAATCCTTTCCTTTCAGAGAAACCGAACGTCAACCACTCACCCAAAACAATATAAAAAATGAACGGCATGTGTATCAAAGCAGTCAAAACAGTTGCTATAAGAGCTGAAACAATGCTGCTGACACTACCACTCAAAACATCCGTCGGATATTATTATGCTATACCGGAATTGAAAGCATAGGGACTTCCCTATGGTGTAGATAACTTTTTCCAGTACTGTCAGCTTTGTTCGGGGGGGGGGAGAGAGAGAGAGAGAGAGAGAGAGAGAGAGAGAGAGAGAGAGAGAGAGAGAGAGAGAGAGAGAGAGAGAGAGAGAGAGGAGAGAGAGAGAGAGAGAAGACAGACAGACAGACAGACAGACAGACAGACAGACAGACAGACAGACAGACAGACAGACAGACAGACGACAGACAGACACGAGACAGAGAGAAAGACAGACACACAGACACACAGACACACAGACACAAAGACACAAAGACACACAGGCAGAAACAGAGAGACAGTGGCAGAGACTGAGACAGAGACAGAGAGACAGACAGACAGACAGACAGAGACAGACAGAGACAGGCAAAAGATCTACAGAGATAGAGACAGAAAGACAGAGAGAGAGAGAGTGTCAGAGACAGAGAGAGAGTCAGAGACAGACAGAGACAGGGAGAGAGAGACAGACAGAGACAGAGACAGAAAGACAAAGACATACAGAGACAGACAGAGAGAGTCAGAGAAAGACAGAGAAAGAGAGAAACAAAAATCACATTCATCTAACAGACTGACACCCAGACCCATATTATTTTGAGATCTTATGGAATGCGCGAATACACTTTGAAGTAGCAGATAGGATTTAATTCAAAGTCTGGACCTTTCACATGCTATAATATGCAACTATAAAGCAAATCCATAGGCTACACAAACTAGAGACACATACATATCAGCATAGACAGCTTTAATCAACAGTCATTTTTTTTCTATCTATTCATTTATTCTTTATTTATTTGTTTATTTACTTACTTATTTAGTAATTAATTTATTTATTCTTTTGTATCGAGGATAATGGAATAAGCTCTCGTGTGCTTTTTTTTTACACCCAATCCCAGTGTGTATGCAGTTTTGTAAAACTTGACATCTATTCACACCAGCACACAAGGGCCTACTCTTACGAAAAGCGGAACAGAATTTAACATATGCGCAAGATGTTCTGCGTGCGTTCGCACACGGGGACTCGATTTCTAGTCTCATGCTAAAGACTTTTTGGGGAGAGTGGAGTCAGCACTGATGTTAACTCCAGAGTAAAAATCGCCTCGAACAGGAATCGAACCCGGGTTGTAAAATTGCGAGCGCAATGTTCTGACCACTAGGCTACCCTGTCCCTCATTCACAGCATCAGTGCTTGCGCCTAAGGATGTTACTAGTGCCAGCGATCTTTCCTTCTTCGTCGAACATTCACTCACACGGCAACTATTGTGTATGTCTGTCATCTGAGGGGAAATTTAATGTGTTGTTGCGCTGCCTTTAAGCGCCTGGCAAGTCAGACCCAGTACAGTGCATCCGACTTTAGTGTGAACTTTTCACTGTCTGACATTTTATATTTAATGTAAAAAAGAATGAGGAAAAAAAAGTGTGTGTGTGTGTTCGAGTGTGTGTGTAGGGTGTGGTGTGTGTGTGTGTGTGTGTGTGTGTGTGTGTGTGTGTGTGTGTGTGTGTGTGTGTGTGTTGTGTGTGTGTGTGTGTGTGTGTTGTGTGTGTGTGTGTGTGTGTGTGTGTGTGTGTGTAGGGTGGGGGGGTGTGTGTGCTGTGTGTGTGTGTGTGTGTGTGTGTGTGTGTGTGTGTGTGTGTGTGTGTGTGTGTGTGTGTGTGTGTGTGTGTGTGTGTGTGTGTGTGTGCATGTGTTTGGAGAGAGAGAGAGAGAGTGAGAGAGAGAGGGACCAAAAAGGCAGACAGACAAAGAGATAAAGGCTAATACAATCACAATATTTATTTCCAAGGAATCTAGAAAAATGTATTTTTTCTTTCTCTGCCACAGAGAGAGAGAGAAAGAAAGAGAGAGAGAGAGAGAGAGAGAAACAGACAGACAGACAGACAGACTGAGACAGACAAGCAAGCAGACAGATAGGTCGGCAAAAACACATAAAGAATGAAAGATAAAGTGACAGAGACATATTTTGATGAATATGTGATTGGTCGGTAAGTAGATTATCTTCCATGAGATCGGAGCGTGGCATCCGCAGCGTCGTGTTTCTATTTTGGGACACACCTGTGAATTGTGCGATGCTCTGTTTTCTTGCGAGGTGGTCGAAAACTATACGTCGCTCATACCTCTCCTTCACGGTAACAGATAATGTATGCACCTTCATTTTAGAAATCACACCTGATATTGACTGTCTGTACCATGTTCCCAAGGATTCTGCAGAGATGGGAAATCACAAATGTCCTCTCTGTTACTAATGTGAGCACACACACACACACACACACACACACATATAATATATATTATATATATATATATATATATATATATATATATATATATATATATATATATATATATATATATATATATATATATGACGCTCCACCACGAAATGAATCGCTTAGCACATTACCCCATTTTGTGCTAGGAGCCATTAAAGGCAGGTGGGGGTTAAGTTGTCAATTTTGAAATTTTGATTGATTATTAAACTATATCTGTTATTCTACCTTGTAGTGAAAGATCAAGGCAAATATTTGATTCATTTTGCTTTTAAATGTGTTTTGAAAATACCCAATCCTTAATTCTGACCACCTGTTACGAGAATAAACTTGCCCGTTTCTCATTTTGTCACATCCTGCAGTCTATCATTTCAATTTGTAATAACTTTGCACAGAATTGTCCGATTTTCAATCTGTTTTTTGTATTGAATAGCCTTTTTATTGCAAATTGATAATGTGTCAATAACTAAAAATTGACCTCTGGTGCAATGCGTCTC
>CM060345.1:24744017-24761517 GCA_030674155.1 Stramonita haemastoma
TTTATTTCGAGGATAATGAATAAGCACTCGTGTGCCTTTTTGCATCCAGTCCCCGCACCTTATCAGGGATAAGATCAAGATTTTTAACTAAACAACAACACCAATAATGATCCAAATCCCAAGAACAAAAAACTATACCCAGTACCAAACAACAGACAAGATATAAGTACAGCAAGACTATAATATGGTGGTAGTAGAGATTTAAAGGTGTTCTCGAAACCTATGCGGTCGTTGGGGAGCGAGATATCAGAGACCTCAGCTTCTCCAGAGGCCAGCATGTTGATGGTGGCGCCCATCTCTTCTCCCTAGCTGCTTTATTTTATTTATTTATTTATTTATTTATTTATTGCCACTTTATGTCACAACAGATTTTTCTGCATAAAACTTGGGCTGCTCTCCCCGGGGAGAGTGCGTCGGCCCCAGTGCAGCGCCTACCCATTATTTTTTTTCATTTTTCTGTTTGCAACTGTATTTGTTTCCCTATCAGAGTGGCTTTTTGTTGCACAGAATTTTGCCAGGGACAACCTTTTTGTTGCCGTGGGTTCTTTAACGTACGCTTAATAATGATGTTAACACACGGAACTCGGTTTATCGTCTAATCCGAAAGACTAGCGCCCCATCGCCAGACAACCACTCATGGTTTAATGGATGGGGGAAAATTTTTGGGCCCCAAAACGGGATTCGAGCCGCCGCACACTTCGACCCGGACTTTTCGCTTTCTAGACAGGCGCGTTACCTCTAGACCACCGAACCACCGTGGAGGAGTCAGTACTTAAGAGGAGTCAGTCCTCAAGTGTTTATTCCAGGGAGAAAATCCACTCGAAAATCTCAGTGAAGACACGAACCGAACCCTTAACATACTGCTAGATCACGATGTTGAGCTTTAACCACTGGGCTAAGCCGTCCCCAGCCACTGAAATATAATTAGATTTCAGCAACAACAACAACAACAAAACAGTTCAGACAGAGTTCCTCTGTGTTTGAAAATAATCTTGGAATCTTTTTTTAAAACGATTTATTGTTGCTGCCAAGCGTGTGATTTAAGGTTTGGGGACTTAAACTCGGTTAGTTGAGTTTTGTTTGGGTTTTTTTTTGGGGGGCGGGGGGGGGGGGATAGTTTGTTGGTTCAGTTCAAAAGTTTAAATTTTCTTTCTTAAACCATATTTTAAAACGCTATTTTTAACATGGATTTAAACGCTTAAAATTAGACACGTTTGAATATTTTTGTCTCTATTTCTTATCAAAGACACAAGAAGCTGTGGATTTCGGAAGGAATGAAAATGTGGACAAAATAGAGGGGCTAAAATACGGATAAATGCTGGGCATAAGGTAGAAAGGAAGGAAGGAAGGAAGGAAGAAAGAAAGAAAAAAGAAAGAAAAAAGAAAGAAAGAAAGAAAGACAGACAGAAAGACAGACAGACAGACTGACTGACAGACAGACAGACAGACAGACAGACAGACAGAAAGAAAGAAAGAAAGAAAGAAAGAAAGAAGAAAGAAAGAAAGAAAGAAAGGCAGACAGACAAACAGACAGACAGACAGAAAGACAGACAGACTGACTAACTGACTGACAGACAGACAGACAGACAGAAAAAAGAAAGAAAGACAGACAGACAGACATACACGCAGACACACAGACAGACACACAGACACACAGAACACACACAGACACACAGACACACAGACAGACACAGACAGACAGTATGAATGAAAGACGAGAAGAAAAAAACAGAAAAGTAAGGGAGGAAAGGAAAAGAAATATAACAACCAAGCAAGAAAAAGAAAAAAAACAGAGAAAAACAGAAAAAGAAAGACTACCTTCTCCTAGACTACATCACACAGCAGTTATGGCCCCCTTAGAGCCTAACAAAAAAAGGGGACATAACCCTCAGTTTGTTCTACTCTAATCTGCTCTGTTCTTTGTACTTCTCCTTTCAAACTCCCAGGGAGTGGTTTAACCTTCTCCTGCCTTGCCTCTGATTTGACGTGCAGTGCCTCCGGAGTCTCAGCCATCCATGGTTTGTGAGAAGGCACACAACCCCTTTACTGAATCCAGCAAACCATTGGTCCCTACGAAAATCTTCTATCGATCGTAAAGAAGCGTAAACTTAAATGGTACGGGCATGTCACGTCACAAGATCAAAAGGACTTGCAAAAAACAATATACTGCAAGGTACTGTCCAAGGAGGAAGAAGAAAAAGAGGCAGACCAAAGAAGAGATGGAGGACAACATCAGTGAATGGATAGGCCTAGAACTCAACAAAATTTTGAGAAAGGCAGAACAGAGAGAGGAATGGAGGGAACTGGTTGTCAAAGTCTTCATAGGTGTCCCAACGGTTGCCAGACTAAGGGATAGATATGTAGATAGATAGATAGATAGATAGATAGATAGACTCTCTTTTCTACATCCTGGATGTTAGAGTAACCTAAGCTGCCTCATGGGGAGTCTGTCTTTATGTGTAAGATGATTTGTAACAAGGGACAGTGCTTTTCCTACAACAGATCTAGTATTGAGGTGTGTAAAAGACATGCACTCAAATACACACAACATGCACTGGAGCTATCAGTAAAGAAATAAAAAGACCTGTCACTTTTCACCTGCCTAAATTTGCGCTCTTCTGCCCATTTGTTTACCACTGTACTAACTGAATAATAATAATAATAATAATGATGATGATGAGATGATGATGATGATGATGATGATGATGATTATAATAATAATAATAATAATAATAATAATAATAATAATAATAATAATAATAATAATAATAATATAATAATATAATATTTAATGTGATGATGATGATGATGATGATGTAAAGGAGTACAGACATTTCATCTGCCGCAACTCTGTACAACTTCTCAGCACAACAGCACGTCAGACAGTGGGAATGTGGCCTCTTAAAAGAGGCTGCATGAATACTACATTTTACCACGATGGGCAAAGTTTATGCAACGGAGGGTTTTCGACCACCACCCCGCTCCCCCAACGATACAGAACGTCGTTCTGATCGCATGGGAAGTAATCTAATTACCGCCCCTTCACAGTGATACTGACTGGTTATCTGTACTTGATTTTCTTCACTTTAATTTTTTCAATGATAGTTTGGTGAAGTTGGGAATAGTAACCTCTCTGAGATCCAAGTAATGGTCATTTTACTTCAACTTCTACTGCCTGTGCCAGCACTGAAAGTGTCTGGTAATGTTTGGATCATTTTGTTACCAGCTAAGACTGCCATTGACTGGGTACAGACTTTATGATCTCCCTTGCATCCTTTTTTTTGTTTTATGAATAGGATCCCCGAATATAAGGCACAAAGATTCATTAGCGCGTATTTTCTGTGGTTTTTTGTTTTTTTACAACATTTATTTAAACATATTTTCTTTCTCTTTCTATTAATATTTTCTTGGTAGTTGTGGTAGACCACAAGATTATTTACATATTCTTTGGGCTGCAGTAGACACTTCCAAATAATAAAATGTGTCTTGTTTTTAAGTGCCACATAGGATGAAGACGTTTAAACCATCACCTTGATATTTGGAAAATCGTTATTCAAAGCCCACACTGCAATCATCTCAGGCCAAAGACAAAGTGCTAGCTCACTAACTTCATATATACAACATACGAAGACTTTTGTCTTGCAGAGCATTATTTTAATAACATAGACCATGAAAATAACATTTATATAAGAAGAGGAATGTTGAAAGTGCTTTATTTGCAATAGGTTCCTTCCACTTTGTATTGAAGATATTGTTATATCACAGAGCAAAACAACACATGCGTACATAATAAGGTGTGTACCAAAGTTTCCTTTTTACTTTAGCAGCACATGATGAAGGTTTTAATAATAATATGATACCCTCGTGTCATATAATCAGAAATACATGAAATGATGAAGTTCATAAATGTCCTATGTAAGGTCATTTTGGATTGATGTAAATCACCCCTATTCCCACTTATATATATATATATATATATATATCAGTACGCAAACTACCTACATAAGGTGTTACCTACAGATACCTCATGCCAATGATAAAGATAGGTAAGTGTGATAAGCCAGAAGTATAACAGACTAAAAATACATGGAAATATTAAGTCCCTTACAATTCGCTTCTCTCTCCATCACATACATGGGCTGAATTGTTCTAGATCAGCTTTATTGATCTACATGGCTGATTAATTTTTCTTTCTTTCGTTTTTATTATTTCCATAGCTCTTTGGCATGTTTGTCTTTCACAGATGCATTGATGAACCAAATAATTTATATCAATTTTGCACAGGGTACCCTCTCTGAAAGAAAGAGTTTTTTCCTTTAATGGTGAAAGGTGCAGGCTGTGAGACAACCCTAGACATGCCCATAAGAGAGAGTGTGTGTGTGTGTGTTTGACTTTTTTTTATCTCTCAGAAGCTTATTCATGTTTCAGGACACTGTCAGTGGATATAAAGTCAAAAAGAAGTAGGATAAACATCTGTATTGTTGTCTATCCCCCGTCCTCCGAACACAGATAAAACTGATGTTTAGTTTTGTTGTGTGTAATAAGTCTTAAATCACATTCAATGATACCATGGGTTGCATACAGGCAGAGTACAATAAAATAATAAGCCATCTCTCTCTGTTTCTCTCTCTCTCTCTCTCTCTCTCTCTCTCTCTCTCTCTGGTACTCACACACACACACACAAACACACACACACACACACACACACACACACACACATGCGTGTTTCCCTTTCAAGAAATAATCGTTTTGGTCCACAGTATCACCATGCATGTGAAATTACTTCTAATCAAAAGTGTATTTTTTTTATGTTGCCTCATCTTCTGTGACGTCTCCGTCTTACTTTTCCGTCGCTGCTAATTTCAATCTCCCCGCTACAGCCATACCCACATTCGTTGTCTCATTCTTAGGGTTGGAAACCTACAGGGGCCCACTAATATCAGGCCGCGGTGGGGCCACCATCCAGAAGGGCACTGCACTTCTGCTGGGTCACTTTGGTGGTATTCAGTGTTGTCTTCTGAGCTAACATACGCTGGACACACGTTACTAAGCCCCCACAGCAGTCAGTTTCCCCCACTTTCAGCTCCTCTCAGGGGCTAATTGTTTCATCCCATCCCAGCCCAGATGGGGCCAAGCTGGTGCTATTTATTCCAGGAATTGACAACACTTCAACAAAGTAAAAGGAAGGGGCGTGCTAAATATAGCACTCTGGACTGAGGGATGTTGGATTTGTACGCTGTGCCCCTACAGACGACAGTAGCAGTGGCAACTACCACAACGTCTCCCCAATGACCATCCCTGCCAACCTCTTACCCCAAAGGCTTTGACACAAACTCAACACAGGTACACAAATGTATGGGGAAACCGAGTCTGAGGTCACCATGAGATCAAAGCAACTGGGACCCACCGATTCAGAGGCATATCTTTATTGCATGGTGATCAATGGTAATGAGGTTGATGTAATGATGCTGCTGTGGAAGTTCATATGCATTGAGACTACTTGACAGTGTTGTACTCTACTCTTGCCATCATCGGCGTCAACCAGGCCCGAGAGATACAGACGCCTGCAGTGTTGGTCAAGTAATTTGAGCAACACTCAAATTCACATCCATAAAGGGGATGAAGCTCGACTGTGTGATCCCAGTCTCCCTACTGAGCCCACAGCACACTAACTCTGAGTAGCAGCCAGTCGGAGTCCGAAAAAATCCCTGTGACTCTTATGGGATTCGAACTCGCGACCTTCTTGTCCGAAATCCAAGGCGCTAACCACTGTGCCACGGCAGCTGGTGAAAGAGCCAACAGCCAGGCCATGGTCCGTGACGCACGAGAAAAGCGAGTGCGGTTCACCCACAGAGGGCGCTTATATACTAGGCCTGCGCACTTCACTGTTCCGTTGATTCAAATCTACCGCTGAAATTAACCAGACAAGACGCATTGACTGTCGCTGCTCCTTGTAGACTTTTGGTGAGGCCAAAGGTAAGTGATGCATTCTTTTTATGACCTCGGACTAGTTATTCATTCTTTTATATCGAGGATAATAGAATAAGCACTCATGTGCTTTTTTTTTTTTTTACATCTAGTCCTCGTGTGTATGCAGTTTTGTAAATGTCATCTGTTCCCACCAACACACGATGGCTTTTTCTTACGAAAAGCGGAACACGATTTAACGTGTGCGCAAGATGTTTTGCGTGCGTTCGCACACGGGTCCTCGGTTTATAATCTCATTTGAAGGACTTTTGGGGAGAGCGGAGTCAGCACTGATGTTAACTCCAGGAGAAAAATCCCCCGAACGGGAATCGAGCCGGGGTCGTAACTACAGTAACATATTTAAAATGAAAATAGAAAAGGGAGAGGATTGGATTAAAAAAAAAATACAGGGATAAAAAAAAAAACGAAGTAGTTGGGCAAACTTCCCGTGTGCTCCCATTCCAGCGTGGTTTAACTAGATTTCTACTATCAGATTCTTGCTACACTGAACTGATTTCTTCGCTAGTGCCATGTCGAAACCACGAAACTATTCCGCATCTTGCCGCCACCACCAACTTTTAAAACAAGTTTATGCAGACTCTCGCCACCCCCACCCCCTCTTAGCTACACAAACGAAAGTCGGGACAGTATCCTTTTAAATTTATATTTTAGCTGGTGCTAGGTTGTATCCTTATTTCTTCAGTTCACAGTGAATATTTTTTTGTCCTGTTTGATGACCGATAATAAGTGTGATGCTTTGTCTCTCCTCGTCCATTTTTTTTTTACATGTCTAGAATATAGATTGGTTAAATGAAATAACTCGGTGGTTGGCAGAAGGTAACATACAGGTTGAATCGGAAATCTTTTTTGTCACTGCAAATCTTTGAATGAAAAAAATTAACTCGTAAACTGACGAATGTGGGGCGGTCATAGAGGAGTTGTCTGCAGCTAGACTAGTAATAGGTTACCCCCTTGAAGCAGTCGTGCCGGTGTTACGTTAAGCCGGCTTGTAACCATGAGTAATTCTACAGTTTATTACCAAAGATAATACCCCCGCCCCTCTCCCCCCCCCAAAAAAAAAAAAAAAAGTAAAGTAACGTTCACCGAAGTTTTGTAGGATTTAACTGGTTGCTTGCAGTTTATTGCTGCGCTTTTAGTTTGGCAAGTATCCTGTAGAAAAAAAAACAGCATATCAGAGTTTGTTACTGACTGGTAAAAAATAAGCTGGGTGAAGACTACTCCAATGCACCGAGTTACCTGCCTTGGGACGTGACAGGAGACCCGTATGTTTTGAGCGCGAAGATGGCGACAGTTTACATAGATCCGCAATTGAGACTTGATTTGTAACGCCGATTAGTCTTCCTTGCAGTTTTCGAACAAGTTCCGAATGTAATGGAGCTATTGTTCCCCACGGAGATAAGAAATTCGTACTATGGTAGATACTCTTCATAACATGTATTTTCGTTGTGCAAATTTAAGCTTGGAAGTCAACGTCTTTTTCTTAAGCATAGCCGCCATTTTGACATGAATTTAAATCGGAATAGAATTTAATATTTGAAGTCAAGAATTGAAAACGAAGTTTACATTTCAACTTTTGATATTAAATATAATAAATATATATGTATATGTTTTAAACTTATGCATGGAACATTTGTTTGAAACAAGCGGGGTTAGTTCAGGACCAAATTTGGAACTGGGGTTTGTTTTCATATTTAAGCTGCCAAACTGTCAAACTTTCCTCTATTTTTCCTTTTATATTTATTTTTATTTTTCCTTTTCCCAACTTTTACTGGGTGTCTACGTACATGTTGACCTGTTTCTGTGTGTTTTGATTTTTCTTTTTCTTTCACTATGCTCCTTTCGTAGTTGATACTGTCTATTATTTAAGATTGATCTTGTGGATACCGTTTCTTTCTTGAAAATGGGTACTCTCTCTCTCTCTCTCGCACACACACAACACACACACACACACACACAAACTCTTCTGCTCCTCTCGCTCGCTCGCTCTCTTTGCCTTGCCCTCTCTCTCTCTCTCTCTCTCTATCTCTATCTCTCTCTCTCTCTCTCTCTCTCTCTCTCTCTCTCTCTCTCTCTCTCTCTCTCTCTCTCTGGGACACATGCATCTATATAAAGGCAATCAGTGAATCACAAATACAATGTACACTCACACTTTCCCTGTTATTAGACAATGTCGCATGTATAAAACATTTGTTTTTGTTTGCCAGATACTTTCCACCAATTTCGTACAGCGTGAAACATGGCGGTAACAACCTTGTTAGGCTCTTGTCATCAAAGGATTAAGAATGGAGGATAAAGGAAATCTTATCTGGGATTATCATGGGATCTTAAGCTTCAGGATGGAGATATGCTGTGCTCATAGCTTTCGGAGATATGTCGTGCTTCATAGTTTTCGGAGATGTGCTGTGCTCAAAGCTTTTGGAGGTGTGTTGTGCTCGTAGTTTTCGGAGGTATGCTGTGTTGACAGTTTTCGGAGATGTGCTGTGGTTACAGCTTTCGAAGGTGTGTTGTGCTCGTAGTTTTCGGAGGTATGCTGTGCTTACAGCTTTCTGAGATATGCTGTGCTCACAGCTTTCGGAGATATGCTGTGCTTACGGCTTTCGGAGATATGCTGTGCTTACGGCTTTCGGAGATATGCTGTGCTTACGGCTTTCGGAGATATGCTGTGCTTACGGCTTTCGGAGATATGCTGTGCTTACAGCTTTCGGAGATGTGCTGTGCTCACAGCTTTCGGAGATGTGCTGTGCTCACAGCTTTCGGAGATGTGCTGTGCTTACGGCTTTCGGAGATAAGTTGTTTTTAGAGATATGTTGTATTCTATAGTTTTTGGAGATGTGCTTAATTTTTGGAGATTGGGCGCCATAGTTTTTAGAAATACAATGTTTTCGGAGATGCGTTGTGCTTTATAGTTTTCAGATACTTGTTGTACGTCATAATTTTTGGAGATGTTTTCGGAGATCTGTTGAGCTTCATAGCTTTCGGAGATATGCTGTTTTGAGTTCACAGGCATGTTCAAAAGAGAACATGTGCAGTGTCTACCATACTCACAAAAGACACCACTTTCACTTTTCCTTCTGCTGTATACAAAGTTTGCTCCTGAGGGTATGTGTCTGTTCTGCATGGCTGCCTGGTCGGTTGTCTACAAATGATCACTGGACACCAAGCTTCTGGTTGCATCAATGCTCCTCACTAAAACAAAACTAAAAATAAAACTTTTGAACAAAAAAAGATAAAATTAAAGAACTAAAAAAAAAACGATCTCACTTCCCCCCCCAAAAAGTTAGGAGAGAATAGAGTTAGAAATTAGTGAAACAAAACTAAAATGTAACAAAATAAAACCAAAACTTATAAAACTGAACCACGGAAGAATAAAATGATTATCAAAACCAAAATAGAATAAAACTAGAACCAAAAAAGGGGGAAGGGGGATTCGAGAGGAGAGCAATCCTGGTACCAGTGATCTTGGTGTCTCATCTCCAAAGGTTTTGATACAGGGGTCATGAGGAGCTGGACTCGTTTATCCATTCTCAAGTCATTAGTCACGTGGGCTTGTGACTCTTGTCACTCCATTCTTACATCATTACAGTGGTCACGAGGGGTTGTGTCTCTTGTCACTGTTCTTACATTGTCGTCTCGAGGGCTATAACTTCATTCTTACGTTATGTCAGGAGTCATCAAAGACTGACTTTTGTTACTCCATTCTTAGATCATTTACAGTGGACATTAGGGGATATGACTGTCACTCTATTTTCACATAACAGTGGTAATTGGGGGCTGTAACTCTTGTCACTCCATTCTTGCATAATGACCTTGGGATAGATTCCTCCTCCTCATCCTTTGATACATGGGTCCTAACCGGGTGGTTAAAGTCATGTGGATCATACGTGCCTGTGACCTGACGAGTGTGAGATCAACCATCGGGGCCTACGCTTTCTGAAAGATGGGTAAGGCATTTTATTTTCATGTCTGTCTGTTTTTCTGACAGGAAATTTTTTCAGTCCAATCTGTTTTTGTCTTTGTGAGTCACTTGTCCATTCTGTTCATCGTGGCTTTTTCTTTCCTGCTCCAGAAAACTTCAAGAGGTTTCTTATTTCAGACTTGACAATTTTTTTTTCTCTATTCTTACTTTTATCTTTTCTTACCTCTTCTTTTACATATTCTTCTCCTCTTAATAAACTCTGTGATGGTTTTGTTTTAGTTCTGTTTGTCTTAATCTATTTTGCCCACTTTTTTTCTTTTTTGTTTCCCATCTCCTTATCATTCACATTGTGATGTAAATCTGTTTTACCAGGTACCTTGTGAACCGGAAGACTGCCACCGAAGTCGACTATCGCCAGGCACTGTTCCATGTCCATCCAGAGAAAAGAACCGGGCTCCAGTGAAGATCTTCCCAGGACCTGCATTTCATTTGGAACAGACCTCAGGGCTGTGTGGAAGAACCTGTCAAGTTTGTTACCACTGATGCTGCAAGTGTAAGCATGAGGGGGAATCCAAAAAGTGCTTCTGATATATTACAGGTGAGAAAATCGCTGTTCTCATACTTGACTGTTAAAAAACGTCATTTATACAGTCTGAAAATGAGCAGGCTGTTCTGTTGAAATACATTGACAAATTGTTGGTAGAGAAATAATTTTGGTGACTGTCGTGTTAAGAGATTTCTTTGAAAATCAGTTGTAAAGGACACCTTGTTTTAAAACCAGTTGAGAGGAAATTTTATATTGGGTTAAGAAATTATAAATTCTCTTTAAAGGCAATGAAATCAATTAACTTACACTTCAGAAAAAAAAGTTTGGGTTTTTTTTTTTTATTAGAAGGCAGTTCTAAATTCGCTCTGCTTCAAAGTGTTACATTCAAATCTTATTCTTTGATAAATGGGTCCTAACATGGTGGTTAGAAGTTATGTGGATCATACGTGCCTGTGACCTGACAAGTTTTAATATCAGCCAACAGGACCTGCCTTGTCAAGTGCCTGTGACCTGACAAGTACTGGAAGCTATCAGGACCCGCTTTATCAAGTGCCTGTGACCTGACAAGTACTGGGAGCTTTCAGGACCTGCTTTATCAAGTGCCTGTGCCTGACCTGACAAGTGACCACAACCATCAGGACCTGTACTTTCTAAAAGAAAGGTAAAGCATTTCACAATTTCGTGCCCAGCTGTCTGTTTTTCTAAAAGGATATTTTCAGTCTGATCTATCTTTGTCTTTGTGAGTCACTTGTAAATTGTTTCTGTCCAATGTAGTGTGTTGTCTGCTCCTTAAACTTTCCAGAGGTTTGTTCCTCCATACTTTATAAATTTCCACGTTTTTAAATTTCTTTATTCCTACTTATTTTATCTTTTCTTACCTCTCTTCTCTCGGGCACTTTCCCTTTTAATGTCCTTCTTGATGGTCGAGTCTTAACTCCGTTTATCTACTTTTCTGCCCACTTTCTCTCTTTTTTTGTTGTTGCTTATTTTCCTATCATTTACGTTGTGATAATCTATTTTACCAGGTATTCTGTGAACCTGGGAGAGTGCCATCGAAGTCAACTATCTCCGACACTGTTCCATGTTCATCGAGAAGAAAACCGGACGCCAGTGGAGATCTTCCCAGGACCTGCATTTCATTTGGAACAGACGTCAGCGCTGTGTTGAATCTGTCAGCAGTTTGTTGCTAGCACTGATGCTGCAACTGCCTGCAAGGGGGGGAGGGGGGGGGAGCCAAGAAATGCTTCCGATCTGATACAGGTCAGAAAATCGCTGTTCTCATACTCGACTTTAAAAAAAATAAGTCTTTTATACAGGCTGAAAATGAGTAGGCTGTTCTGTTGAAATAGACAAATTGTTGGTAGAGAAATAAGTGTTGAGTGGACATAATTTTGGTGACCTATATGTTGAGAATTTTATTTTTGAAAATCAGTTAAGAGCAGCTTGTTTTAAAACCAACTAATAGAGAAGAATTGTGAAGTTTGAAGAATGTTTTCATCTTTAAAGGCAATGAAATCAGTTGACTTATTTTTAAAAAACCAAAAAAAAACCAAAACGATGTAGGTCTGTCCAGTTTGGGATTGTGCTTTTGTTGAAAATATAACGAGATATTTTTTTAAATCATAAATTGAACTTTTGTTGTTGGCGTTGGTGCTTTGTGTGTTCGGGGGGGGGGGGGGTGCTATTACCTTTTTTTTCCATTTTCTTTATTTTTGGTTTTTTTTTTCCATTTTCTTTATTTTTGGTTTTTGATTTTTGCAGGTTTTCTGTTGGTATTTTTGTTTGTTTTGATATTCCCTAAACAGGGCAAGGGCCGGATGAAAACAAAGTTTTGAATGTATGAATACTTACTCTGTACCCTCTAAAATGATTATTGATCTCTCCTCTCTCTCTCTCTCTCTCTCTCTCTCTCTCTCTCTCTCTCTCTCTCTCTCTCCTTCTCTCTCCTCTCTCTCTCTCTCTCTCTCTCCTGTCTGTCTCTTCCTTCTCTCTTCTCTCTCTCTCTTCTCTGGTCTTCTCTCTCTCTCCCTCCTCTATCTCTCCCTCCCTCTCTGTCTCTCCTCCCCTCCCCCCCCCCGTCTCCTCCCCCCCCCCCGACCCCTACCATATTTTTCCTCCTTATTCACTTTTTCATTGTCATCTGTTAACTGCTTTCAGGGGCCTGGAGGATGGAGACCATGGAGGCTGGAGTTTCAAAAGTATCAGGTTTCGGCTTCAAATTTACCATCGGTTTATGAGGCTAGAGGAATAAGTTCAGCAATATCTGAAAGAAGAAAAAAGCTACCAGAACATTAATTTCTGAATCTAGAATTTCTCAGACAACAAGACTCGATTGATTTCATGTGGTGTAAACGTTGGTGTTAGTTATTCACAGAAACTCTTGTGTTTGGTTTGTGTAGTTTTGGTAAGTTTTGAATAGTGAAAAAAAAACCTGTTGTGCAAGTTAAGACGGCATGCAGTGATTTATTGATAAGACGCAACATTTTATTTATCGTAACTTGGCTAAAACTCGTGTAAAGAAGCTTTGGGAATCTTGCTACCATTTATTTTATTCAGACCTGCCGTGACAGTTGCCATTGAAAATTCGTTAAATTGCTTGGTTTGGTCGTCTCATGCATGTCGTGTTTAAGTCAAAAATGGTGTTGAGATTCAGAACTAGGTCTGCATGACATTCTCTGTGATTGAGCTTTTTAGGGTTTTTTTCAATATTTTTTTTTTGTAAACTGTTAGGTGTGATTGTCTTCGAATTTTTTTTTACTTTAGCTGATTTCCTTTATAACAGAATCCTTCCCATCTCGTGCATAAATGAACATATCTGCTTTCACTGGGCTGTGCAGATTTTTTGAGCTTTTACTTCTTCTTTTTTAACAGTACTGTTCAGACCATCTCTTTTTAAAACTCTGATTTGAAAAAATATCAAAAACAGTAGTAAAAAAAAAAAAAAAAAAAAATCTTTCATATGATATATTCTCAACTTAAATCATCAGAAATATATGACCATAGAAGATTGGTGAATATTATTATGAATTTTTAACGGATGAGTTCTCTGTATAGTTCCATAGGAACGGTCTTTATTTTGGGGGGGGAATGTTGGAACTTCACATTGTACAAAAAAATAATTTCAATGAAATAAGCTAATATCCTCTGTACAGGTCTATCACAAAAAATGGTGCATTTAGATTTTTGCTATTTGAATGCATCTAGTTTGTAAAAAATAATAATAAAATAAAATAGGCAACATGCAAACGAAAAACTTGGTGCTGCAGATTGTTCGTAAAACAATATTTTTATTATAGAAAAGATTCATACAGTGATAACAAAAAATCCTAAAATCAGTTTAAGCTTTTCAAGTTGAAACAGAAGTACAATAGAATGAAACCAGATGTATTTATGTGTTTATTTATTTGATTGCTTTGTATGAGTATATGTCATAAGTATTTGGCTGCGTACTTTTCTAATGATACGGTCTATACTGACAATTCTGTTGTTAAAAAAAAAAAAAAAAAAAAAAGGAAAAGAAAAATATGCTGCCTTTTTCGAGAAAATTTAAATGACTTTGCAAGAACTTTCTCCCATTACTCTTAAAGACCTTTACCCCCTCCCCGCCCCTTTGTATGGCTAGAAGGCAAAAGACTAGCCGATCAATACCTATTGGAAATGTACTTAAAGGTTGTTTTTTTTCAAGGAAAGTGTACACACTACCATCGAAGAAGGGTGGAAAAATTAAATTAGTAATTTTAAACCCATAAAAGATCACATTTCTTTCAATGTCTTTGATCTTGCCTATGGCTTACGTGCTGTTCGGCAATGCTTTGTTTTTTATGAGAATTTTTTTAGTCATTAGAAAATAGGTAAATGTGTTCCATAGCCTAAATGGTCGTTGTGAAGTGAAGTGTCAGATACTTCAAAACAAAAGTAACTGGAAAACAGGCAATCATATAGGCTTTCATTTTCGCTGAAGTAGACATACTTGTGCTCAACTCTATTAAAAATTAATTGGGGGGGAATATCCTAGCTACCATAAGTATTCATTGCTATTGTAAAATAAGTGCTTTCGCCAATACTAACATATCAGGATTTCAGAATTTTTTTTGTGGGTAGAATTTTCAAGTTTTCCTGTATTGGGAGCAAATCTGTGGAATGATTTGCCAGGAGGTATTCCTGCGTGGTATCAAGTGCTTCGGTTAGATTTTATAATAGTTGTAGGCTTTTTTAGAGTTTATTTCCCAAAACATTGTCAGATTTGAGAGAAAAGAGACTCTGTATGTGTGTGTGAAGGGGGTAGTTGTGGGGAGAAGACATCCGGTTGAAAGGAGAGGGAAGGGGTGTTTAGTAGGGGTTTCAATGCACTTAAATGTGGAGACGCAAAGGGATGGCTGGTAGACTTTTCTTACTTTTTTTTAGGGGGTGGGTACGGTGGGGTTCTTTTTTTTTTCACGGATTAAAAACTGCCTGAGGCTTGAAATATTCAAGACAGTTAAAACTGAAAATTTGTGGGCACGGATGTCCAATGCCTTGGCTTTTGATAGAACTGAAGATTCCAATTTAAAGCTTCCTGATATTGCCAGCTACACATTTTGTTTATTATCTAAACTCTAATTTCAAGGATAATCGAATAAGTGCCCGTAGGCTTTTTTTAAAAATTGACTAGTCCGTGTTTTCACGTGGTTATCCATTCCGACCAGTACAGATGGCCTACTCGTCTGAAACATGGTCCAGGTTTTAAAATAGCATAACATTGTGTCTGTAGTTACATACCAGCTGTCCATGTGCTGTTGTGTCCACATGAATTCTAACATTCAGACAGACCATCTGACAGACAACCCTTACCCGCTATTAACGTTTAACACTTAACTCTAACGCTAACCTCAACACTAACCCTGGCCCCACATGTGGACACAAAAGGCAAGTGGATAATGGTATATGCTGACATAATGGCGAAACATTTTTCTTCGGGTTTGATAGGAAGAGGGACGCCGGAATTTTTCCATAAAGGATACTAGGAAGGGGGAGTGGCATTATGTTCTGGTACATAGTGATGGGGAAAGGGGTGTAAAGGGGATAGGGGACAGGCAAACTTATGATTAACTTCAGGGGTGGGTGGAAGTGGGGAGAATTTTTTTAAAGCATGTAAAACAGAAGTAGGAGAGTGTTGGGTTTAGAATTCATGATGGAATAATCTGTTGAGGAGTGTATTTTAGGTCTATCTAAAAAAAGCAAAATAGTAGGAGACAACGGGTTCACAATGCATTAATGAACAATTATTGTGAGAAGGTGATGGAAAGCTTTAATGCATTGCATAAATGGGGTCCAATCAAAAACTAGGGGTAGATGGGGGTGTGTGTGTGAGAAAGGATTTGTGTGACAGGGATATCTACAGAATGGTCGACCTAGGTATTTATCATCACCAATGTAGCTACATTATGCAGCTTACCCAAAATGTCCACACCCTTGTATGTGTGGTTTTATATTTCGGGGGTGGAGGTAATTGGAGAATAGCAGTGACTAAAAAAAGTTAAAATTCTGTATATCCTTGTAGTTCAAAGCAACCTTTGGCTCTGCTTCTGTAACCATTATTGGCTTTAAAAGCTCGCCATTGCTTTTTTTTTTTAAGGCTGAAGGTGTAGGAAGTATTGGAATGTCGCATTACGAAACTGCGATATTTTGATTTGTGAAAAAAATCGGCACAAATCTTAAACCTTGAATTGTTTTACTTTTGTTAATAGGCTAAAATATAGCTCGGTGATCAGGACACTCACTTTACCCAATCTTAAGTTAAGCAGCATTGAGCATGGTTACCAAACAGTGGAATAAGTGGTAGCGTGTTTTGGGCTTCAATTGTCACCCGGCTGTAAATGGGTACCTGCCTTCTTTAGGGTAATGAAAAATAAAGAAGTGAGAGAGAGGGATGGGCACCGCCTTCAATGTGCTGGCCCCTAGAGAAGCTGAAGTCTGTTACCTCCCTCCCCAACGACCATATAGGTTACGAAAACGCATTTTACCTTTTATTCTACAATATGTGGTATAATAAATTTTTGCCTTTGTTATATGTAGATTTATACGATTACAAGTACGTCATTGTGTCCTGTTCCCTGATTCCCTTGTCTTTTACTTTGCTGTATCTCAGAGACATGCTCGTTAACCAGGTCATAGCAATCCCAGCCCATTGATAGACTACTCCATCTGCATCTCTCCCAGCAGTCTTTGATTTCCATTAATTTGTCTGCGGAAATGTATTGACCACAGCCTTTTTATTTATTTTTTTGTAAATTAAATCTGAAAAGGAAATGAAATGGAGAGAAAAAGTTTAGAGGCCTAAAGAATTTTTTTTTTAATGGAAACAGAAAAGGATGTGAAAACAAAAACGAAAAAATATAAAATGGGATAGAGATATTGGAGGCGCCTTAAAAACAGTATTGGGAAGACTAAATAACAGATTTTACATAAATCGGCGCTAATTGTTGCATAATTTCTTGTCGGCTTTCTTGGATTTGTCCAACCTTTCTACTGCATCTGTTCTGTATGAGTTTTCCTGCATGTATGAAAATAACTTAGTGGTTTGGTTTTGTTTTTGTTTTTTTTGGGGGGCAGTATTTTTCCTGTTCTCGGTATTTGTATTCCTATTTATTTTGTTTGTTTTGGGGCGGTGGGGGCTAGATGTTGCTGATTGTAGCTGATTTTTCGTAGTTGTTGGGTGTTCCTGTTCTTGGCTGTTTTTTTTCGGGGGGGTGGGGGGTATTTTGTTTTTTTCTTTTGTAAAATTCAGTAATTGATATTTATTTACATTTTTCTTTGAATTACTGATTTTTTATTCAAGATTGTTAGAACTATATTTTTCGTTTTGTTTGTTATAGTTCAATATGTTAATAACAAAAAGGTCTGGTGTTGTTTTTTTAATAGCAAGTATTGACCCCCTGAAATTGCCAACTACACCCCCCTCCCCTGACACTCACACTCCCACCTTCTTCCCCCCATTCCGTAAAATATTACAACTTGTGGAAAGACGTTAAATGAATTTGAACTTCAAGTGTGTATATTCCAAACTTCCA
>CM060345.1:24766517-24771517 GCA_030674155.1 Stramonita haemastoma
GGCCTACGTGGAGTGGGCGTTACAGTGTATTATTATCATACTATCCCTATTACTATTCTTATTATTGTTATAATCATTGGGTTTTTTTTTGTTACTTTTTAGTTTATTTTATGAGTTGTAACACTGTTGTAGCTAAATATTTTGGGTGGGGTTTTCTTGGTTGTACTTTGCTTGTTTGCTTGCTGCTTCATTTCTGTTAGTTTGTGTTCTTTGGTTAAGAACTTTTTTAAGTGCTTTTTTTCTTGGTTTTTTTTTACAGATAGATGGCTTGATGAAAAAAAGCAAACGTATTGCTTACTCAATGTACCATCTGGAAATAAAATTTTGTTTTGATATCATTTGATTTGATCTGTGTGTGTGCCACCCCTTGTTCTTTACGTGTAAATGTACTCAACTTGCTGACAGAATACAGAGGTACTTAAATAGCTTTAGAACACACAAGTACTCCTTAACCTTATTGTAAATCAAGCTACCCCAAAGCATAGATTTTAAACATGTGCAGAGTGATGCAAAATCACTTAATCATATTTATGGGAAGTAGGCATTAAGAAATGTTGTTAATATTGCTATCACATTTATTTGAATAATTTGGTGCCGATATGCTCACAACTTTGGAAAAATGCTTGGTAAGGATGTCAGTCCATGCAGTTTGAACACATAATTTAGCAGTAGTAGCTTAAAGAAACTTGCAGGATTTTTTTTGAGCACTTGGTATCGTACTTATACAGCAAACCACATACTTCATACCACATCTTGTAGGAAAAGGCATTCTGAAGTATGCCCTTAAAAGTAAGCCATGATGGTAATGCCTTTTCTTCCAGGCTAGAGTTAGCATCATTGATCTCTGTAAATCTGGGAGTGAAAGATTTAGAGTGACCATGTTTACTAAAAGGCAGGGCAACTTTTTTTCTATTTGATGATAGGAAAAGTAACCTTGGACGATCAGTCAGTAGGTTTATTAAAAACCAGAACTTTTTTTATTTGATGCGAGATATGAAAATCGATGCTGGAAGATTTACAGCAACTAAGTTTTATAACAGGCAGAAATTATTTTATATTAGTTGTGTAAAGCTTACTAGACGCTATTTTCATGATTTGTTTTACTTTATTTTATGATGTATGCCGAGATCAACAGAGAGAGAGAGAGTTTCGTAAAATATAATTAGATGAAGGGTTTTGCAACACTAAAAAAATGTTTCGGGATCTTAACAAGGGGAAAAAAAGTATAAAAACAACAAAAGCAGAACTACCAAAAACGCCTGTCAAAACCAGAACGCCCTTCTCCACCACCACCAACACGCGGCGCGCGCACACACACACACACACGCGCGCATACATACAAACATGCGCGCGCGCGCACACACACACATACACATACACACAAACATAAACACACACACACGTTCGTGCACGTTTTGCTTTTTGTTTTTTTTGACTTTGATATTTTCCCTCCTTGTATTTTTATATAAATAAGTATGAATTGAAAGTACGGAGATATTGTTTAACTGTTTTTATTCAACTTTTAAATAATGGTATTAGTGATTGTAACTGATTATTGTTGTTTAAACACTTGATGATTTTTTTAAACTCAAAATGTGTACACCCACGTATGTACATACATGCTCGTGTGGCGAGCGCACGCGTGCGTGTATGTGTGTGTGTAACTTTTAAGTGCATTTCCTTCTTTTCTTCTTTTTTTGGTTTCTTTTCCTCTTTTGTTTGTGGTTTTTTCCTCTTTTTGTTTGTTTTTATCTATAGATGTGCTTAATTTTGAGCTGTTGAATCATGTTTTTAAACAACATTGGTGAAATGTTTATTTTTCTCTTTTTTTCCTGGTAGATGGATTGATGAAAAAAAAGCAAATCAATGCTTATTCAATGTACCATATGGAAATAAAAATTTGACTTTGACAACATAGCTAATGGTGTATTGGAGTAAATTGATACACTGATGTGTGACTTCTTTTGACAAAGGCTAATGCGGCCATGGTAGTAAGCTTGACTTTGTACACACACAAAACTTATGTAGAGAGGCATCCCCCCCCCCCCCCCCCCCCCCCCCCCACTTGCTGTGATGTTTATTCCCTGTGCCTCGTCAATTTTGATAATGCTTTTTTGTGAGTCTTCATTCATTACCGGCATTGTATATTAGAAGCGGTATTTTTTTTTTATTAAAAATCAGCTCTATATTTAATCTGCAACAGATATATTTGTTCAATTGCCCTTGGTAGTCATGTTTAGGTACTTTTTTAAGATGTATGAAACTCATAAGTTTTATCATTGGTGTTTAGTTTAGCTGGCTGAGAAAATTGATAGCTGTTGGTACAACAGACTTTGAAGAGATGTGTGTGCAAGGGGGTGTGTGTGTGTGCGTGTTATTATCTATCCACGAAAAAGTGATTTTGGACTGGATACAGGGAGGAGAAAGACAAGAAATGAATAAAAGTGTGTTTGCTTGCTTAGTCGAATGAAAGATTCAAGGAAAAAACATCTAACCATAAAAACTCATTGAACTATACATACAAAATAAAATAAAGGGAAAAAATCAATTTGAGTAAGCACGCGTGCGTGAACGTATGTGTGTGTGCGCGTGCATGCGTGCGCATGTGTATATGTATGCTATTCCAGGCTATGATTATTTATATATATATATATATATCTCTCTCTCTCGCAGGACAAATATATATCACAGGACAAGAGTATCTGTACGTCTTCTTCATCGCAATTCTTCTTCCTCCTCTTTTTCTTCGCAATTCGTCTTCTTCTTCTTCTGCGCAATTCTTCTTCTTTTCTTCGCAATTCTTCATCTTTTTCTTCGCAATTCTTCTTCTTCCTCCTCTTCTTCTTCGTCTTCCTCCTCTTCTTCTTCTTCGCAATCCTTCGCATATCTTCGCAATTCTTCTTCTTCTTCTTCTCAATTCTTCTTCTTCTTCTTCTTCTTCTTCTTCTTCTTCTTCTTCTTCTTCTCAATTCTTCTTCGCAGTTCTTCTTCTTTTTCTTTTTCTTTTTTGCAATTCTTTCTTGTAATTCGTCTTCTTCTACTTCTTTGCAATTCTTCTTCTTCTCTTATTTCCTTTTCTTTCTTTAAACCCATGCATAGGTTTGTGTTGTTTGTTTTTATATAAGATTCTGTCAAGCAAACATGCAAAAGCTTTTAAGCTGAAAATAACTCGGATCAGACATTGGGTTAGGTAATCTGTTGAATTATTGCTCTGTTTACACCACTGCATCATCAACGTGTAAAAGATTATGTTCCGTGAGAGGCAAAAGTTGGAAACTGGGTCTGTTATTGTTCGAATTGCTGTGTGCGTGGGTGTTTGGGTGGTGGGTGGTGGTTTGGTTGGGTGGATTGGTTGGTAGGGTGGGTGGTTAGTTGGTTGGGTAGGTGGGTGGTTGGTTGGGTAGGTGGGTGGGTGGATTGGTTGGTAGGGTGGGTAGTGGTGGTTGGTTGGTAGGTGGGTGGTTGGTTGGTAGGTGGGTGGGTGGATTGGTTGGTAGGGTGGTGGCTGGTTGGTTGGGTAGGTGGCTGTTGGGTGGGTGGTGGTTGGGTGGATTGGTTGGTAGGTGGGTGGTGGGTGGATTGGTTGGTTGGGTAGGTGGGTGGGTGGTTTGGTTGGCAGGTGGGTGGTTGGCTGGATGGCTGATGGTTAGCTAGTTGCTTGGCTGATTGATTGGTTGGTTAGTTATTTGGTTGATTAGTTTGTTTTCTTGTTCTTTCGTTTGTTGATTGGTTGATAACTTTTTTTTGTTGAAGCAGAAGGTTTAAACAAAAAAAAACCGGCCACTAACACATTCTTTTGTTGTTGTTTTTTACAGAAATCAAATCCTCTAAGTCACAAGGAATACCATTTTGCAGTAAACTATTTTTTGTCCTACTTTCTTCATGTGATTTTTTTTTATCTCTAAAGTGTAAAAGAAGATAACAACATTTTGAAACACAACACTCAACCACGAAAAAAAAACCCACTGATGGAAAACTTTGAAAATATAAAGGTAGGTTGGGAAAGAAATACTATAGGAGGGAATAAATAACGCGAGAGAAACAATAGTTTATGATTGATTCGCTTTTGTTTGTTACTTTTTTCGTTTATTGTTTGTTTTCTTTGTTTCATGGTTTGTTTGTTTCGCTCTTTCTTTTGTTCAGATTTTTGTTTTCTTTTCTTTACTTTTCTGTCTTATTTACTCCTGTTTTTTCTGTCTTTTTCCGTTCTTTTTTTTCTTTCGTTCTTTCTTCGATCTTTTGTTTTCTTTTTCTTTCTCTCTTTCTTTCTTTCTTTTTTTTGTTCTTTTTCCTTTCTTTCTTTACTTTGTTTTCTTTTTTCTCCTTTTTTTTCTTTCGTCTTTTTTCTTTCTTCATTTTTTTTTCTTTCTTTTTTTCTTCCTTATTTTATTTCTTTTTCTCCGTTTCTTCCCTTTGTTCTGTTCCTTCTTTCTTTCCCGTCTTTCTGTTCTTCTTTCTTTCCGTCTTTCTTTCTTCTTTCTTTCTTTTTTTCCTTCTTTTCCTTCTTTCTTTCTCCCTTTCTTTATTCTCTTTCTTCCTCCTTTCTTCTCTTCTTTCTTCTTCATCTCTCTCCGTCTGTGTCTCTCTGTCTGTGTGTATTCTGTCTGTCTGTCTGTCTCTCTCTCTCTCTCTCTCTCTCTCTCTCTCTCTCTCTCTCCTCTCTCTCTCTCTCTCTCTCTCTCTCTCTCTCTCATCTCTCTCGCTTCTACACCCCTCTCGCTCCAGGGTTGTCTTTTGTCTCTCTCTGTCTTCCTGCCTATCTCTCTGTCTGTTCTACTGGCTCCCTGTCTGGGTTTTTTTTTTTTGTTTTTTTTGTTTTTGTTTGTTTGTTTGTTTGTTTTTTTGTTGTTGTCTGTCTCTCTCTCTCTCTCTCTCTCTCTCTCTCTCTCTCTCTCTCTCTCTCTCTCTCCTCTCTCTCTCTCTCTCTCTCTCTCTCTCCTCTCTTTTCTCTCTCTTCCTCTCCCCTCTCTCTCTCCCATTCTTCTTTCCCCCTTCCCCAC
>CM060345.1:24799795-24804795 GCA_030674155.1 Stramonita haemastoma
GTACAAGAGAGAGAGAGAGAGAGAGGGGGGGGGGTTGGGGAGAGAGAGAGGAAGGAGAGATGGAAGAGAGAGAGGGTGGGAGAGAGAGTGAGGGGGGGGGAGGGTGAGGAGAGAGGGGGGAGAGAGAGAACACTGAACAATGAGATAGAGAGACAGAAAGAACACTGAACAGTGAGGGAGAGATAGAAAAAGAGACAGGCAGAGAGAGAGAGACACAGAGAGAGAGAGTGTGTCTGTGTCTGTCTGTGTCTGTGTCTGTGTGTCAGAGTGTCTGGTGTCTGTGTGTCAGAGTGTCTGTGTCTGTGTTTTTGGTTATTGTTTGGTGGGTTGTTTTTCTTCTTTGTGCGAAGAGGAAGGGGGTGTACTAGGTATGTGGTTCGTACTTTTGTCGTGTTTTTTTTTCTATTTCTTGCTGTATTTTGTTTTTCACTTAAACAAGAGCGCTTTTTATTAAAAAAACAAAAAAACCTTCTTTCAAGAAAGAAAACATTTTCTCCACGTCTGAGTATAACTGCTTATTATGGCAAAGTACATGAAAACAGCCATACACGGAAGCATCTCATCCATAGCGAGCAATGATAGCGAGGTGGTAGGGTGAGTGAGTCAGAGAGCATATTCTGGGTGACCAGAGGGGTGTTAGTCTCAGGAACGTCAAGCTACAACATCTGAATCTTTATGGGGATGTGGAGATAAAATCAATTATCAGCATGCACTGCAGGCTTCGTGGAGACAGTGGATTGTATAGCTGGTGGAAAGAAACATGTATAGTTAGTACAATTCCGGGGGGATGTGGTATACAGCAAATTAATGCAACACTCAGTCTATCCTGCGCATACACACACATGCACACGCGCGCGCACACACACATGCACACACAGATAGATAGATAGATAGATAGATAGATAGATAGATAGATAAATAGATGCATAGATACATAGATGGGTGGGTGGGTGGGTGGATAGGTGGGTGGATGGATGGATAGATAGATAGATAGATTGATAGATAGATAGATAGATAGATAGACAGGTAAGTAGGTCGGTAGGTAGATAGGTAAGTAGGTAGGTAGGTAGATAGATAGGTATGTCTATAGATACATAGATGCACTGACAGATACATAGATACATAGATACACAGATACATAGATACATACATAGATATACAGATACATAGACCTTTCAGAAAGCAAATGAAGCCGGAAAACCTGTAGAGAGCATGAGCAAGGCAAACGCACAATAATAATTGACATTCTGTCAGCAATCAGAAACATGTGATTGCTCACCTACGTACATTCATTCAATCCCCCCTACCCCCCCCCCTCTCTCTCTCTCTCTCTCTCTCTCTCTCTCTCTCTCTCTCCTCTCTCTCTCTCTCCTCTCCCTCTCTCTCTCTCTCTCCTATTCACAACACAGCAGCATAGCTTCCAGTCCAAATGAATCAAATTAGCCAGCAGTACCTCCAGCCAGGGAGCAGAGGTCATCAGCAATCAACCAATCAGCGAGCTCCTATTCTTCAGCCCTGACTAGCCTCTTCGCCATGATGTTCAGACAAAACGCCATGTCGGAAATGTGGGGGCAGCGCCTAATCTAATGATAAAACTGTGGACCATCATTTGGGAAGTCTTTGCCAGATGCTGGTCCCTACCTCCCTCTCTCTGTCTCTGTCTTTCTGTCTCTGTCTCTCTCTGTCTGTCTGTCTCTGTCTGTCTGTCTCTCTCTCTTTCTCTCTGTCTCTGTCTGTCTCTCTCTCTCTTTGTCTCTCCCCGTGTGCGAACGCACGCAGAACATCTTGCGCACACGTTAAATCCTAATCCGCTTTTTGTAAGAGTAGGCCATCGTGTGCCGGTGGGAACAGATGACATTTACAAAACTGCATACACACGGGGACTGGATTAAAAAAAAAGGCACAAGAGTGCTTATCCCATTATCCTCGATATAAAAGAATAAATCAAATCAAATCAAATCAAATCTCTCTCTCTTTCTCTCTTTCTCTGTTTTTGTCTCTCTGTCTCTCTGTCTCTGTCTCTGAATCTCTCTGTCTCTGTCTCTGTCTCTCTCTCTCTCTCTCTCTCTCTCTCTCTCTTGATTTGATTTGATTTGATTTGATTTGATTTATTCTTTTATATCGAGGATAATGGGATAAGCACTCTTGTGCTTTTTTTACATCCAGTCCCCAAAAGTCCTTCGGATGAAACTTTAAACCGAGGCCCCGTGTGCGAACGCGCGCAGAACATCTTACGCACACGTTAAATCCTGTTCCGCTTTTTTTAAGAGTAGGCCATCGAGTGCCGGTGGGAACAGATGACATTTACAAAAACTGCATACACACGGGGACTGGATGTAAAAAAGCACAAGAGTGCTTGTTCCATTATCCTCGATATGAAAGAATAAATCAAATCAAATCAAATCTCTCTCTCTCTCTCTCTCTCTCTCTCTCTCTCTCTCTCTCTCTCTCTCTCTCTCTCTCTCTCTCTCTCTCTCTCCTCTCTCTCTCTCTCTCTCTCTCTCCCTGTGATGAAGATGCTTCTGTTGCAAATTACATTTGATTATAATGAGGATAGTGATGATGATGATGATGATGATGATGATGATGATGATGATGATGACAACGAAGACTGGTGGTGGTGGTGGTGGTGGTGGGTGGTGGTGGTGGTGGTGGTGGTGGTGGTGGTGGTGGTGAGGAGGAGGAGGAGGAGGAGGAAGAAGAAGAAGAAGAAGAAGAAGAAGAAGAAGATGATGATGATGATGATGATGATGATGATGATGATGATGATGATGATGATGATGATGATGAAGAAGGAGAAGAAGAAGAAGAAAGAAGAAGAAGAAGAAGAGGAGGAGGAGGAGGAGGATTATCATTGTTATTACGACCACGACAAATATGGTAGTGGTAGCGCAGTTGAAGAGATAAACAGACAGACAAACAGACAAACAAACAAACAGACAGACAGACAAACAGAGGGACAAACAGACAGACAGAAAGAGAGAAAGATAGAGACAGACACACAGAAAGAGAGAAAGATACAGACAGACAAACAGACAGAGATAAACAGACAAACTGACAGACAGACAGAGACAAACAGACAGAGACAGACAGACAAACAAAACAAACACAAACAAACAGACAGACAGAGAGACAGACAGAGAGCACCGCCCGGTGTAAACTAATGAGATTACTGACAAAGAGGAGGACAGGCAGGCAGAGGGATAAAGTCATCAGCCCTCAATACCTGGGCACCATACACTTTGATCTCTCCCTTTTATATCGGCACTGTCCTAGTTACTCTCTGCTGCTGCTGCTGCTGCTTTTGTTCTTGTTGCTGCTGTTTTGTTGCTACTGATGCTGTTTTTGCTGCTGCTGCGGAGGATGCTGCTGCTGCTGCTACTGCTACTGCTGCTGCTTTCATTTCTGTTGCTTTTGCTGCTTTTGCTTTTGCTACTGATGCTGCTGCTATTGCTGCTGCTTTTGATTCTGATGCTGCTACTGCTGCTTTTGCTGCTGCTGCTGCTTTTGCTGCTGCTGCTGCTATTGCTGCTGCCGCTGCTGCTGCTATTGCTGCTGCTGCTGCTGCTTCTGCTTTTGCTGCTGCTGCTTCTGCTTTTGCTGCTGCTGCTGCTGCTGCTGCTGCTGCTGCTGCTGCTGCTTTTGCTATTGATACTGCTGATTTTTTTTTGTTGCTGACGCTTTTGTTGTTGTTGTGATCGGGTTTTTTGTTGTTTTGTTTTCGCTACTGTTTCTTGTTGTTTCTGATCGAACTTTTGTTTGTTTTTGTTTTGGTGTTATTGCTGCTTTTTGTTATTTTTTTATCGGAGGATTGGTTTCTTTTTTAAAAATATGGTTGTAGTTATAGTGAAAAGAAGAAGAAAGGAAACGTTCAGTAGATCTGCATCTCTAGAAGTAGCAGCAGCAACATTAGCAACAGTAGCAGCAACAGTAGCAACAGTAGCAGCAACAGCAGTAGTAGTAGCAACAGCAGAGCAGCAGCAGTAGCAGCAGCAGCAGCAGCAGCAACAGCATCAATGACGTATATATCATCACCAAAACTTACTTAGAATTGACAAAACTTTTATGTTACAGAGCATTATATTGTACTTTATTGTATTGTATTGTATTGTAGTGTATTGTTTTGTAGTGTATTGTACTGAATTGCATTGCAGTGTAGTGTAGTGTAGTGTAGTGTAGTGTAGAGTAGTGTAGTGTAGTGTAGTGTAGTGTAGTGTAGTGTAGTGTAGTGTAGTGTAGTGTAGTGTAGTGTAGTGTAGTGTAGTGTAGTGTAGTGTTAGTGTATGCCACATTAAATGACATCAGATTTCTCTACATAAGATTCAGGCTCTTCTCGCTTAGAAGTGTGTCCATAAGATCAGCTGCAACCTTAAAATAAAGTCTTGTGTCTGTGTATCAGTTTCCAGGTGAAAGTGGTCTTTTTCCTACAAATTTTTTCCAGGGACTTACTCTCCTCTTGCTTGTGTGTGTGTGTGTGTGTGTGTTTGTGTGTGTGTGTGTGTGTGTGTGTGTGTGTGTGTGTGTTTGTGTGTGTGTGTGTGTGTGTGTGTATCTTTGTGTGTGTCTATGTGTGTGTGTCTGTGTCTGTGTGTGTGTAAGTGCGAACATCTATGTGTGTTTGTGCGCATACAAGCGCACATGTGAGTGTACATGTGTATGTTTGTGTCTGTCTGTCTTTGTGTTTTCCGTTTATCCATGTTTCTCTCTGTCTATCTGTAATTTTGCCTCAACAAGCATGAAAGTATTTTCACTTAATACACACTTACCAACACTATGAACTAATGACACAATGTATACCTACAAGCAAACAAAGGCCAACTTTACCTACATTCACAACTTACACACACAATCCATCATCCAATCAGCAGGCTCGTAATATCCTTCAGTTCAGCACTGCACTGTGTCCATCATTACCACTCATCCAATCAGAATCTCCTAAACGTACAAATAGCCCCTAGTCTAATGAGAAAAGAGTGCACCATGGCTGTTAAGGACGTTGT
>CM060345.1:24812295-24819795 GCA_030674155.1 Stramonita haemastoma
AAAAAAATACACGAAACTCGTTCAGTAAATCATTATAAATAATGATACTCTGAAAGAGAGAGAGAGAGAGAGAGAGAGAGAGAGAGAGAGAGAGGAGAGAGAGAGAGAGAGAGAGAGAGAGAGAGAGAGAGAGAGAAGAGAAGAGAGAGGAGAGAGGAGAGAGAGAGAGAGAGAGAGGGGAGAGAAGAGATGAGAGAGAGAGAGAGAGAGAGAGAGAGAGAGAGAGAGAGAGCAGAGAGACAGACAGACAGACAGACGAGAAGACAGACAGACAGACAGACAGAACAGACAGACAGACAGACAGACAGACAGACAGACAGACAGACAGACAGGACAGACAGACAGACAGACAGACAGACAGACAGACAACAGGACAGACAGCAGACAGGACAGACAGAGACAGACAGCAGCCGACAAACAGGTCAGAGCAGCAGCAGGCAGACATGGCGGAACAAAGGCAGACGACAGAGACATACGGACAAGGCAGACAGACAAATCGACAGCAGACAAATTCACAGACATAGATCAAGGAAGCTGACACACAGGCAGCTGAACAGATCTGCCTATAAGGAACAAAATGGGCACAAAAGACTTTTTTTTTTTTTAGCTATAGCAGATGCTCTGGTTATGGGATCTTTTAATGTATTGGTATTTTGGGGGCGGGATAGCTCAAACGGTCACAGTACTCGCTTTTCCCCAAACTAAGATTAAGCAGCATGGAGCGTGTTTACCAAGCAGATGGGTGACAATTTGCGCGATTTAGTTTCAGTACAGTCCCCCCTTAGTTCACCCAGCTGTAATTGGGTACCTGCCCTCTTTAGGGTCAGGGAAGGAGGTAAAGCGGCGAAGGAGAGGAGGAGATGGGCACCGCCCTCAATATGTTGGCCCCTAGAGAAGCTGAGGTCTCTGATACCGCGCTCTCCAACGACCGCCTAGGTTTATGGGACACCTTTACCTTTATTTTCGTCCCTCCAAATGAGCCAATCGAATGACCAGTACTACTTGTACACTAATGACGGTCCGCCGTAGGTCAACAACCTCGGTTGTAGTTAATTAAACTGTCTTGCATCTGTTTCCCCCATCAGCTATAGCTTTCTACTGTGACCTTAACTGGAAGGGAGGTGTGTATGTGTATGTATGTGTGTGTGTGTGTGTGTGTGTGTGTGTGTGTGTGTGTGTGTGTGTGTGTGTGTGTGTGTGTGTATGTGTGTCTGTGTGAAGTATGTGTGTGTGTGTGTGTGTGTGTGTGTAGGTGTGTGTATATGTGTGTGCGTGTGTGTGTTGTATGTGTGTGTATGTGTGTGTGTGTGTGTAGTGTGTGTGTGTATGTGTGTGTGTGTGTCTCTGTGTGTGTGTGTGTGTGTGTAGGTGTGTGTGTATGTAAGTGTGTGTGTAAGTGTGTGTGTGTGGTGTGTGTGTGTGTGTGTGTGTGTGTGTGTGTGTGTGTGTGTGTGTGTGTGTGGACGCATGTATATTTATGTAAGTGTATCCATCCATTTTTTTTTCTTTTTTAATGATTTTTAAATGCCATCGATACCCCCTTCCCAGCAATTCACCCTACATGCTGTAGGAAAAAGCAGGAATTTGACTGAGAACAGCTGATACAAGGCTGGCCCGCAAAAAGGTAAAGGTAAAAGTGTCCCATAACCTAGTTGGTCGTAGGGGAGCAAGGCATCAGAGACCTCAGCTTCTCTGGGGGCCAGCATATTGAGGGCGGTGCCCATCTCCTCTCCTTCGCTGCTTTACCTTCCCTGACCCTAAAGAGGGCAGGCTTCCCGTTTACAGGTTGGTGAACTGAGGGAACTGTATGCAGAGAGAGAGAGAGATACAGAAAGAGAGAGTTTGTGAGAGAGAGAAGAAGAGAGAGAGAGAGAGAGAGAGAGAGAGAGAGAGAAGAGAGAGAGAGAGAGAGAAGAGAGAGAGAGAGAGAGAGTAGAGAGAGAGATGAGACAGAGGGAAATAAAGAGATAGAGATAGATAGATAATAGATAGATAGAAAGATAGATAGATAGATAGATAGATAGATAGATAGATAGATAGATAGATAGTAGATAGGTAGGTAGGTAGGCAGGCAGGCAGGCAGGCAGGCAGGCAGGCAGGCAGGCAGGAGCAGGCAGGCAGGCAGGCAGGCAGGCAGGCAGTAGATAGATAGATAGATAGATAGATAGATAGATAGATAGATAGATAGATAGATAGATAGATAGATAGATAGATAGATAGATAGATAGATAGATAGATAGATAGATAGATAGATAGAGAGACACAGAGAGACACAGAGAGACACATAGAGAGGGGGAGACGGGAGAGGCAGAGAGAGACACGTAGAGAGAGGTAGAGAGAGAAAGACAGAGAAAGAGACAGAGAGAGATGACAATGACAAAGATTTTTAATTGCTCCCATTTCCCCGTGACGATGCTGGGGGGGCCTCTCAGTACAAATATCATCCACACTTTCTGGAAATCATCTGCTAGGAGTTCCCTCTTCTATCCCTCTCTTTGTTTCTGCCTTATTCCTTGTCATCTTGTCACCTCCTCCTCGTCTATTTTATACCTGTATGGTCCATCCTCCTGCATTTTTTTCCAGAAAGACTTAAAAGATGATCTCTTGCATGCCGAACTCGGATGTGCTGGGCCTGACTAGTCAGGCGCTTAACGGCAGCGCAACGCTTTTTTTCGCTCATATGACAGATACAATGGTTGCTGTCTGAGCGTTCGACGAAGAAGAATTGTCCACATAGCATTACACAATGAAACATTTTAGACAATTGGACATTGAATGATAAAATGCTTGAATTCACAGTTCATTTATGACAAAGTCCAAATTCAACAGTCAATTACGTACGCACGGAGGCATTGCTTATATGCATACAAACAAAGGCAAGAGCATAATTATGCACATTCATACATATCTATATAGGCACACACTCGCATACATACATACACACACGCGCGCGCGTGCGCACGCACGCGCGCACACACACACACACACAAACAAACAAACTCATACACACACAAACAAACACACACACACCTAACATAATTTAATGTGAATAGGCATTAAATTAAAGAACACACACACAAACACACACACACACAACACAACACAACACAACACACCACACCACACCCCCACACACACACACTAACACACTAACACACACACACACACACACACACACGACACACACACACACACACACACACACACACACACACACACACACACACACACACAAACACACTTCATACGTGCAGAGCTGCACATAATTATGCACATACATTTGTGATCATAATAATGATGCACTACTTCAAAAGTACACCATACAACAAACTTCTTCTAGCTTTTTTTTTAACCGGCACACAATGCGTGCGCTATAAATTATGCATTAATATTTATCATCTTTTTTTCTCCTGACATTATGCTATAAATTTCGCTACACACTGGATCGTGTTTTTATCGCTGCATGAACGATTCATTGCAACTTTGATTTCGTTTGGAGGAATGCCAGAGAATTACTCCAGTAGGGTACTAGTTTTTTTGTATAGGAGACGGGATAGCCCAGTGGTCAGAACATTGCGCTCACAATTTGACGACCCGAGTTCGATTCCCGTTCGAGGGGAATTTTCCTCTGGAGTTAACATCAGTGCTGACTCCATTCTCACCAAAAATCCTTCGGATGAGACTATAAACCGAGGCCCCGTGTGCGAACGCACGCAGAACTTCTTGCACACACGTTAAATCCTGTTTCGCTTTTCGTAAGAGTAGGCCATCGTGTGCCAATGGAAACAGATGGCAAGATTTACAAAAGTACATACACACGGGAACTGGGTGTAAAAAAAGCACATAAGTGCTTATTCCATTATCCTCGATATAAAAGAATATATAAAAATGAATAAATAAATCAAATTTACGATATAAGTCAGTGCCCACGTGAGAATTCAGGGGGCATTCATCTATTTTATTTTATTTTATACCACTTTATGTCACAGCAGATTTCTCTGTGTGAAATTCGGGCTGCTCTCTCCGGGGAGAGCGCGTCGCCACAAGTGAAGTGCCTACCCGTTTTTGTTTTTCTTTTCCTGTCTGCAACTGTACTTGTTTCCCTATTAGAGTGCCTTTTTTCTATAGAATTTTGCCAGGAGAGCGAGCGAAGAGAGAGAGGGAGGGGAGAGAGAGAGAGAGTAGAGGAGAGAGAGAGAGAGAGAGAGGAGAGAGAGAGAGACGAGAGACAGAAGACAGACAGACAGACAGACAGACAGACAGACAGACAGACAGACAGACAGACAGACAGAGAAAAAGATAGAGAGAGAGAAAGAGAGAGAGAGACAGAGACAGAGAGAGAGAAAAAATAGAGAGGGAAAGAAAAAGAAAGAGAAAGAGAGAGAGAATATATATATAAATATATATATATATATATAATATATATATATATATATATATATATATATATATATATATATACAGAGAGATAGAGAAAAAGAGAGACAGAGAGAGAAAGAGAGAGAGAGACAGAGACAAAGACACACAGAGACAGACAGACAGACACAGACAGAGACACAGACAGAGAGAGAGAGAGTAAACAAAAAAGATCTCTTCTCTTTAAGTGTATTGATTACATGTTCTTTATCATTAACCAACATTATTTTCGGTCTAGCCAGGTGAGCGAGTGGTATGACTGGTACTACTTTTAGACAGCTAACAGCAACCTGGCAGAGGTCACTGACCTGGTCACTACTACCTAGTGTTGACCATCGTCTGATCATAGCTCTCTGTCTGTCTCTGTGTCTGTGTGTGTGTGTGTGCGTCTGTCTGTCTGTCTGTCTGTCTGTCTGTCTGTCTGTCTGTCTCTAAATATGTCTTTATGTCTGTCTCTGTCTGTCTCTGTCTGTCTGTCTCTCTGTCTCTCTGTCACTGTCTCTGTCTGTCTGTTTGTCCGTCTGTCTGTCTGTCTGTCTGTCTGTCTGTCTGTCTGTCTGTCTGTCTGTCTCTCTCTCTCTCTCTCTCTCTCTCTCTCTCTCTCTCTCTCTCTCTCTCTCTCTCTCTCTCTCTCTCTCTCTCTCTCTCTCTCTCTCTCTCTCTCTCTCTCTCTCTCTCTCTCTCTCTCTCTCTCTCTCGTAAATATGTATATATGCATTATTATATGCATATATGTATACGTATACATATGCATAATCTCTCTCTCTCTCTCTCTCTCTCTCTCTTATATATATATATATATATATATATATGTATACATATTATGTATATGTAGATATATGCATATATAGTATATATATTATATATATACCCATATGTGTATATATATATATGTATATATATATATTTTTATATATATATTATATATAAATGTATATATATAGATATGTATTTATAATACAGATGTATATAAAACTCAAGAAACCATACTCTTTTCATCAGAAAAAAAAACGAACAGAATGAACAGTCTGGTGTATATATTGATACATATTGAAAGCAAGCGGCTAAAGTTTGTTGACTTGGTCATTGCTCAAACAATTGAACACATCTTATGTGTGATAACAGTGGCCCCGCAATTGTCCATAATGATTATGAAAAGGAACCAACTTGACTTTGATGGGATCCTCTGTGTGTGTGTGTGGGGGGGGGGGGGAGTGTTTGTGTGTTTGTGTGATTGTAAGTGAATGGATGTGTGTACATACATCCATACATGACATGTCTAAATTCTGGTGTGTGTGTGTGTGTGTGTGTGTGTGTGTGTGTGTGTGTGTGTGTGTGTGTGTGTGTGTGTGTGTGTGTGTGTGTGTGTGTGTGTGTGTGTGTGGTGTGTGTTTGTGCGTGTGTTGTGTGTGTGTGTTGTGTTTTTTTTTTTCTTTGTGTGCGGTGTGTGTGTGTGTGTGTCTGTCTGTCTGTCTGTCTTGTGTGTGTGCATGTATGCATGCACACACATATGTCTTTATATATCTGACTCTCTGTGTGTCTGTCTGTGTGTGTGAACAAATGTATACCACTCTTTTTCCTTTCTTTTCAATTATCTCTTTACTTGTTCATGTTCAGGACTAGCCTCAAAAAAAGCCAATCCCCTCTACATGCTTTGCAATCTAACATCAAAGGCAGTGGCAGGAATAGGACATTGTCATGTCATCAACAGAGAGTGTCATATCCTGCCCTTTATGTATCTTTTGTGCTTCAGGATATATTTCACAGTAAGTGTTGAATGAGGAATGGATGGATGGATCGGGGCACTCATGATATATTTGTGTGTCTGTGTGTATGGGATGGGAAGGGTGGTTAGAGAGAGAGAGGAAAGGTGTGTGGGTGTGGGTGTTTATTTCTTTTATCTTTTTTATGTCGAGGACAATGGAATATAATGGAACATAATGGAATATAACCACTCATGTGCTTTTTTACATCCAGTTCCCGTGTGTATGCAGCTTTGTAAATTCTGCCATCCGTTCCCACCGGGAACGTGTGTGTGTGTGTGTGTGTGTGTGTGGTGTGTGTGTGTGTGTGTGTGTGTGTGTGTGTGTGTGTGTGTGTGTGTGTGTGTAGGGGGATTCTTTTGGTGTGTGTACGTGCATGTATATGTGTATAATGTATGCGTGTGTTTTGTGTTCATGCGCGTGTAGGAGGGCTTGTTTGGGTGTTCGTGTGCGTGTGTGTTTGTATGTGTGTGTTTGTGTGTGTGTATCTGTTGTGTGTGTGTGTCGTGCGTGTGTGTGTAACAGTCCATGCTATCTTTTTTTTTTCTTTCGTTTTCTTTTTTTTTGTTTGTTTTTCCTGTCCACAACTAGAAATTTCAATCACATATCCCTGCCCACTGACCTAAGATCAAAAGCGTGATGTCAGAGGAAGAGTATTTCCATTTCATTAAGTGCCAGTGTTCCGTACTTTACGTCTCTTTGTGCTTGAAAACTCACATTGAAGCCACTGCACAGTCGAACACAAAGGATTTTGAAAACACTATACCTGGGCCAGAAGCGCTTGTGTGTATGCATGCATGCTTGCGCGTGCGTGCGTGCGTGCGTGCGTGCGTGGCTTGTGCGTGTATGTGTGAGGGGAATGTGTGTGTGTGCGGGAGGGGGGATAGGTAAGGCATGTATGTGCGCGCGTGTGTGAGGAGGGTGGGGGGTATGTGAGCATGTGTGTATGCGGGGAGGGGGGTATGCGTGTGATTGAAATAGTAGAGAGAGAGAGAGAGAGAGAGAGAGAGAGAAGAGAGAGAGAGAGAGAGAGAGAGAGAGAGAGAGAGAGAGAGAGAGAGAGAGAGAGAGAGAGAGAGGAGAGAGAGAGAGAGAGAGAGACGGACAGACAGACAGACAGATAGACAGATAGACAGATAGACAAATAGACAGATAGACAGAGTAGACACAGACAGAGAAGAAAGATGGTGGGGAAAGAGAAGTAGTTAATAGGTGAGAAAGATATTAAAAGACGAGCTTGGTCTTTTGTTTCTAAAGCAAAGACTTCACAGGGAGGGGGGTGGATTCAGTAGAAATGTTAACTACAAAGAAAAGAAACACC
>CM060345.1:24849802-24858405 GCA_030674155.1 Stramonita haemastoma
TTTTTTGTTTTTCGTTTAGTAAAAATGTGATTGATTTCTCTGTTAATACAAGACAGTGCATTCATAAGGATGGATCGGTGGTCTAGGAGGTAACACGCCTTGCCTTAGAAAGCGAAATGTCCGGGTCGGAGTGTGCAGTGGTTCGAATCCCGTTTGGGCCCCAAAACTTTTCCACCATCTTTTAGACCATGAGTGGTGGTCTGGGTGTTAGTCTTTCGGATGAGACGATAAACCGAGGTCCTGTGTGTTACACGTCATTATTTTTTACCGCACGTAAAAGAACCCACAGCAACAAGGGGGTTGTCCCTGGCAAAAATTTTGTAGAAAAAAGCCACCCTGATAGGGAAACAAATACAGTTGCAGACAGGGGGGGGGGGGGGGGGGGATGGGTAGGCGCTGCACTTGTGGCGATGTGCTCTCCTCAAGGAGAAAGAGCAGCCCGAATTTCACGCAGAGAAATCTGCTGTGACATAAAGGGGTACAAAATAAATAAATAAATAAATAAATAAATAAATAAATAACATAAAATAAAAAGAGGCATTTTCCTCCCTTGAAATTTCAGACGCGTTCCTAAAAAATATCTGATGTTCCTGTTTTTGTTGGCTGGAACAGCGCGTGTTAGTGGTGTGGATGCGGATATAATTAACTAGGTTTTTAATTTTCTAAAAATGCTGTCTTCAGCATTGAACAGGTAAATAAAAGGTGTTTGGTACCATTTGTGATATCTATTCTTCTGTGTAGTGAAATGGTTTGAGGTTGTTGTTTTTTGTTTTTTATTTAGCTTGATTGGTTTATCGGTGTAGGTGTGTGTGTGGGGGGGGAGGGGGGTGCGTGTGTGTGTGTGTGTGGGGGGGGGGGGTTGTGTGTGTGTGTGTGTTTGTGTGTGGGTGTGTGTGTGGGTGGGTGTGTGTGTTTGTGTGTGAGTGTGTGTGTTTGTGTGTTTGTGTGTTTGTGTATCGTGTGTGTGTGTGTGTGTGTGTGTGTGTGTGTGTGTGTGTGTGTGTGTGTGTGTGTGTTGTGTGTGTGTGTGTGTGTGTGTGTTGTGTGTGTGTGTGTGTGTGTGTGTGTCGGGTGTGTGTGTGTGTGTGTGTGTGTGTCTGTGTGTGTGTGTGTCTGTGTGTGTCTGTATGTGTGCTTGTGTGTGTTTTATTTCTATTTATTTATTTATTCTTTTATACCGAGGATAATGGAATAAGCACGCATGTGCTTTCTTACATCCAGTCCCCGTGTGTATGAAGCTTTGTAAATCTTGTCATCTGTTCCCACAGGCACACAATGGTCTTTTCTTACGAAAAGCGGATTTAACGTGTGCGCAAGATGTGTGCTGGTGGGAACGGATGACAAAATTTGCAAAACTATATACACACGGGGACTTGATGTAAAATAGCATATGAGTGCTTACACTATTATCCTCCAAATCAGCGAACAAAGAAATAAATGAATAAATAGATAAATAGTATTTCAATTCTTGCAAACTCTGTATATTCAAAGTTTTTTGGATTTCACTTAAATCGTTTGTGTTGCCCACGAAATATAGAAATTATAATTCATAAATTACGTCTAAATGCTTGGAAAACTAAATATTCAAAAAATGTTTTCTGCACTTGTTCTGCTATTATATCAGTCCACCATATACTGTTTGATTGCCCTGTGCTCATTGCCTCGTATAAAAGCAAAGGGATAGATCTAAGGGGAAAATACGGAAATTTCCAAAGTGTTCTGTATGATTCCGAGTCGCATGTCCTAGTATCAATTGCAGCAAGTATTTGCCAGTCACCAGTAGGTCAGCTACTATAAATGAAATTGTATAAACTTATCATCATCCATTATATTCTTTATCCTTTCACTTTTTCCCCTCATCCCCTTTTCAGTGCATTCTTAACGTGAATGTACCATTGTCTAAATCACCTTGTAGTGAACGGACATTAAACCAATGAAAAGAAAAAGAAGAAGAAATAAATAAATAAATAAAATAAATAAATAGATGAATAAATAAATAAATAAATAAATAAATAAATATGTTTCACACCTTAAAGAAAACGAGAGAGACAGACAGACAGACATATAGACAAACACAGACAGGGATAAGAAGAAAAAAAAAAGGGGGGCAAAACACACACACACACACACACACACACACACACACACACACACATACACACACACACACACACACACACACACACACACACACACACACACACACACACACACACACACACACACACACACACACACACAACACACACACATCTTGAGACAATGAAAGCGTATTCCTCTCCAACATTACTCGTTGCCTGGTTACAAGAATGAGAGAGAAATCTTGATGGCGCCACTATTGTAGAAGCTGTGATTGATTTCTGTATTAAGACAATGGGGGCGGAAGTTGATGAGAAAGTTTATGTACAGCAATTTTAGACAAAGAGTTCTTGGACAGTATTTAAGCCTGTCTTTTCTTTTTATCGTTTAGTTTGGTCTTTGTGTGTGTGTGTGTGTGTGTGTGGGTGGGGGGTGGGGGTGGGGTTGTAAGTGTGTGTGTGTTTGTGTGTGTGTGTGTGTATGTGTGTGTTTTGTGTGTGTGTTTGTGTGTGTGTGTGTGTGTGTTTATTCTTTTATATAGGGGATAATGTGTGTGTGCGCACGTGTGTGTGCGTGTGTGCGTGTGTGTGTGTGTGTGTGTGTGTGTGTGTGTGTGTGTGTGTGTGTGTGTGTGTGTGTGTGTGTGTGTATGTATGTGTATGTGTGAGTGTGAATGTGTGTGTGTTAATGTGTGTGTGTTATGTGTGTGTGTTGTGTTGTGTGTTGTTTGTGTGATGTGTGTATGTGTTTGTGTGTGTGATGTGTGTGTGTGTGTGTTGTGTTGTGTCTGTGTGTGTCCGTCTGTGTGTGTTGTTGTGTCGTGTCGTGTGTTCTGTGTGTCTGTGTTGTTTGTGTGTGTCTGTGTGTGTTCTGTGTGTTTGTGTGTATTTGTGTTGTGTGGTGTGCGATGTGTGTCTGAGTGTGTCTTGTTGTATTCTGTGTTGTGTGTCTGTGTCTCTGGTGTGTGTCTCTGTGTATCTGCTCTGTCTGTGTGTTTGCAAACTTCTAAAAAAGTGGCATTTGGCAATCTCATCTTTTTAATCTAACCTTCTTTTTCTTCCTATAATGGTCACAGACACCCACGCGCGTGTAATGAAGAAAAGCCCCCCCCAAAAAAAAAACACAAACAAACAAACAACAACAAAAAAAAAAAAAACTGGACAGGGACTGACCAATGACGGTGTCCTGGAAAAAAATGACCAAGGGCCACTAGACTTGGTCAGCTGGAGGTGAACGGTGACATGACCTATTGAGTTAGAGCCGTTACGGCAGCGTTAAGGACTCGTTGCTGTAATTGAATTTCGTGTGGTGGGTCTCAACACAGTGTCTACATTGCATTCAAATGTCTGAGACTCTGTGTGTGTGTGTGTGTGTAGGGGGGAGGGGGGGGTGAGGTGTGTGTGGGTGGGTGGGGGGTTTGGTGTGGGTGTGGGTGGGGGGTGGTGGGTGTGGGTGTGGGTGTGGGGTTTTGTGTGTGTGTGTAGGTGTGTGGGTGTGGGTGGGTAGGGGGTGTATGTATGTATGTGTGTGTGTGTAGAGTGTGTAAGTGTGTTTGTGTGTGTGGGGGGGGGGTGTGGGTGGTGTGTGTGTGTGTGTGTGTGTGTGTGTGTGTGTGTGTGTGTGTGTGTGTGTGTGTGTGTGGGTGGGTGGGGATGTGTGTGTGTGTGTGTGTGTGTGTGTGTGCTTGTGAGTGTGTGTGTGTGTGTGTGGTTGTGTGTGTGTGTGTGTGTGTGTTGTGTGTGTGTGTGTGTGTGTGTGTGTGTGTGTGTGTGTGTGTGTTGTGTGTGTGTGTGTGGTAGTGTGTGTGTGTGTGTGTGTGTGTGCGTGTGTGTGTGTTATCCGTTCCTACCGGCACAAAGTGGCCTACTCTTCCGAAGGGCGGAATGAGCTTTTAACATGCGCGCAAGATGTCATACGTGCGTTCACATGCTGAGCTTTGGTTTCATCCGAAGGATAACTGGAGGACTGTAGTCAGCACTAATGTTAGGTGGATCGGTGGTCTAGAGGTAAAACTTCTGTAGAAAAAAAGCCACTCTGATAGGGAAAACAAATACAGTTGCAGACAGGAAAAAGAAAAAAACAAATAATGGTAGGCGTAGGCGCTGCACTTGTGGCGACGCGCTCTTCCCGGTGAGAGAGAGAGAGAGAGCAGGCCCCGAATTTCGCGCAGAGAAATTTGTTGTGACTTTAAGTGGCATAAAATATTTTTAAATAATAATAAATAAATAAATTTTAAAAAATACTCCAGGGAGAAATCCCCTGAAATGGGTTTCTTTCCAAGTGGTTGCAATCTGGTCGTCAGATCACGAGCAATAGGCTTTAACGACTTTGGGCTATCCCTTCCCCCCCCCCCCCCCCCCCCCCATATACTTTGTACTGATGCACCACCCGGATTACACAATAAATACCAACTCTTTTTTTTTCCTTTTGTGTTCATGGAAGCACAAATCCACAGTAACACAAGTTCACTTATTGCCTGTTCGAGTGAGATTGTGATTCGAAGTTGTTCGTCCAGTCCTTTTCATGTCTGGGTTCTGAGCCAATATTGAACAGTTTAAAGGTCTTTGTTTCGGCTACATCTTCCGAAACTTTTTTTTTTGGGGGGGGGGTTAACTTGTAGAGCTCGTTTGATCTGGTGCCTTTTTCACTGAACTGGTATTCTGGTAAGATTGTTCTTGTTGTTTGACTCTGTTCTATTTATTTCATTTTATTTTATACCACTTATGTCACAGCAAATTTCTCTGCGTGAAATTCGGGTTGCTCTCCACCCGCGGGTAGAGCGCGTCGCCACAAGTGCAGCGCCTCCCCATTATTTTTTTTCTTTTTCTTGTCTGCAACTGTATTTGTTTCCTTATCAGAGTGGCTTTTCTCTACAGAATTTTGCCAGGGACAACCCCCTTGTTGCCGTGGGTTGTTTTACGTGAGCTAAATAATGATGTGTCACACACGGGACCTCGGTTCATCGTCTCATCCTAAAGACTAGCGCCCAGACCCCCACTCATGGTCTAATGGATGGGGGAAAAGTTTGGGGCCCAAACGGGATTCGAACCACCGCACACTCTGACCCGGATTTTTGGCTACCCCCTCCACCCCTCCTTCCCAGTACAGCTTTACTTTGTACTGATAAACCACCCAGGATTACACAATAAATACCAACTCTTTTTTTTTCCTTTTGTGTTCATAGAAGCGAAAGATCACAGCAACACGCGTACACTCATTGCCTGTTCGACTGAGAATGTGATACAAAGTTGCTCGTTCAGTCCTGTTCATGTCTGGATTCTGAGCCAATTTTGAAAAGTTTAAAGGTCTGTGTTTCGGCTATATCTTTCTAAACTTTTTTTTGTTTTTTTACTTGTAGAGTTCGTTTGATCTGGTGCCTTTTTTTTCTTTTTGGCTGAACTTGTTTGGCATTCTGGTACAATTGTTCTTATTCTTTGACTCTGTTTTTCTTTTATACCTCTTTATATCACAGCAGATTTCTCTGTGTGAAATTCGGGCTGCTCTCTCTCTTCCGGGGGGAGTGCGTCACCACAAATGCAGCGCCTACCCATTATTTCTTTTTCTTGTCTGCAACTGTATTTGTTTCCCTATCACAGTGGCTTTTTTCTACAGCCATGGGTTCTTTTACGTGCGCTGAATAATGATGTGCAGCACACGAGACCTCGGTTTATCGTCTCATCCTAAAGACTAGCGCCCAGACCCCCACTCATGGTCTAATGGATGGGGGAAAAGTTTGGGGCCCAAACGGGATTCGAACCACCGCACACTCTGACCCGGATTTTTGGCTACCCCCTCCACCCCTCCTTCCCAGTACAGCTTTAATTTATACCGACATACCGCCAAGATTACACTATAAATACCAACTCTTTTTTTTCCTTTTGTGTTCATAGAGGCAAAAGACCACAGCAATACGGGTACACGCTCATTGCCTGTTCGACTGAGAATGTGATTCAAAGTTGCTCGCGCAATCCTTTTCATGTTTGGGTACTGAGCCAATATTGAAAAGTTTAAAGGTCTTTGTTTCGGTTAAATCTCTCGAAACTTTGTTTTTCGGTTTTTTTACTTGTAGAGTTTGTTTGATGTTGTGTTTTTTTTTTCTTTTTGGCTGAACTGGTGTGGTGTTCTGGTAAAATTGTTCTTGTTGTTTGACTGTGTTCTAGTTTCTGTTTCTGAAACTTTGTGATGTGGTTTTAAGAAAAAAAAAGAAAAAAGACTTTCTTACAAGCTGCTATCCCAGCTAGAAATGAAGATGAAGTCTTCTGTGCCATTAACTTAACTTCCAGTTCTGCTCTTTCACCGTGTTTTATCATCACTGTAGTTATATGACTCTGCGTGTGTGTGTGTGGTGTGTGTTGTGTGTGTGTGTGTGTGTGTGTGTGTGTGTGTGTGTGTGTGTGTGTGTGTGTGTGTGTGTGTTGTGTGTGTGCGTGTGTTGTGTGTGTGTGTGTGTGTGCGCGCGCGTTTGTGTGTGTGTGTGTGTGTGTGTGTGCGTGTGTTGTGTGTGTGTGCGTGTGTGTGTGTGTGGCGCGCGCGCGTTTGTGTGTGTGTGTGTGTGCGAGCGTGAGAGTGTGTGTGTGTGTTTTATTCTTTTATATTCTGTTATATCGAGGATAATGGAATAAGCACTCATGCGCTTTTTTACATCCAGTCCACGTGTGTATGCAGTTTTTTTTGTAAATCGTGTCATCTGTTCCCACCAGCACACGATGGACTACTCTTACGAAAAGCGGAACAGGATTTAACGTGTGCGCAAGATATTCTGCATGCGTCTGCAAACAGGGCCCAGAGAAAAAGAGATTGCAAGAAAAATAAGACATAATCAAAGGGACTGATAGAAAAAAAAAAAGGGGGAAATTTTGTAGCATAGACGTTCCAGAAAGTGGGGATGGTATTGACACTGAAAGAGCCCCCAGGCATTGCCCCTACTGGGGGCACATAAATGTATACTTTTGGGGGGGAAAAAAGCTTGCAAATAGACCCACCAGAACTACCCCCAACCGCCAACCCTAACGTCCTCTCCATCTCATGCACTTTTGCGCACATGTTAAATCCTGTTCCGCTTTTCATAAGAGTAGGCCATTGTGTGCCGGTGGGAACAGATGATATTTACAAAACTGTATACATACGGGGACTGGATGTAAAAAAAAAAGCACTTGAGTGCTTATTCCATTATATTATCCTCGATATAAAAAATAAATAAAATAAAATAAAAATAAAAAGATCAAAAGGGGACGGGGTAGCTTAGTGGTCAGAACATTGCACTCGCAATCTGACGACCCGGGTTCGATTCTCGTTCGAGGCGATTTTTCTCCTGAAGTAACCATCAGTGCTGACTCCACTCTCCCCAAAAGTTCTTCGGATGAGACTATAAACCAAGGCCCCGTGTGCGAACGCACGCAGAACATCTTGCACACACGTCAAATCCTGTTTTTCGTAAGAGAAGGCCATTGTGTGCCGGTTGGAACAGATGACAAGATTTACAAAACTGCATACATGCGGGATTAGATGTAAAAAAAAAAAAAAGCATATGAGTGCTTATTCCATTATCCTCGATATATAAGAAGAAAGAAAGAAAGAAAGAAAGAAAGAAAGAAAGAAAGAAAGAAAGACAGAAAGAAAGAAACAAACAAACAAACAAACAAACAAACAAACTAAAAAAGAAAAAGAAAGAAAGAAATGAAGAAAGAAAGAAAGGAAACAAAGGAAAAAAGAAAGAAAGACAGAAAAAGAAAGAAAAGAAAGAAAGAAAGAAAGAAAGAAAGAAAGAAAGAAAGAAAGAAAGAAAGAAAAAAAGAAAAAAAGAAAAGAAAAAGGAAAGAAAGAAAAGAAACAAAGAAAAAAAAGAAACAAACTAAAAAAGAAAAAGAAAGAAAGAAATGAAGAAAGAAAGAGCTAGAGAGAAGAGAGAAGGAAGAAAGACAAGAAACAAACAAACAAAGAAACAAAAAGCAAAGAAAGAGCGAAAAGAAAGAAAGAAACAAAAAAAAAACCCCAAAAAAAAAACCAAAGAAAGAGCGAAAAGAAACTAAAAAGCAAAGAGAAACAAAAAACAAAAAAGAACGAAAACAAAGAACAAAAAGAACCAAAGTAAAAAAAAGAAATGGGATCCCAGAGGACAATGTGTAAAACAGCTATAGCCAACTGGACATGGTCTAGGTTGGTCGATAATGACTGTAGCCCTCAGAAGGTAGCCAGCAATGGTCAGCTGGAAGTAAGTGGATACCATTGATTATCCTTGACCACTGCTGATGTCTAGGCGCAGTTGACTGCAACTGCAGAGTGCGTTGTAGGTTTTGGGGGGGGGGGGGGGGTAGTGTAGTGTGTGTGTGTGTGGGGGTGTTGGGGGGGGGGTGTAGTGTGGGTGGTGTGTGGGTGTAGTGTGTGTGTGTGTGTATGTAGTGTGTATGTTGTGGGTGTGTGTGTGTGTGTGTGTGTGTGTGTGTGTGTGTAGTGTGTGTGTTGTGTGTGTGTGTGTGTGTGTGTGTGTGTGTGTGTGATGTGTGTGTGAGAGTGTGTGTAGTGTA
>CM060345.1:24878505-24881005 GCA_030674155.1 Stramonita haemastoma
TAACAAAACAACAATCTTTTTTTTTTCACCATGTTTTCCTTTTGTACACAATTTTCTGCCAGTGATTGGGGGTGGGGGGGGGGGGGGGAGGGGGGGCACCAAAAGAAGTCAACAAAATAAATGATGCAGAAACTAAATCCCTATCTCTTTCACATGGTTGTATCTTTACGTCTGGAAAAGCACATATGCTATCCAGTTGTTTTTTTTTTTTAATGAAACCCTTATCTCTTTAATGTATATGGCAACATTCTTGCAACTCCTGCGACGGTACTGGAACCATTCGTATCGGCGCCTACATTTCCAATGGACCATTCCAGTGGCTTGGAGAGGGGGGGGGGGGTCTGCTGCATGGGTAACAGCTTGCCCTCCATACATACTTACCAAGGCTTTGGGCTCCAAAGACTAGAGCGCAACTCCATGGTCTTCTGAGAGTGATGGGTGCCTACTACTATCTCTTTACCATGATTGTATCTTTACATATGGAAAGGAACATATGCTATCCAGTTGTTGTTTTTAAATGAAACCCCTATCTCTTTAACATGATTGTCCCATTACGTATAGAAAAGAACATGTGCTATCCAGTTGTTGCTTTTAAATGAAACCCCTATCTCTTTAACGTGATTGTATCTTTACGTATGGAAAGGAATATGCACTATCCAGTTGTTGTTAGTTTGTTTGTTTGTTTTTTGATGAAACCCCTATCTCTTTAACATGATTATATTTTTACGTTTGGAAAGCAACATATGCTATCCAGTTGTATTTTTTAATGAAACCCCTATCTCTTTACCATGATTGTATCTTTACGTATAGAAAAGAACATGAGCTATCCAGTTGGGGTGTTTTTTTCAATGAAACCCCTATCTCCTTAATGTATATGGCAATGTTCTGGCGGCTCCTGCGACGGTACTGGAACAGTTGTTGTTTTTAAATGAAACCCCTATCTCTTTAACATGATTGTATCTTTACATATAGAAAAGAACACATACTATCCAGTTGTTGTAGTTTTTAAATGAAACCACTATCTCTTTAACATGATTGTATCTTTACATATAGAAAAGAACATATGCTATCCAGTTGCTGTCTTCTTTTTAATGGAACTCCTATCTCTTTTCCATAATTGTATCTTTACATATGGAAAAAAACATATGCTATTCAGTTGTTGTTTTTTTATCATCTTTAACATGATTGTATCATTACGTATAGAAAAGAACATATGCTATCCAGCTGTTGTGCTTTTTTTTAAACGAACAATCTTTCCTTTTAACAAGGAGCCAACAACAAACAGACAGTCTCTCTCTCTCAGTCCTGAGAGAGAGAGAGAGAAAGACCAAACGCCACCCAAAAGCGTGGAGAAGACGAATTGTAAACTGACACAATTGATTGGGGCGGACCAATTTGGACCACCGGAGGAAGGGGCGGTATACTGGAATTGGAGGGTTCGATTTACTCTGGGAAGCAGACAGGAGATAAGCTTACTGACCAACCACTGAAATGGGGAAGGACAGAGAGATAAGAAGCATGGGGAATAGAAGGAGGAGGAGGAAGGAGGGGAGGAGGGAGGAGGAGGAGGGAGGAGGATGAGGGGGAGGAGGAGGAGTAGGAGGAGGAAGGAGGAGGAGAAGGAAGGAGGAGGAGGAGGAGGGGGAGGAGAAGGAGGGATCTCGATGACCAAGCACTGAAATGGGGAAGGTAAGAGAGATAAGAACGATGGGGAAGAGGAGGAGGAGGAGGAGGAGCAGGAGGAGCAGGGAGGAGGAGGAGGAGGAGGAGGAGGAGGAGGAGGAGGAGGGAAGGAGGAGGAAGGAAGGAGGAGGAAGGGAGGAGGGAGAGAGGAAGAGGAGGAAGGAGGAGCGGAGGAGGAGAAGCAGGGGGGAGGAAGGAGAAGGGAGGAGGAGAGGGAGGAGGAGAAGGAGGAGGAGGGAGGGAGGAGAAGGAAGAGGAGGAGGAAGGAGGAGGGGAGAAGGAGGAGGAGGAAGAGAAAAAGAATGGAGAGGAGGCAGCCAGAGTTCAGTTTGTGTGGCCTGCCTAATTAGTGTTTGATCTCTTGGTCGCGTGTTCTGTCTATCTTGTCTGTCCCTCTGTCTGTGTGTCTGTGTGTGTGTGTCTGTCTGTCTGATTGAGAGAGAGAGAGGTTTTTAATTTATTTTACTCTTTTTATATCGAGGATAATGGAATAAGCATTCATGTGCTTTTTTTCATTCAGTCCCCCGTGTGTATGTAATTTTTTAAATCTTGTCTTCTGTTCCCACTGGCACACATTGGCCTACTCTTACAAAAAGCGGAACAGGATTTAACGTGTGCACGCAAGATGTTTTGCGTGCGTTCGCACATGGAGCCTCGGTTTACAGTCTCATCCGAAAGACTTTTGGGGGAGAGTGGAGTCAGCACTGATGTTAACTCCAAGGTATCGGTCAATGCCCTTCCAATGGATCATTCCAGTGCCGTGGAGAAGGGGGGTCTGCTGCATGGGTAACAGCTTGCCCTCCATGGATACTTGCCC
>CM060345.1:24888505-24893505 GCA_030674155.1 Stramonita haemastoma
GTCATTTTGGCAACGCTGAAAGCACTATCAGTAGTGTTTATAGCACAGGCCTACACGCCAAAAACACTATTTCTGGCTACGCCTCCTACGCGAGGCTGGGAGTCGAACCCAGGACCTACATGATTTACTTGTTGGCAAGCGAACGCCTTAAACATCCTGCCACCCTCCTTTTTAGTATTTGGTATATTAAAAAAATGTTTGTAAGGGGTAGTGTTTTAGCTTAGAGATAGTGTTCATAGTGTTCATAGCGTACGCCAAAGTCACTAAGATAGTGTTTACAGCATGTGCAAAAAGTCACTACGGTAGTGGTTATGGCATGTAAGCCTTACGCCAAAACCAGTACAGTAGTCTTTATTGCAAGGTAGTGTTTTGAGCGTGTTACACACGGCCCAAACGGAGACTGAACCAACCACACACTTCCATGCCGGACTTTTTGCTTTCTAGGCAGGTGCTTTAACAGTGTATGCTTAGGTCTCACAGTGATTCCCAGGTGAGGTGGGTGAAACAGAGAGCATTATTGTGGGTGACCCCCCCAGAGTGTTAAGCTGGGGAACGCTCAACAAACAACTACAATAACAACCACAACAACAACTACTACTACGACGACGACGATGACGACGACGACGATGACGACGACTACTTCTACTTCTACTTCTGCTGCTGCTGTTGCTGTTGCTATTGCTGTTACTACTACTACTACTACTACTACTACTACTACTACTACTACTACTACTACTACTACTACTACTACTACTACTACCACTCAACGTGAATAAATCTCTGTGCACCCTGCCGTGTGTGTGCGCGCGCGCGTGTGTGTGGTGTGTGTGTGTGTGTGTGTGTGTGTGTGTGTGTGTGTGTGTGTGTGTGTGTGTGTGTGTGTGTGTGTGTGTGTGTGCGTGCGTGTGTTTTGTGCGTGCGTGTGTGTGTGTGTGTGTGTGTGGTTGTGTTTGTGCGTGTGCGTGCGCGTGTGTGCGCTTTGTTTCCATCATTTTTCTTTCCCATAGTCTCTTTCTCTTTTTTTCCCCTTACTTTCTTTCTGTATTCATTTCTTTTCTTTTCTTTTCTTTTCTTCTTTCTTTCTTTTTTATAACATTACATTTCTTTACATAATAACCTCCCTCACATTATGTGTCCATCTTCTGACTATTATGACTCTTGCAGTCTCAGATTGGCTGCTTACCTCTAGCCTTTAACAGGAAGAGAGAGAGAGAGAGATAGAGACAGACAGACAGACAGACAGACAGACAGACAGAGACAGAGACAGAGAGAGAAAGAGAGAGACAGAGAGAGAGAGACAGGGTGAGAGACAAAGACAGATACAGAGGCAGAGATAGAGAGAGAGGTATATATGAAAAAATATTTTTAAAAAACACCTTTTAACACAAAACACTCCACCAAATACTTTTTTGTTCCACCAAAAGAGCTCCAAATCTATCCTAACAATACTCTCATGTCATTTTGTTTCTTTCCTTTTTTTTTTTTTGGCTTTCCACACACCAAAAAAAATATCACTGATTTTTTTTTTGGGGGGTGAGGGACTGGGATCGATCACTTGAAAGATCACATTCTTTTCAGACTAAAAACATTTTCGTTAAGTTTTCACAAATATCACCAAGACTCCAAATATCACCAAGACTCAAAACATGAATAGCAACGACAGAATATTTTCCCACACACTTCTTTCACTGTGCACACACTCTCTCTCTCACTATATTCTCCTCTCTGTTGCTCATTCACTATCTAACTTTGTCTCTCTCTCTCTCTGTCTCTCTCTCTCTCTCTCTGTGTCTCTGTGTCCTCTTTCTCGCTGGCTGGCCAATCATCGATCGGTTTTTACAGCACGTGGCACTCGACTGTCCGAGTGCGCACGCGCACGTCTAGCAGTCCAATGGCTAATTTGCATAAACATGTTGATTCCGTGTCCATTTGGGAGTTGGTAAGCGTATGTGTTGTGTGTGTGTGTGTGTGTGTGTGTGTGTGTGTGTGTGTGTGTGTGTGTGTGTGGTGTGTGTGTGTGTGTGTGTTTGAGGGAGGAGGGGGTTGGATGTATAGGGGGTCAGAGGGGTGAGGAATTATGTGGTTTTATTGAGGTTTGTTTCCGGCAAATGTATACATACATGATGACGTGGGCAGAAACATGCACACACACACCCATGCAAGCATGTGCGAACATACTTACGAAGACAGGCGCATGGAAATTTGCTTGAGGATACTTTCACAGACACTTGTATACATACATTCACGCACCCGTGCACGTGTGCGCGCACTTACACACGCGCGCGCATGAATACTTGCAAGCACGCCCGCACGCCTGCATATACAGATACACACAGACACAGACACAGACACACACACACACACACACACACACACCACGGGGAGTCAAAAGATAGAAAATCTCTCTCTCTCTCTCTCGCTCTCTCTCTCTCTCTCTCTCTCTCTCTCTCTCTCTCTCTCTCTCTCTCTCTCTCTCTCTCTCTCTCTCTCTCTCTCTCTCTCTCTCCTCTCTCTCTCTCTCTCTCTCTCTCCTCTCCATGAAAGGTTCACCACCTATTGCAATGGGATTCTGCTATAGGAATCCAGCAGAAAGAAAAAATTGGATAGACAAGTTTGACGAAATGATGAATGTAGTTCTATTAGAATCCAGGGAAGTAATACTACTAGGTGATTTTAATATTGATTTAACAAAAGTAAATAATATATGGACGCAAATTACTAATTCATTCAACCTTCACCAACTAGTTAGTTTACCCACGAGAGTCACACCAAATTCAAGCACAATAATTGATCACATCTACGTATCAAATCCCAAAAACATCATAGAAACATGTGTCCCTGTCTATAACTGCAGCGATCACTACCCAGTCTGTACTACATGGTCAAAAAAAGGAGCAAAAATTCCCAAACCTGGACATAAAACCATAACATATCGTTCTTTTGCAAAATTTAATGAACAGCTTTTCCTTCTTGATCTAAGTAACTCTATGCTCTCAGAAACATTAAACATTACTGATCCAGACAGGGCCATTGAATTCTGGATAAAAACCTTCACTGAAATCTACAACAAACATGCTCCACTTAAAACCATAAGGGTCAAACATGTCCCCAAACCGCCTTGGATTACAAAAGAACTAGAAGAAGCATGTTATCTTAGAGATTTATTAAAAAAACATAAATATCATGAAGAGTCAAATAGATTACGAAACGCCATAAACTCACAGAAACGTCAAGAAAAAAAGAAATATTTCCAAGATTTACTGTCTTCCAAACAAAACTCAAAAATTATTTGGAGGGCCATAAATCAAATAACAAATAAACAATCATCTTCCAAATCAAATGTAATCAAAGATGTTACTGCTGAACAACTCAACAATCATTTCATAAACGTCTCTACTAACGTTGTTAACAATGATGATTCAAAATCCAATAACCTCAACACATTAAGACAATACTGCCAAGACAAGCATATTCCGTCAAAACTTCACATACCATTCATTTCAGTTTTTGAGGTCTATAATTATTTAATTCACCTCAAACAATCAAGGACACGAGGTCTTGATGGAATAGACAGCAGAATTCTGAAACTGTCAGCTCCAGTTATCACAGACACCCTAACATATGTATATAACCAATGTCTTGAAAAGAACTATTTCCCCAATGCCTTCAAAACTGCTAAAGTAATCCCCATCCACAAATCTGGTGACACTTCAGATCCCTCAAATTATAGGCCAATCTCTATTATATCCCTCCTTTCAAAACCCCTGGAAAAACATATAAATAAACACTTAGTCCGTCATATAGACACTAACGACCTTCTTCACCCTAATCAATCAGGATTCAGACAAAATCACTCATGTCATACTGCACTGACTAGTCTCATAGACAATTGGCTATCAAACATTAATGAAAACAAATTTTGTGGAGTATTATTTGTAGATTTCAAAAAAGCATTTGATACAATTGACCACACACTCCTCATCAGAAAGCTAGAACTGTACAATCTATCATCAGATAGTCTAGAACTACTTGCTTCTTATCTTAAAAACAGACAACAGTGTGTCTCAACAACTACATCCACATCCAATCTAAAACCCATTCATTATGGAGTACCACAGGGATCTATACTAGGACCTATTCTCTTTTCCTTATACATAAATGACCTTCCTCTACTTATCAAATCTAAATGTGAACTATTTGCTGACGATACAACCATACATACAAGCCATAACGACATTGACTCTCTTGCAACCATATTACAACAAAGCTGCAATGATCTTGTCAAATGGACAGAACTGAACCATATGTCTATTCACCCCCAAAAAACAAAATGCATGCTTATCACCACCAGACAAAAGCGACAAAATTTACCTCATAAACAGTTTCCAATCCAATATAAGAAAGGAAGCAATTGAACAAACCTCTCATCACAAAGTTCTAGGAGTAACAATCGATGAAAATCTCAGCTGGTTCTACCACATATCTCATCTATGCAAATATTTGTCTCAAAGAGTATACCAGTTGACTAAAATTAAACATCTCCTTGACCACAATTCAAGGAAATTATTCTTCCAAGCTTACATACAATCCTCAATAGACTATGCCTCAACCCTATGGGATTCTGCCAGTGCAAACACTATGAAACCGTTACTAAGTCTGTATAAACGTGCTCTCAAACTTATCCTCCTGAAGAAAACAACTTTATTTGAAGTGGATTATACCCAGTTAAATATTCTCCCCCTACACCAAAGACTAAAATATAACAAAGACATTTTTATGTTTAAGATAATGGCAGGAGCTGTCCCCACATCCTTAAGAGATAAGTTCGCAATGAATCATTCCAGAAATACTGAAAAGCCAAGTGTCCCAATCCCAAGAATAGACTTGTTTAAATCTAGTTTACTATACTCAGGCCCTGTGCTGTGGAACTCCCTTCCCGATTCAATTAAAGAGCATCAATCATTGACAACCTTCAAAATTCACCTTCTAATCCACTTGAT
>CM060345.1:24898505-24900799 GCA_030674155.1 Stramonita haemastoma
GGGGGTAGGGGGAGGGTGATGATTGTGTTATACTATTGTCACTAATAGCTGACAGGATATGCATACTGATGTCATTGTGTCTGCAACATAGTATAACGAGTTGTCTGTTGCCGTTAGTGACTGGAGGCCATTTTGGCTGAGATCGTCTATCTCTTTTGCTTTCTTTGTTTCTTTTTATTCTTTTTCTTTGTTTTGTTTTGTTTCTGTTCTTTTCTTTCTTTGTATCTTTTTACGTTTTTGTTTCTTGTTTTCTTTCCTTTTTTTTCCCTTTTTTATATCCTTCTTTTCTTTGTTTTCTGTTCTTTACTTTTTTCTTCTTCTTTTTTTTTCTTTCTTTTTTTCTTTTTTCGTTTTTTTTTCCTTTTTCTTTTCTTTCCTTAACTTTCTTTGTTTCTTTCTTTCTTTGGTTGTTGTTTTTTCTTTTGTTCTTTTTTCTTTTCTTTTCTTTTCTTTTTTTTTCTTTTTTCTTTTCTTTATTTTTTTCTTTACTTTCTTTTTCTTCTTTTGTGTGTGTGGTTTTTTTTTATTTACTTTGTTTTATCTCCCTTTCTTTCTATCCTTTTTTTTTCTTTCTTTCCTTCTTTCTTTCTTTCTATATCTTCTTTCTTTTCCCCTTCCTTCTTTTCCCTCTCTCCCTCCGTTGCTTCTTTTGTTCTTTCAAACCTGCCCTGGGGGTGGCGCTTTGTTGCTTCCCCGCCTCGTCCGTTGTTCTTTCTTCCCACTTTTGCCTTTTTTTTTTTTCCCAAAATTTCGTAAAAAATCTGGTGCCGTTTTTTTTTTTTCTGAGGAACACTGAACTAGCGGACCTGGGTGTGTAGTGAATTGTGCACGGGAAAAAAGAACCCAGGGCAGTTGAAAATTGGGGACAGAAAAGGGGAGGTACCCCCCCCGACATCCTTGCAAAAAATTGAAAATTTTAAAACCCGGCTATCCTGTGTTAGAATGGGGCTACCTTAATAGTAAAGCCCCGCTTAGCCTGGGTTTTTTGGCGTTGGACTCGTAATCTAAAGGTTGGGGGTTCAAATCCCAGCTTTCGGCTATGGCGTTGTCCCTTGAAAAGGCATTTAAAACGGTTTTTTTCCCAAACCTCACCCGGTGTAAAAGGGGTACCAAACCCTTTGTTTTGGGGGGGGTTAACCCGCGATAGAGGGCGTCCTACCGGGGGGAGTCTATGACCTCAGTCGTTAAAAACGCCCAAAAACCGGGGGAAAAAGCCCGGCTGTGAGCCGGGGCCGGGACAGATTTTTTTTTTTTTTTTCTTAATATGGAAAGGGGGAAAACGGTTTTTAATGAAAAAAGTTCACCAGGTGAACCTCGCTCTCAGCCAGAAAAGGAAAAAAAAAACAAAAATAAAAAATAAAAAAAAAATAAAAAACAAAAAAAAACCCCAAAAAAAACAAAGGAGCTTTTTAAACCCCCCCCCCCCCCCCGAAAAATATTAAATTTAAAAGGGGGTGGTAGGTTAGGTGGGGGGGTTTGGGTTTTTAGTGGAGGAGAACGCAACAAGAGGGGGGAGAAGGGGACAGATACAGGGAAAGGCAGGCGGAGAAACAGAAAGACGACAAAGAGACGGGGGACTATCTCTCTCTGTAAAAATATAAATATATACATATTTAAAAATACATACAAAACATACATACATCATACATACATACATACATAAAATACAAAACTACAACAAAAACCCTCATACATACATACATACATACATCATCATACATACATACATCAAAAAACAAACATACAACATAATCAAATACACACATTTAATATAAATTATATATATATATATATAACAAATATATTTCACATATGTTATAATACCAACTAACATTACAGTCTTTAATCCTAATAAATCATTCACGGGGAAATTTTTTCTGGGTTATGGGGGAAATGCTTTTGGTTATTGAACAACGAAAATCTATTACCCTGACTCCTTTTCTTTTTTTTTTGTTTTTTTTTTTTTTCTCTCACCTGTTTGTCATTATCTATCTGCTCTGTCTATCTGTCTTTTATTATGCTGCTGTGTCTATCGTCCTCATAGTCTTCGTTTTGTCTGTCTCTTCTCTCCGTTTTTCTGCCTGTCCCCGTTCCTGTCTCTCTGTCTCTGTCTCTCTGTCCCCTCTGTTCCGTCTCTGCTCGTCTCTTCTCCTTTTTTCCTCCTTCTCTCTTCCTCTTTTTTTCCCCCTTTTTCTCCACTTTTCTCTCTCTCTCCCTCTCTCTCTTTTTCCCCTCTCTCCTCCCGTTCTCTCCTCTCTCTCCTTCTTCTCTCTCTTTCTCCCTTTCCCATCTAC
>CM060345.1:24903399-24905899 GCA_030674155.1 Stramonita haemastoma
TTAATCAGGCAAATGGAGACACAGACATGTGGACATACAAGCAAAATATATATTTTTTGGCTACCCGACATGAGTGGTTTAATATCTAGTGTTAGAATTGTGAAATAAAAATGGAATCAAATAACCAATTCTATTCATATTCCTAGTTCTCAAACAAACATTCAACACCTTAACCATAATATGGGTGTACAAAATACAAACTGTAAACTCAATTTTAGCTAATACCATGACATGTTGTTGTTGTTGTTGTTGCAGATGACTTCAGTTCTCCAAAATGTCCAAGGGCGAACCAAGAAAGCTAAAATCAAGACAGAGGTCTCGTCAGCACAGACCAACACAGCTGCCAACACAGATTATGCAGCTGAACTTGGAAATGCCCAAGACGTACCTGAGACAGGTGTATTCCGAGAAGAGTCAACTGAACATTTTGAGAACATCCAGTGCAAACAGGAAACCACTGATTACTGGTACACTAACGCTTGGAATAATGAAAATGGTGACACTGCCTGTACTTGTAACTGTAACCACCATGCAGATGTTCATAATACAAACGTCACTGCCTTGGCTGAATATGGAATCTTTTCTACAGGTAATTCTTTCCCAGGTGAACCCAAAATGACCAAAGACACGTGTGACTTCACTGTGTGTGTTCCCAAATCCCTGTTCTCAAAGGCTTTTATAGATGGGCTTGGTGTTGTAGAGTTAAAGAATAGCATAGAAAGATTTTTATACAACACAAATAAAAACGAAGAAGACATATCCAGACACTACAGAACTGTTCATAGTCAGATCACAGCAGATGACTTTGACACAATTGAAAGAACAGAAACAGGAATTGTAGAAAAACAACATAAACAATACACATGCATGAAGTGCAGTGAGGATTTTATCTGTACATTTTCTGTTAAGCAGCATCTTTTAGCTCACTCAGGTTTAAATCCATACCTTTGTGAAAAGTGTACATCATCCAGTCAGACATCAGACTGTAAAAGACAGGTAAACCTGGAAACCATTCCTGACATTGGAGAAGTCACTGAACAAAACACCGCTGGCAAAAGTCCACAGGTAAAGCACACTGAACAGGAGACACACTTGTGTGATGACAGTGAGATAACAATTAGTAACAAGTGTAATGTTGAAGAGCATAGGTCAATTCACACAGGACAAAAGTCATACACATGCATAAACCATGGAATATGCTTCAAAAGGGAATTTAATTTTGACAGACACAGGCACATGGATGAGAAACAAAACCCAATCAATTGTGTTGACTCTGGAAAGCCTTTCAGTTTAAAATATAATTTAGATAATAAAAGACGAACTAATGTAAAGCGCAAGCAAATAAAGTACTATTTCTGTGAACAAGTTTTTAATACAAAAAACAAATCAAGCAGGCAAAACACAAATGCACAAAACAATGACAGGATGGACAATGATAATCTTACACCTGCCCATACAGGTGAGGTTAAAGATGTTGGCTGTGACACAACTCATGGTAAATATAGGGCTTCAGAAACATTGATGAGTAAAACCACTGCTGCCAACAGACCAACAGTAATGCACACAACACAAAAGACACCCTCTATACCTGGGAGTAGTCGCAATCCTCATTATACCCTTACCTTCAACACTGATGTGACTCCACACAACTCTGACTTCACTGGGAACATGGGCACTATGGCTGGCAATACAGGACAGCTTCACAGTACCAGCAGTGACACACCTCAGAATGAGGGAACTGCTGTAGGTGTAAAGGGGACATCTTACCAGTGTAACAAGTGTGGAAAAATCTTCAGTAGAAAGGAGTATTTAAAAAGACACATGGATGTCCACACAGGACAGAAATCTTTCCAGTGTAACAAATGTGGAAAATTATTCCGTAGAAAAGATAATTTAAAAACACACATGGATGTCCACACAGGACAGAAATCTTTCCAGTGTAACAAATGTGGAAAACTCTTCCATAGAAAACATCATTTAAAGGTTCACATAGATGTCCACACAGAAGAAAAACAGTATAAGTGTCAACAGTGTGAAAAGGTATACAAACACAAATTAGATCTGAGCAGACACAAACGTCTACACACTGGAATAGGACTTCACAATTGCCAATATTGTGATACAACGTTTACTAAAAAACAGGATTTAACAAGGCACATCAGAACCCACACAGGGGAAAGGCCTTACACTTGTAATTTCTGTGGAAAAAAGTTTTCCAGAAAAGGAACTTTAAGCAGACACATGCTATATCACACAAAAGAGTGGCCACACAAATGCCCACTCTGTGAAAAGGGATTTTCATGCAAAAGCCGCTTAACCAAACACATGTCAACCCATGCAGACAGTGGCCACAGTGTACAGACTGCAGAACAACTTCAGTTCAGTAAGACACAAGCAACACCACACAGGACCGATAAAGTAACACTTCTAAACATACCACTAAAAGATACAGCTAAAAGTGTTCTCATAACATAGCAACCACAACCTAGTTCATATTACA
>CM060345.1:24910899-24915899 GCA_030674155.1 Stramonita haemastoma
GAGGAAAGGGTATTGTTGGCAATGTATTGGAAAAGGAAATTCAGGGGATCAATACTTGTATGCTAGTAGGAACCCATGACAAAGTACCAAAAACATGTGCACATAGCTGTTATGTTTAGACACCATCTTTAAAGTCAGAATGTTAGGACATAAATGGCTGGGGGTTGGGGCTGGGTGGATGTTAGTCAAATATGCAAAAACCTCACCTTTGGTAAGCTTCAGAGTTATAAATGAGAAACAACAAAAAATACATTATTAGCGGGATTTTCATGATTTTACCTACCAAAACTTGTCTTATTCATTTTGGTCAGGTTATTTCTAGGTCATTTAAAGTTTGTTTGTTTTTTTAAATACATGACAAGGAATTGTTGCTGGTAACCAGAAACAAAGAAACTTAAGTAAGGAGTGGGAAAGTGAGTGGGAAATGGTTGGTTAGTTATTGACATTTTCCATGACTCTAATGTAGCCTTTGATACAGGTTTTATTACAAATACAATGAATGTGCATGGGGAGGGGGATATAAAGGTAGCATCTCTTGTGCATATTGTTTTGCTATATATGAGCTTTTTGGAAGTAATTTCTAAGATTTATTGTTTAGTGCCTTTTCTTCTGTTTGTGTTTTTTTTAATACGACAAAAGGACACACAGTCATGTGGACATTTAAGCAAAATATATACATTTTTGGCTACTTGCCTTGAGTGGTTCAACATCTAGTGTTAGAATTGTAAAAGAAAAATAGAAACAAATCTTCAATTCTTTTCATATTCCCAGCTTTCAAACAAACGACACCTTAACCATAATATGTGTATACAAAATACAGACTGTCATCTCAATTCTAGCAAATACCATGATATGTTGTTGTTGTTGCAGATGAATTCAGTTCGCCAAAATGTCCAAGGGCGACCAAGGGAATCTAAAATCAAGACAGAGGCCTCTTTAGCACAGACCAACACAGCTGTCAAGACATACTATGCAGCTGAACATGGAAATTCCCAAGACACACCTGAGACAGGTGTATTCCGAGAAGAGTCAACTGGACACTTTGAGAACATTCAGTGCAAACAGGAAACGACTGAGTACTGGCACACTGACACTTGGAATAATGAAAATGCTGACACAGCCTGTACTTGTAGCTGTAACAACCATGCAGATGTTCATAATGCAAACATAAACATCACTGCCACAGCTGAATATGGAATCATTGATGAATGTGGAATCCTTTGTACATGTGTTTCTTTGCCAGGTGAAGTCAAACTGACCAAGGACACATGTGACTTCACATTGTGTGTTCCCATATCCCTGTTCTCAAAGGATGTTGTAGATGGGCTTGGTGTTGAAGAGTTAAAGAATAGCATAGAAAAAATTATATTCAACACAAATAAAAACGAAGAAGACCTATCCGGAATCTACAGAACTGTTCATAGTCAGATCACAGCAAACGACTTTGACACAACTGAAAGAACAGAAACAGGAACTGTAGAAACACAACATGAACAATACACATGCATGAAGTGCAGTGAGGATTTTATTTGTACATTTTCTGTTAAACAGCATATTTTAGCTCACTCAGGTTTAAAGCCATACTTTTGTGAAACGTGTACATCATCCAGTCAGACGTCAGACTGTAAAAAGCAGGTAAACCTGGAAACCATTCCTGACATTGGAAAAGTCATTGAACAAAACACTGCGGGCCACAGTCCACAGGTAAAGCATGCTGAACAAGAGACACACTTGTGTGATATCAGTGTTATACCAATTATTAACGAGTGTAATGTTGAACAGCATAGGTCAATTCACACAGGACAAAAGTCATACACATGCACAAACCATGGAAGAAGCTTTAAAAGAGAATTTGATTTGACAGAAACAGGCAATTGGATGAGAAACAAAACGCATTCAATTGTGCTGACTCTGGAAACACTTTCAGCTTAAAAAATAATTTACATAACCACAAGCGAACTCATACACAACACAAGCAAAACAAGTACTCTTCCTGTGAACAAGCATTTAGTCAAAACAACAATTCAGGCACGAAAAACACAAATGCAGAAAAAAAATGACTGCAACCAAGCTTTGTACAAGAGGGAGCAAACAAATGCCAATAGAAAGCCAAATTCGTACAACCTACGAAAAAGAAAATTTTCGACAGATGGAAGAAAAGAAAGGTGCAAAATACCTGCACAGTGTCATAACAGGGTGGACAATGATAATCTTACACCTGCTCATACAGGTGAGGTTAAAGATGCTGAGAGAAACACAAATCAGGGTAGACATAGGGCTTTAGAAACACGGATAAATAAAACCACTGCCGTGAATAGATCGATGGAAACGCACACAACACAAGAGACACCCCCTGTACCTGGGAATAGTGGCCACCCTCACCACACCCATCCCTACAACACTGATGTGACTCAACACAACTCTGACTTCACTGGAAACATGGGCACTGTGGCTGGCAATACAGGACAGCCTCACAGTACCAGCAGTGACACACCTCAGAGTAAGGGAACTGCTGTAGGTGCAGGCAAAAGTTCTTACCAGTGTAACAAGTGTGGAAAAATCTTCAGTAGAAAGTACTGTTTACAAAGACACAAGAAGGTCCACACAGAAGAGAAACTATACAAGTGTCAATATTGTGAAAAAGCATACAAGCACACACGCGATCTAAAGAGACACACACAACTACATGCTGGAGAAGGACTCTACAATTGCCAATTTTGTGATAAGGTGTTTCCCAGGATAGACCATTTAAAACGTCACATCAGAACCCACACAAGAAAAAGGCCATACACTTGTAGAATCTGTGGAGTTGAGTTTACCCAAGAAGGACCTTTAAAGAGACACGAACTACTTCACACAAAAGAGAACATGGGTACTATGGCTGGCAATTCAGGACAACTTCACAGTACCAGCAGTGACACACCTCAGAATGAGGGAACTGCTGTAGGTGTAAAGGGGAAATCTTACCAGTGTTACAAGTGTGGGAAAATCCTCAGTAGAAAAGGTAATTTAAAAATACACATGGATGTCCACACAGAAGAAACACAGTACAAGTGTCCACAGTGTGAAAAGTCATTCAAGCACAGATCACAACTGAGCAACCACAAACATCTACACACAGGAATAGGACTCCACAATTGCCAATATTGTGATACAACGTTTACTACAAAACAGGATTTAACAAGGCACATCAGAACCCACACAGGGGAAAAGCCATACACTTGTAATTTCTGTGGAAAAAAGTTTACCAGAAAAGGAAATTTAAGCAGACACATGCTATGTCACACAAAAGAGTGGCCGCACAAATGCCCACTCTGTGAAAAGGGATTTTCATGCAAAAGCCACTTAACCAAACACATGTCAACCCATGCAGACAGTGGCCACAGTGTACAGACTGCAGAACAACGTTCAGTTCAGTAAGACACAGGCAACACCACACAGGACCCATAAAGTAATACTTCTAAACATACCACTAAAAGATACAGCTAAAAGTGTTATCATAACATAGCAATCACAACCTAGTTCATATTACATGTGATGTCTTGACAAAAAAAGCACAAAAAATAGTATGCAATAATGTTTATGAATCCTGGTAATGTATACGTCAGTTTTTCTTAATGTAGAGTAAAACCAAATCTTGAAGTTTGTCCCTAAAGCATGCACATGTGTGGTTTTATTCTATTATGGGTTTACATTTTCCCTCCAAAATTGTATGGCAGCTTAAAAACACAGTTTAGATAACACAGTAGCATGAATATTCACATTTTCAAGGATCAGGATGTTGAAGTCATTAGGCTTTTTCTTCTCCAAATTATTGTTTGGTGCTATGTGCTGGAATTGCAGTGTCATTCTTTTTATTCTTGTAATGTTCTTTAACTGTAAAAAGTGTATATTTGAATTGCTCCAACACTAGTTCATATTCAAGTTTATGTGTTAAAGTTCAACAGGAAGTAGCCCAGTCTGATTTTATGGTGGTAGCTGCATTCCTGCATCCTGTGTGTTGCACATTGTGTGTGTTTGTGTGCATGTGTGTCTATGTGTGTGTGTATGTGTGTTTGTGTGTGTGTTTTGTGTGTCTGTGGCTGTTTACTCACAGGCGTGTGTGCATGCATGCATGTGTCCGTGCGTGTGTGTGTCTTTGTGCGTGGACTATTTCAGGTGTAATTATAAATCCATTTAAGAGTATAAGCTTTAGGTACGTTTTTAACTGTTTTTTAATGGTATATTTATTACAACGTCGGTGTTCTAAGGTTTATTATTTTTGTAATGGTGAGCAATATTCTGCTTAAATTATAATGAACCATAAATGGAGTACCACATATAACGCATTTGTAAAGACTGACTAGAGTTATCATGATGCCAAAAAAATTACTTGGATGCATTTTGCTTTTTATTCACACTCTCAACAGCTACCAGCCAAGGTGGGAAACTGGAGCTAAATTTTAGATTTTTTTCTTGTATAAACCTATCTATATCTTGATTTTTTTCCAAATAAAGAATGTTATTTTAAAAACATGCCTCTTTGTCATAATTGACTGGATGAAATTAGATACAGGAATATATATTTGTGACGCTCCACCACATAATAAGTCGGAGTGCACCAGAGGCCAATTTTTAGTTATTGACATGTGATAAATGTGCAATACATTGGCTATCAAATACAAAAAACAGGTTGAAAATCGGACAATTCTGTGCAAAGTTATTACAAATTGAAATGATAGACTGCAGGATGTGACAAAATGAGAAACGGGCAAGTTTATTTTCGTAACAGATTGTCAGAATGAGGGCTTGGGTATTTTCAAATCACATTTAAAAGCAAAAGAAATAAAAATTATGCCTTGATATTTCATCATAAGGTAGATAAACTGATATGGTTTAATAATCAATCAAAATCTCAAAATTAACAACTTTACCCCCACCTGCCTTTAATGGCTCCTAGCGCAAAATTGGGTAATGTGCTAAGCGACTCATTCCGTGGTGGAGCGTCACATTTCTTCATT
>CM060345.1:24923399-24940899 GCA_030674155.1 Stramonita haemastoma
CCAATTTATGTAACCCCCATATTTCAGATGAGTATAGTAAAATTGGCTGTATTTTGATATCAAAGATCTTGAAAAATGTTTCAGCATTAATTTCTTTATATTTATTGAAAACCCTATTTAGTTCTACAACAGCTTTCTTTCCCTTTGTCACAAGGTGATCTGTGCCTAGCTTAGCACTAAGTTTTGTTGTAAAATTAAACCCCAAATAGCAATATTTGTTCACCACTTCTAATTTGAAATTATCGAAAACCCATTGTTCTTTTTTTCCAAGAAAACCCCCTTTTCTAAAGACCATTACTTTGCTTTTTTCAGAATTAACATTTAATTGCAAATCATCACAACAAGATTTCAATACATTCAATTGGTTTTGTAAACCTCCAGGAGTACTTGAAATAAGAACCACATCATCTGCAAAAAGTAAAATGAAGACTTCCATAATGTCAGGTACTAGTTGTATTCCATGTTTACCTTTCTTATTTATAGACTCAGATAAATGGTTAATAAATATCGAAAAAAGAGTAGGGCTTAACACACATCCTTGTCTCACACCAATGGGGCATTCAAAATATTCAGACAATTCACCGTTTGCACGTATACATGAAAATAATGTTTGATACATAGCTGACATTGCTGCAAGAAACTTTCCCTTTACTCCCTGATTTTGGATGCACTCTATAAGTAAATTATGTTTAACAGAATCAAACGCTTTTTTGAAGTCTATAAATGCAACATATAATTTTCGACCTTTCTTATTCATGTACTTCTGAACAAATGCATACAGGTTAAAGATCTGATCAATAGTGGAGTACTTTTTCCTGAAGCCTGCCTGATTTTCAGATATCATTTGGTTATTTTCAAGCCAAGAATACAGCCTATTGTTTAATATTGAAGTAAAACACTTGGATAAGATACTCAACAAAGAGATTCCCCTATAATTGTCCAAGTTATTAGGATCCCCCTTCTTAAAAATGGGAACTATGATAGCCTTAGCCCAGGCTTGTGGGTAAATACCTTTGTCAAAAATAGTATTGAATAAATTTATAAGAAAACCATGTACCTCTTGGCCTCCATTCTTCAACATTTCAGCAGTTATTTCATCAAGGCCACTTGCCTTTCCACATTTCAATTTGTCTATTGCTCTTTTCAGTTCTTCTTCTGAAATTTTTTGGTTAAGTTCATGGTCTGTTTCTTCTAATAGGTCTATATCACTGTGACAGTGATTAAAGCTAGAACTTCTGTTGCTTTGAAAAACAAACTTGAAATGGTTGACCCAATCAGCTGTTTCTATATTGTTCTTGAAAAAAAGTTCTATTGCCACACCCCATGTTTTTTAACTCTCTCCAAAAATTTGGAGAATCAGAAATATTGTTAACTAAGCTTTCAGCCTTTAATTTTCTGAAGTTTTGTCTTTTTGTCTTCAGTAGCTTTTTGTACATTTTCCTTGCCTGCACATAACCAATTCTATCGTCTTCCTGCCTAGTCCTTCTAAATTGCCTTAAAGTGCTTCTTACTGTCTTTTTTGCTTCCCTACAATCTCTATCAAACCATTCAGATCTCTTTCTCTGCCCTTTGCGAAATTTAACATACATACACTTGCTGGCTTCAGTTAAACATTCTACAAATATCGACAAAGCTCTATCAACATCAAAGTGCAACAAATTCAGAGCATCTGCTATTCTATTTTTGCTGTCGTCACTTCTTAATGCACTAATAAAATTATCATTTTTTGTATCATCCCATCTAAGTTTTTCTACAATAGATGTACTTTCTTCTATGTCCCTGGTTCTATTACAATCATCAATTATGTTATTCTTCTGTTTCATTTTCATAACAACAGGCAAATGATCCGATTCTGATATGTTTTTTACATCAATAGCAGTAATATCAATCAATACAAGCAGTTCACAAGACATAACAAATAGTCTATGGTACTTGCCCCAGAACCTGCAATATAAGTATAACTACCATCAAAATCATATTTACATAAACCATTTAAAATTACACAATCAAACATATTACAAACCTCAAGTAATTGGTTTCCAAAAGTATTTGTGAGAAGGTCATCTGACTGTCTAGAAAATTCATAAACAGAGCTAGTAATATCAGGGTTGTGAAAGTTGAAATCATCAACATCAAAAGAATAGTTATAACTGGCTGTCCTTGCATTAAGGTCACCTATAAGTAGAATATGAAAACTGCCATAAAACTCCTGCATATCTAATATAGTCTGTTCCAGTACTTCTAAACCAAATCCATTATGCTCATCTCTCCAGTGAACAGAGTCATGAGGTGGAATGTATGTACAGATAAACATGATATGGTGGTCAGTGGAAAACATGTCTTTGTGAACTTTAATAATAACTGCATGTTCATTTTTATCTGCAATCTGTTCAATGTATGTTTCAAACTTTTTTCTAACCATAACAATAATTCCTCCTGAATATCTTCCATGGTGTGATAACTTCCTAGCCTTTAGTGTAAAAATGACATAATCATCAAATAACGGTGAAGAAAAATCAGTAGCAATGAAAGTCTCCGTTAAACAAATGAAGTCATGTAACAAAAGAAAGTCAATGAAATCATCATTTTCCAGTTTGTCAAGCAAACCATTGACATTATAATTCAAAAACTCAAATTGGGGATTAATTACAGTATGTACATCCAAAGCTGTCCCTCTATTAGGGGCATTTTGCTGAGGAATCCTTGCTGACCTGCAAGGTGAGTTGTCTCTGCTGATATTACGAGACACAGTGACCCGGCCGAATCCCTATTTTTTGTTTTGTGGCCCAGTGTTTGGCTTTTTATCATTTTTGTGTTTATTCCCTGAGCACCCTTCATTCTCTTTGGAGCCATCAGATGCTGCTGCTCTCCTTAGGGAATCCAGAATACTGCTCTGGCTACCTGCCCTGTTGGTCATGGCAGTTTTTTGCTGTTGACCTGACTGCTTGAGATATGCAGTACGCCTTTTAGGCCTGTCCTGCATAGTTGCCCTAGTGGGTGGGATTTTCTGGGTGTCATTACCTTTACATCTTTCAGGCTGCCTATCTTCTACTGTGGCTTGTTGTTGTAAACTATCCTGTGTCTCTGCATGAGCAGTACAACCATGGCCACCAGGAGTGACCAGATTTTCAATGTTGTCATTATCATAGGCGCTGCTATGTTCTAATACAGGGTTGTCTGTTTTGTCTTGATCTGAATATTGAATGTCTATTTCAGGTTGTTGGGCACTGTTGAAAGCCCTGTCAATGTCATCGTCTTTCCTACTAACTGACTCTTTGTTTGTCATTTGTTTGTCAGAATCATCTAAAGCCAGATTGAGAGCATGCGTGTTACTGCTGTCACTTGTTATGTCATCAATGTTGTCGTCTTGGTCAGTCCTGTTGTGCACAAAGTCAACATTTAAAACAGCATGATCATATATGTCAGCAGCTTTGCCTTTTCCTGTTTGTCCTATAACATCACTATGCTTTTGTGCTTTACTGACATAGTTTTTAACATGCAAGTGCTGGACACTCTGTCTCTGACCAATGCCTGGGGAGTGTCTGAGACTTGTCTTCTTGTTGGGCTGTCTACCTTTGTCCAGCTTATCAGAGGACACATTACTGTCTTTGTTTTCTGTTCTTCCTTGTTTAGTCACTTCACAGTATGATCGAGTGCCTGGGACCACAGGTCTTTGGTTGCATTGCTGTCCTGGGGGATATTCCTGTCTTCCCCATGTACCATCTGTACTTTCCACTTGAGGCATGTTGATGCTAGCTTCATTACAGTCTTTTGAATGGTGTCGTAGGTTGCCATTCGGTGGATGACCAGGGTCCCTCTGCTCCACTTCACGAACTGATGGGGCATCAGTTCTTCCTGGCTGCCCTTGGTAGCTGCGACTGGCACCTCCTCTGTTGGTGGACCAACTCCTGCCTCTGAAGTTCTGTCTGCTCAAGAAGTAGTGTTGATCCTCCCTGCTGAAAGCTCTGTCATCAGGGTGAAGCGAGTGGGGAGGATGGACTTGACGTCTATCCTTGATTTGCAGTTTGCCATTATAGATGTAGGCAATCTTGCCTTGATTACGGTGGAAATTCACCATTTCCCTTTGATGGTAAGTGAGATCAGAGGCCACATTGATCCCATCCTGCCTCAGATTGTCTCTAAGCTGTCTGTTGCTAAGCACCGCCATTTTGTCTGCCCAATGACAGAATTTCACGATAATTGGTCTAGGGGAGTTTCCCTGGGGACGAGGCTTACCTAGCCGGAAGGCCTTCACAAAATCTTCCTGTCGCCATGTGTTCACAGAGCCAAAGAAATTCAGCATATCAGTAACAATGTCTGCTGTTGTACTGCTGTCTTCTCTTTTGTTTTCTTCTACGTTTATAAACAAAAGGTTGCATGCTTTGGAATCTTGCTCCATCTGTTCTTGATTGCGTTCCATTTTCTGAACCCTGTCCATCAGCATCTGTTTTTCTTCTTTCAAATCTTCTATTTCATCCCTGTTTTCTTCTACACATTTTTTCACATTACCTAACTCCTCTAATACACGTTTGAAATTACTGTCAAGCTGCACAAACTTTTCATCAATGGTGGTTTTTATGTATGACGACTGAAGCTGTAGTTCTTGGTGAATCTGATTAAAGCGCCAGTCAAAAAAATACATTAAATTGGGTTGTTGATCTTGTTCCATCATTTTCAAATTCAAGTACCTGTAGTTGTGTAGTTTGAAAAGCAATTCAAGGGCCTGTTATCTTTAAAAAAAAAAAAAAAAAAAAAAAAAAAAACTCAGGCTACTCTGCTTTGGCCTACATAATTTCCAGATCGTAGCCTTGCACTTTCACACGCAAGTTGCACGTGCAATGATTTTTTTTTAAAGATGCTTTCGGAACAGCTGACGTCTGTTTACATGTACATCACAGATCCTCTTCAGTATCCTTACTAATTCTTCAGTCACTCGAATTGACCTTCCAGTTTAGAGTTGGAACTAAACGTTGGCACAAACAGGAACAGATATCCACAAACAGTAACCACACCAAAATTCACGACAATACATGTCTTCTAAACATGATAATTTCCTTATTAAAGCAGAGAGCAGCCTGCACACGTCAGCCACCTGTCAACAACCCATCGCCAACGAGAGAGAGAGAGAGAGAGAGAGAGAGAGAGAGAGAGAGAGAGAGAGAGAGAGAGAGAGAGAGAGAGAGAGAGAGAGAGAGAGAGAGAGAGAGAGAGAGGAAACTCGAAACTCCAAATTTTAAACAGGGTAATTGGATAAACCAGAGGCTTCTTTACACCAGGCCCTCATGGGCAAAAATGAAACAAATATGAATAAATCAATGATAATAAACAAATAAATGTAAGATAGCAAAAAACAATCAATCATTCATATTGTCATCTAATTACTGATAATCAGGAAATCATTGAAAAATGACATAAGTTAACAAATCAAATGAATAAGCAAAACCAGTCAAACATGAAAAACTCCCCTCCCATAAACAGTTCATCCCCAAAAGTCACGACACAACACCCTTCCACCCACACCCACACTGCATAAACACACACACACACACACACACACACACACACACACACACACACACACACACACACACACACACACACACACACACACTCACTTACTCACTCACTCACTCACAACACACACACACACACACACACACACACACACACACACACACACACACACACACACACACACACACACCACACACACAAACAGACACAAATCACCCTGAGTACATATCCATACACATGTACAGTTTGTCCGATACAATGGGAAATGCTTAAAGAATAATCATGAAAATAAGCATTACATCCTTTCAGACACAGCCACAACAAAGAAACCAACCAACCAAACAAACAACCCCCCCAAAAAAACAAAACAAAGCAACAAACAAACAAAAAAACAAACACAAAAAAAAACAACGACCAAAAAAAAACCTACATAAGAGAGAGAGAGAGAGAGAGAGAGGAGAGAGAGAGAGAGGAGAGAGAGAGAGAGAGAGAGAGAGAGAGAGAGAGAGAGAGAGAGAGTACTGCCTGAGAGACAGACAGACAGATAGATAGAAAGAGACAGAAGGAGTGAGAGAGAAGGTTGATGTGTGAGTATCAAAGGAATGGAAAGGGGTGCAGTTGGCAATGTATTTAAAAAATAAATTCAGGGAATCAATCATTGCTAAGAACAGAAAAAGCCCTTTATGTCACTCTTCTATTAAAGTACAATAAACACAAAGCAAATGGCAGTTCTAACAATTTCTAACAAAATCAATTATCCCATATAAAAATGTTAAAAGAAGATTAGTTACTGAATTTCACATAAGAAAATTATTATGGCCTGCCTGTGTGTGTTTGAGTGTGTGTGTTTGTCTGTGTGTGTGTGTGTAAGTTAGTGTGTGTGTGTGTGTGTGTGTGTGTGTGTGTGTGTGTGTGTGTGTGTGTGTGTGTGTGTGTGTGTGTGTGTGTGTGTGTGTTTTGGATTGGCAAACACATACACACACAGTAATATAAAAAAAATGTCTTTTGCCCTTTTGCAAACAATTATCTATTCATTTTCTTTTCACTTTGATTCATCAAATGCTTATCTAATGATAATAAAGGTGTGTATGAAGGATACACTATGACTTGTTCATTAACAGTTTCTCTGCTACCTTTTATCTGTTTTGCAGAAGACTCCAGCTGACCAAGACTTTCCCTTCACAAATCCAGGTATACTCAGCACAGAAGAAAGAGAACTGCGGTTTTCTTTAGCACTGGAGTTAATTGCAGAGTATGGTCAATCCACAAGAGATGAACATGTTCCCTACTTGCCTGAGACATGGGGTCACAGTGAAATGATACCTGGAAACTATGACGTCATTCAGCATAGTGATACTGCCACAGGATACCAGCACAATGCAGACAGTAACAGTGGATCCCTGCACAATACCACTTCCATCAACTGTGACCACACTGGATATATACACACAACAGCTGGACAGGTAAGTGATTGAACTCAGTGAATGATTATGAGGTTGAAACTATTTCCAGTTTGAATTTCTTAAGAGCCTTCAGCTGTTTTGTTTTAATGTGGTCTGTAATCAACATAAAAGAAAAATGATTCACCAGCTGCAATTTTGGAGTTGTTAACACCTTGGGCTACGGACTAGAAAGTCATGGGTTTGTATCCAATTACAGGCATATCTACTTTTGGTCAATCATCAATCATTGTGCAATGCATGACCCTTGTCTCTGATATCAGAGGCTTCAGTTGCTCTGATCTCATGGTGACCTCAGCTTTGGTTTCCCCTAACACCACTGTGCCTGTAGTGAGTTTGTGTTAAAGATAAAGTATAAAAAAAAAAAACATGCACACAGCTGTTATGTTTAGACACCATCTTTAAAGTCAGAATTTTAGGACATAAATGGTTGGGGGGTGGGGGTGGGGGTAGGTTAGTCAAATATGCAAAATCCTCACCTTTGGTAAGCTTCAGAGTTCTAGACAAGAAGCGGGGAAAACATCATTACAGTATTCAAGAGATTGTCATGTTTTGGGGTTTACATTTTCCCTCAAAACTAGTATAGCAGCTTACAAAAAGTTGTCTTATCCATTTTGGTCAGAATATTTCTAGGCCAGTCAAAGTATTTTTGTTTAATACATGAAAAAAATTGGTTGCTGATATCCAGAAACAAACAAATTGAAGAGTGGGAAGCTGAGTGGGGAATGGTTGGTAAGTTATTGACATTTTACATGACTCTAATGTAGCCTTTAATGCAGGCTTTATCACAAATACACAGAAGGGAGGGGGTGTAAGGGCACCACCTCTTGTGCATATTGTTTTGACTAAGATGCACAGTGAGAGTTACTGCTATTAGCAAGAATGTTACTCTAGAATTTATTGCTTATTGCCTTTTCTTCTGTGTTTTTTTAATAGACAAAAGGAGACAAAGACATGTTGACATTCAAGCAAAACATACACATTTTTGTGTACTTGACTTGAGTGGTTCAACATCAAGTGTTAGAATAGTGAAACAAAAAGAAACAAATCACCAATTCCATTCACATCCCTAACTCTCAAACAAACATTCAGCACTTTAACAGTAATATGGGTAAACAAAATAAAGACTGTCATCTCAATTCTAGCAAACACCATGATATGTTGTTGTTGCAGATGACTTCAGTTCTCCAAAATGTCCAAGGGCGACCCAGGAAAGCTAAAATCAAGACAGAGGACTCTTCAGCACAGACCAACACAGCTGTCAACACAGATGATGCAGCTGAATTTGAAAATGTCGAAGACGTACCTGAGACAGGTATATTCCAAGAAAAGTCAACTAGACACTTTAAAAACATTCAGTGCAAACAGGAAACCACTGAGTTCAGGCACACTTTCGCTTGGAATAATGAAAATGATGACACTACCTTTACTTGTAACTGTAACCACAATGCAAATGCTCATAATGCAAAAGGAAACGTCACTGCCACAGCTGAATATGGAATCACTGCTGAATATGAAATCATTTGTACATGTCTTTCTTTGCCAGGTGAAGTCAACATGACCAAGGACACATGTGACTTTACTGTGTGTGTTCCCGAATCCCTGTTCTCAAAGGTTGTTATAGACGGGCTTGGTGTTCAAAAGTTAAAAAAATAGTATAGAAAGATTTATACACAACACAGATAAAAACAAAGAAGATATATCCAGACACTACAGAACTGTTCAGAGTCAGATCACAGCAGACAACTTTGACACAACTGAAAGAACAGAAACAGGAGTTGTAGAAACACAACATAAACACTACACATGCATGAAGTGCAGTGAGGATTCTATCTGTACAATTTATGTTAAGCAGCATCTTTTAGCTCACTCAGCTTTAAAGCCATACCTCTGTGAAAAGTGTACATCATCCACTCAGACTTCAGACTGTAGAAGACAGGTAAACCTGGAAACGATTCCTGACATTGGAGAAGTCACTGAACAAAATACTGCTGGCAACAGTCCACAGGTAAAGCACACTGAACAAAAGACACACTTGTGTGACGACAGTGAGATAACAATTAGGAAAATATGTAATGTTGAAGATCATAGGTCAATTCACACAGGACAAAAGTCATACACATGCATAAACCATGGAAGACGCTTCAAAAGGGAATTTAATTTTGACAGACACAGGCACATGGATGAGAAACAAAACCCAATCAATCGTGCTGACTCTGGAAAGCCTTTCAGCTTAAAATATAATTTAGATAATAACAGACGAACTCATACAAAGGGCAAGCAAATAAAGTACTCTTTCTGTGAACAAGCTTTTAACACAAAAAACAAATCAAGCAGGCAAAACACAAATGCACAAAACAATGACAGGGTGGACAATGATAATCTTAAAGTTGCTCATACAGGTGAGGTTAAAGATGTTGACTGTGACACAACCCATGGTAAATATAGGGCTTCAGAAACATTGATGAATAAAACCACTGCTGCAAACAGACCAACAGTAATGCACACAGCACAAAAGACAACCTCTATACCTGGGAGTAGTCCTAATCCTCATTATACCCTTACCTTCAAGACCGATGTGACTCAACACACCTCTGACTTCACTGGGAACATGAGCACTATAGCTGACAATACAGGACAGCTTCACAGTACCAGCAGTGACACACCTCAGAATGAGGGAACTGCTGTAGGTGCAAAGGGGAAATCTTACCAGTGTAACAAGTGTGGAAAAATCTTCAGTAGAAAGCATGATTTAAAAAGACACATGGATGTCCACACAGAAGAAAGACAATACAAGTGTCAACAGTGTGAAAAGGCATACAAGCACAAATCAGATCTGAGCAGACATAAACGTCTACACACCGGAACAGAACTCTACAATTGCCAACATTGTGATATGACGTTTACTAAAAAATATAATTACAGAAAGCACACCAGAACCCACACAGGAGAAAGGCCATACGATTGTAATTTCTGTGGAAGAAAGTTTACCCAAGCAGGATCATTAAAGACACACAAACTACTTCACACTAAACAGTGGCCACATAAATGCCCACTCTGTGAAAAGGGATTCTTAAGAAAAGATCGGTTTACCAGACACATGTCAACCCATGCAGACAGTGGCCACATTGCACAGACTGCAGAACAACGTGCAGTGGAACATCAAGTTCAGTCAGACACAGGCAGCAACTCACAGGATTGATAAAGTAACACTTGTGAACAGACCACTAAAAGATACAGCTAAAAGTATTATCATAACAAAGCAGCCACAACCTAGTACATTATTACGTGTGCTATTCTTAAAACTAAAGCATAAAAATAAAGTTGTTCAGTAATTCCTGACTCCTGGTCATGTATACAATTCAAGTTTTATGAATGAAGAGTAAAACAAAATTATAAAATGAAGTTTGTTAAACATGTACACGTGTGGTTTTGTCCTATTCTCATTGAGTCGTGTGATTTAATTTTCCCTGAACGTACTATATGCCAACTGAAAAAAAAAACATGATTTAGATAAAAGTGGCATAAACATTCCAATTGTCAAGTATCATGATTTTGAAGTCTTTAGGCTCTTTCTTCTCCAAATTATTGTTTTGGTGCTATGTGCCTGTATTGCAGTGTTGTAATTAATAATGGTCTTTAACTGTAAAGTGTGTGCATTTGAATTATGCCAACACTAGTTTCTATTTAAATTTGTGAGTTAAAATTAATCAGTCCGTTTTTCAGTCTATGTTAAAATTCACCAGTCATATCATAGTCTTTTTTATAGCGCATTTGTGCATAGGGACTTGCGTGCATATGTGCATGCGTGTGGGCGCGCGCGCGCGCGCGCGCGCGCGCGTGTGTGTGTGTGTGTGTGTGTGTGTGTGTGTGTGTGTGTGTGTGTGTGTGTGTGTGTGTGTGTGTGTGTGTGTGTGAGTGTGTGTGAGTGTGTGTGAGTGTGTGTGAGTGTGTGTGAGTGTTGTTTTGTGTTGTGTTGTGTGCATGTGTGCATGTTTGCGTGTGTGTGCGTGTGCGTGTGTGCGTGTGTGCGTGTGTACGTGTGTGTGCACGTGTGCATGTGTGCATGTGCGTGTGTGTGCTCGCACGCACGCGCGCATGTGTGTGTGTGTGTGTGTCTGTCTGTCTGTCTGTCTGTTTGTCTGTCTGTCTGTCTGTCTGTCTGTCTGTCTGTCTGTCTGTCTGTCTGTCTGTCTGTCTGTCTGTCTTTGTGTGTTATTTCAGGTGTCATTTTAAATCCATTTATACCTCAGATTTACGTAGGATTCTTAAATGTCATTTTAGGTAATTTCTATTTTAAGGTTAGTGTCCATAGATTTTTTTTTTATTTGTAATGGTCAGCAACAGTCTGCCTGAATTATGATAAACTACCAAGGGACGAACATATGTGACTTATTTGTATAGAGTGACCAGGGTTATTATGATGTAAAAAAAATGACTTGGATGTGTTTTACTTTAAATTCATACTAAAAGTTAAGTTTTAGAAATCCGTGCTTGTATAAACCTATCTGCATTCTTATTTTTCCAATAAATATTGTTATCTTAAAACATGTCTTTTTGTTATAATTGACTGGATGAAAGTATTTTTAGATACAGGAATGTACCATCCTTCATTTTAGCCATGAGTGAATCCTTCAGAGAGAAGGAATACTAAGAAATATTTTATCAGGAATACAGAGTGTTTGAACATGTCAAATAACAGGAAAAAATATCCCCCCCCCCTCCCCGAACATAGATACACCCAGTCACACACACATACAGGCTTTCAGTCACTCACCCTCTCTGTCTGTCTGTCTCTTTCTGTGTGTGTGTGTGTGTGTGTGTGTGTGTGTGTGTGTGTGTGTGTGTGTGTGTGTGTGTGTGTGTGTGTGTGTGTGTGTGTTTTGTGTGTGTACCTGTCTGTATGTATGTCTCTGTCTGTCTGTCTGTCTGTCTGTCCGTCTATCTGTCTGTCTCTCTCTATCTCTTCCTCTTGCTCTCTCTCTCTCTCTCTTGGAGGGATAGCCTAATGGTCAGAACATTACGCTGGCAATTTGACACCAGGTTCAAGTCCGGTGGAAGAGATTTTTCTCCTAGAGTTAACATCAGTGCTGACTCCACTCTCCTCAAAAGTCCTTGGATGAAACTTTAAACAGTGGCCCAGTGTGGGAACGCACGCAGAACATCTTGCGCACACGTTAAATCCTGTTCCGCTTTTCGTGAAGTAGGCCATCGCGTGCCGGTGGGAAAAGATGACATTTACAAAACTGCATACACACGTGGATTGGATGTTAAAAAACCACAAGAGTGTTTATCCCTTTAGCCTCGATATATAGAATAAAATCTAAACATAAAAAAATCCACACACACATGTGCACAGGCACACAACACAACACAACACAAAACAACACGCAAACACACACACACACACACACACACACACACACAGACCACACACACACACACACACACACACACACACACACACACACACACACACACACACACACACACATGCACACACACAAACGCGCTCGCACCTGCCTGTGTGCACACTCAAACACACATTGGAAAGTCTGGTGGTGAAAGTGATGGGCCTGTGATCTGCTGACTATGGTTTGAATCTTGTTTAAGAGGATTTTTCATCTCTAGGTAACATTTGTTCTGAATCCACTCGTACTCCCTCAAAAACTCCTTTGGTTGAGACAATAAACAAAGGTCCCACATGCAAAGTATTTTGCCCAAACATTAAAACAGGTGCTACGTTTGGAAAGAGTAAGCCATTACCTACTGGTAGGAATGGATGAAAAAATTGACAAAACTGCATGCACAGGGGGACTGGATATGAGTGCTTATTCCATTATCCTCGAAACAATAGAAAAAATGAATAAATAAAGGTACAAGACACACAGAGGACATGTTAGCTTAGTGGTCACAGTGATGTGCATTACACTTAAAAGAAAATATAGAGATTAAAAAAAAAACACACAGACACACAGACACACAGACACAGACACAGCCACACACACACACACACACACACACACACACACACACACACACACACACACACACACACACACACACACACACACACACACATATCACACACACACACACACACACACACACACACACACACACACACACATTCACGCACACTCACACACACACACGCATATGCATGTGCACACGCACATACATACACACATCACATACACACATCAGATACACACACATCAAAGACACACATACACACATACACACACACACACACACACACACACCCATCACACACACACACACACACACACACACACACACACACACACACACAACACAACACACACACACACACACACACACACACACACACACACACACACACACACACACACACAACACACACACACACACACACACACACACACTCACCAGACAAGCAAATAACCAGTCATCAACCCTGCTAGACAGATGGAAAGAAGTAATTCACCAAGCAGCCAACAATATTGACAAAGACAGCTATTGATAAAAAGATATTATCAACAGCTGTCAAAGAAATCAGTGTGAAAACTAGTGCCGATAAGATCAATCTGATGACCAATAATGCCAGGGGCATCAGGGCTAATATCAGGGTCAATGACCAGAAGCCAGAAACTGTTCACAGCTTCAAGTGCTTGGGAGCCATTGTATCAGTTCACAGCTTCAAGTACTTGGGAGCCATTGTATCAGACAATGGGTCCAAGCCAGAAGTAGTATGCAGGATTGCACAGACCATAACAGCTCTGTCAAAACTGGACATCATCTGGAAAGATAAAAAAATACCTGACTCAACTCCAAGATCAGACTAATGCGCTCCCTTGTCATATCTATATTCCTGTAAGCCAGTGAATAATGTCCCTGATGTCTGATTTGGAAAGAAGAGTGGAGGCAGTAGAGATGAGATGCTTCCAGAGACTCCTTGGCATCTCCTACAGAGACCACATAAGCAACGAAGAGAGATGCGTAACAGAATCCAGCAAAGAATTGGTCTCTACAAAAAACTATCAATCATAAAAAACCTAATGGTAGGGGCATGTCACAAGATCAAAAGGACTTGCAAAAACAATACTGCAAGGCACAGTCCAGGGAGGAAGGAAAAGATGTAGACCAAAGAAGAGGTGGGAGGACAACATAAGCCTAGGACAGGTCTAGAACTCAATGAAAATTTGAGAAAGGAGAACATAGAGAGGAATGGAGGGAACAGGTTGTCAAGTCTTCAGGGGTGCCCCAATGGTCACCGGACTAAAGGATGGATGGGTGTATGGATGGATGGATGGATGGATGGATGGATGGATGGATGGATGGATGGATGGATAGATAGATAGATAGATAGATAGATAGATAGATAGATAGATAGATAGATAGATAGATAGATAGATAGATAGATATAGATAGATAAATAGATAGATAGATAAATAGATAGATAGATAGATAGATAGATAGATAGATAGATAGATAGATAGATAGATAGATAGATAGATAGATAGATAGATACATACATACATACATACATACATACATACATACATACATACATACATACATACATACATACATACATACATACATACATACATACATACATACATTCATACATACATACATACATACATTCATACATAGAGAGATAGAGAGAGAGATAGAGAGAGAGAGAAAAGAGAGAGAGAGAGAGAGAGAGAGAGAGAGAGAGAGAGAGAGAGGAGAGGAGAGAGAGAGAGAGGAGGAGAGAGAGAGAGAGAGAGAGAGAGAGAGAGAGAGATAGATAGATAGATAGATAGATAGATAGATAGATAGATAGATAGATAGATAGATAGATAGATCAAAGAAAAAAACAAATGATGTTCACTTTTTTCGAGCTCCTTCACTCCCACCTTGACCAAAGTTGACAGCATGAAGCACGTGCAGCAGGAGAAGATTGTTCACTAACCTAGAACACTGAGCACACTCACTTTTCTGCAAATATATGAGCACAGCTTAAGATATCTTAAGAGCTGGGTGTGTAGTCTGCTGACAGTTTGTGGATGAATGTCATTGCACAAAGATGGACAAGGTAAATATATCTGTTTCTTACCTGTCTGTTTCTCTGTTTTTGTCTGTGCATTGTACAGGTATGTGTTTTACTTTGTGTGTGTTTTCTAGTCATGTGTAAGGCCCACACCATATTGTTTGTCTTGAGAGTGTGGAGATGATAGAGGATGGTAGATGCAGAGGGAAAAGTATACATTACCATTTGTTCCATTTTTAGAATATGCTACTGTTTGGAAGCACATCTGTTAAAAAAGCAATCTTTTATGGTTATTTTTTAAAAAGAAAAGATAATGATGTACCTCAGAGTATTGTGTGTGTGTGTGTGGGGGGGGGGGGGGTTCAAGCTCATTTAAAGTTTTTTCATTAGTTGGTATATTTATTTAAACCAGAGAGAGAGAGAGATAGGGAAAGAGAAAGAGATATTTTACTCTTTTATATAGAGGATAATGGGATAAGCACTCTTGTGCTTTTTTACATCCAGTACCCATGTGTATGCAGTTTTCTAAATGTCATCTGTTCCCATCGGCCCACGATGGCCTACCCTTTCGAAAAGCGAAACAGGATTTAACGTCTGCGCAGGATGTTCTGGTACGTTTGCACGAAACCTCGGTTTAAAGTCTCATCCAAAGAAGTTTTTCAGGGGAGTGGTGTCAGTACTGATGTTAACTCCAGGAGAACAATTTCCTTGACAGGACTCAACAACTTGCCAGCGCAATGTTCTGACAACTAGGCTATCAGTCTAGGGGAGAGAGAGAGAGAGAGAGAGAGAGAGAGAGAGAGAGAGAGAGAGAGAGAGGAGGAGAGAGAGAGAGAGAGAGAGAGAGAGAGGAGAGAGAGAGAGAGAGAGAGAGAGAGAGAGAGAGAGAGAGAGAAATTGGGTGTGTGAGTATCAGAGGAAGAGGAAGGGGTATTGTTGGCAATGTATTGCAAAAGGAAATTCAGGGGATTAATACTTGTGTGCCAGTAGGAATTGATGGCAAGGTATCAAAAACGCATGCACATAGCTGTTGTGTTTAGACACTATCTTTAAAGTTGGAATTTCAGGACGTTAATAATTGGAGGTTTGGGGGGAGGTTAGTCAAATATGCAAAAACCTAACCCTTTGTGAGTTTCAGAGTTCTAGACTAGAAACAGTAAAAACATCATTACACTATTGAGGGGTTATCATGTTTTTGCCTACCAAAAGTTGTCTTATCCATTTTGGTCAGATTATTTTTATGCCATTCAAAGTGTTGTTGTTTAATGCATGACAAGAAGTGGTTACTGGTATCCAGAAACAGACAAGTTGAATTAAGAAGTGGGAAATTGAGTGGGGAATGGTTGGTAAGTTATTGCCATTTTACATGACTCTAATGTAGCCTTTAATGCAGGCTTTATCACAATTACACAAAAGAAAGGGGGGTGATGTAAGGGTACCACCTGTTTTGCCAAAGATGGGCAAAAAGAATTAGGCTATTGTTGCTATTGATAGCAAGAAAGTTGTTCTAAGATATATTACTTTTTGCCTTTTCTTCTGTGTGTGTATTTTTTTTTAATACAAAAGGAGACACAGACATGTGGACTTTCGAGCAAGAATATACATTTTTGACTACTCGCCATGAGTGGTTCAACATCTAGTGTTAGAATTGTGAAAGAAAAATAGGAACAAATCAACAATTCTATTCGTATTCCCAACTCTAAAACAAACAATCAACACCTTAACCGTGATATGTGTATACAAAATAAAGACTGTCACCTAAATTCTTGCAAATACCATGATATATTGTTGTTGTTGCAGATGACTTCAGTTCTCCAAAATGTCCAAGGGCAACCAAGGAAATCTAAAATGAAGACAGAGGACTCTTTAGCACAGAACAACACAGCTGTCAAGACAGACTATGCAGATGAATTTGGAAATGCCCAAGACCTACCTGAGACAGGTGTATTCCGAGAAAAGTTAACTGGACACTTTGAAAACATTCAGTGCAAACTGGAAATCACTGAGTACTGGCACACTAATGCTTGGAATAATGACAATACTGACACTGCCTGTACTTGTAACTGTAACCAGTATGCAGATTTTCATGATGCAAAAGGAAACATCACTGCTGCAGCTGAACATGGAATCATTGCTGAATATGAAATCCTTTCTACAGGTGTTTCTTTCCCAGGTGAAGTCAAAATGACCAAGGACACATGTTATTTCACTGTGTGTGTTCCAAAATCCCTGTTCTCCAGAGGTGTTATATACGGGCTTGGTGTTGATGAGTTAAAGAATAGTATAGAAAGATTTATACACAACACAAACAAAGAACACATATCCAGAAACTACAGAACTGTTCATAGTCAGATCAGAGCAGACGATTTTGACACAACTGAAAGAACAAAAACAGGAATTGTAGAAACACAACATAAACAATACACATGCATGAAGTGCAGTGAGGATTTTATCTGCACATTTTCTGTTAAACAGCATATTTTAGCTCACTCAGGTTTAA
>CM060345.1:24948399-24953399 GCA_030674155.1 Stramonita haemastoma
AATGATGTCAACTTTTTTCAACTCCTTCACTCCCTCCTTGACCAAAGTTGACAGCATGGAGTACGTGCAGCAGAAGATTGTTCACTAAGAAAGGACACTGAACAGATTCATTTTTCTGCAAAAATCTGACCACAGTTTAAGATATATTATGATCTGGGTGTGTAGTCTACTGTTAGTGTGTGGATGAATGCCATTGCAGAAAGATGGACAAGGTAATTAAAATGGTTCTTATTTCTCTGTTGTTCTGTTTTGCTTCTTACCTGTCTGTTTCTCTGTTTTTGTCTGTGCATTGTACAGGTATCTGTCTTTGTGTGTTTTCTAGTCATGTATAAGGCCTCACACCATACTGCCTGTATTGAGTGTGTGGAGATGATAGAGGATGGTAGATGCAGAGGGAAATGTATACCTTGCCATTTGTTCCCTTTTTAAAAAAATGTTTTGTAGTACACATGTAAAAAAAAAAGCAAAAAAAGCAACCGCTACGATTTTTTAAACAGAAGATAATGATGTGCCTCTGAGTAGTGTTGTGTGTGTGTGTGTGGTGTGTGTGTGTGTGTGTGTGTGTGTGTGTGTGTGTGTGTATGTGTGTGTGTGTGTGTGTGTGTGTGTGTTGGGGGGGTCAAATTCATTTAAGGTCTTTTCTGATATATCAGACCAGAGACAGAGAGAGAGAGAGAGAGAGAGAGAGAGAGAGAGAGAGAGAGAGAGAGAGAGAGAGAGAGAGAGAGAGAGAGAGAGAGAGAGAGAGAGAGAGAGAGAGAGAGAGAGAGAGAGAGAGAGTGTATGTATCAAGGGAAGGGGTGTAGTAGGCAATATATTTAGAAATGAAATTCAGGGGATCAATACTTGCTAAAGGAGAAAAAAAACTTTGTTACCAATCTGTTAAACTACAATAAACAAAAAAGAAAATGCAGTTTTAACAGTTTCTAACAAAATCAAATATTCCAATTAAAATGTAGATAAAGATCAGTTACTGAGTTTCACGTAAGGAAAGTATTCTGGGCTGCATGTGTGTGTATGTGTGTGTGTGTGTGTGGGGGGGGGGGGGGTGGGTTGTTTTGATTAACAAGAAAAGCACACTCACACAGTAATATACAAAATGTCTTTTGCACTTATGCAAACAATTATCTATTCATTTTCTTTTCACTTTGATTCACCATATGCTCATCTAATGATAATAAAGGTGTGTATGAAGGATACATTATGACTTATTCATTAACAGTTTCTCTGCTACCTTTTATCTGTTTTGCAGGAGACTCCAGCTGACCAAGACTTTCCCTTCACAAATCCAGGTATACTCAGCACGGAAGAAAGAGAACTGCAGTTTGCTTTAGCACTGGAGTTAATTGGGGACAGTGGTCAACCATCTGGAGATTAACATTCTCACAACCTACCTGAGTCACCAGGCCGCAGTGAAACGATACCTGGACACTATGACGTCATTCAGCACAGCCATAGCGCCTCAGAAAACCAGCACAATGCAGACTGGAACAGTGGATCCCTGTACAGTATCACTTCCATCAACTGTGACCACACTGGATATATACACACTGCAGCTGGACAGGTAAGTGATTGAACTCAATGAATGATAATGTGGTAGAAACTATTTCCAGTCTGGATTTCTTGAGAGCCTTTAGCTGTTTTGTTTTAATGTGGTCTGTAATCACCATAAATAAAAAGGTTTACCAGCTGTCATGGCGGAGTTGTTAACACCTTGGGCTATGGACTGGAAGGTCATGGGTTCTAATCGAATTGGAGGCATATCTATTTTGGGACTATCATCATCCCCTAACCCCACGTAGTTTTCTATGGAGTTATTGGGGAAACAGGACCACTCAGTTGAGCTTCATCCATTGTCCAAATGGGATTCGTAAGAAAGGATTCTCAAAGCAATGCTTTTTCATTTGATCATCTTTATCTTATTAATCATTGTGCAATGCATAAACATTGTCTGTTTCAATGGCTTCAGCTGCTCTGACCTCATGGTGATCTCAGCTTTGGTTTTCCCTAACAGCACTCTGCCTGTAGTGAGTTTCTGTTAAAGCTAAAGAACTGTCACTGTTGTCAATTGACTACTCAGTAGACTGTGCACTGCATTTGTTACCTGAGCTTTACCAAAATAATCCAGAAGCAGTGCAGGGTCCCTCTGATTGGTGGACTCATGACAAGTTGATATAAATGGGTTTCATGTGAACTTCTGACTCTGGAAATGGGACAAAAACAGTAAGTGAATAACTGGTCAGAATGATTACAATTACAGACATGGGAACAGTGGGATACAGATATCAAAACAATACTAAAAACTGAGGATCTTGTCTTATAGTACCTTGCTTTCGGTTTGACACTTTTGGTTTGGTTTGATTTTTGGTCTGCCTCTGTGATCATGTGTATCAAAGCCTTCAAACAAGAAAATAAAGCAAAGTGCAAGCTCAGTTTTGTAGTTGAAAAAGCTAATGAAAATTATAAAAAAAATAAGACGTCAAGCTAAAAAAACAAAATTACTACATGTATTAATATGAATCCAGTTTGAAACCATTAGCAATATATGTTCATGTTGATGTTACAGATGACATCAGTTCTACAGAACGAACTAGGACAACCAAACAATGCAGAAGTCAGCACAGATGACACTTCATCACACAGAACCATGACTGTCAACCCTGATGTTGAAGCAGACAAAGCAAATGTTCCATATATGTCTGACACCAGAGGCTACACTGACCTTTACTACTATGACAGTGATCCTATACCTGGGAATAGTGGCCACCTTCATCACACCCATCCCTACAACACTGATGTGACCCAACACAACTCTGACTTCACTGGGAACATGGGCACTATGGCTGGTAATACAGGACAGCTTCACAGTACCAGCAGTGACACATCTCAGAATGAGGGAACTGCTGTAGGTGCAGGGAAAATATCTTACCAGTGTAACACATGTGGAAATATCTTCAGTAAAAAAATCTACTTTAAAGGTACACATGGATGTCCACACAGAAGAAAAGCAATACAAGTGTTCTCAGTGTGAAAAGGCATTCAAGCAAAAATCAACACTGAACAGACACAAACGTCTGCACAGTGGGAGAGGACTCTACAATTGCCAATATTGTGATACCACGTTTACTGCAAATCAGGATTTAACAAGACACATCAGAACCCACACAGGGGAAAAGCCTTACACTTGTAGTTTCTGTGGAAAAAAGTTTCCCGAAAAAGGAACTTTAAACAGACACATGCTATATCACACGAAAGAGTGGCCACACAAATGCCCACTCTGTGAAAAAGGATTTTCATGCAAAAGTAAGTTAACCAGACACATGTCTATCCATGCAGACTGTGGCCACAGTGCACAGACTGCAGAACAACGTTCAGTGTAACATCAGGTTCAGTCAGACACAGGCAACACCACACAGGACTGATAAAGTAACACCCGTGAACAGACTGTTAACAGATGCAGCTAGAACTGTTATCAAAATAAAGCAATGACCACCTTCTGCAAAGTATACTGACCTTCTTGTAGAAACAGAAGCACAAAAAGAAGTGTTGTGCAACAAATCCTATGATTCCTGGTCATGCAGATAAGTCAAATTCTATGAATGTAGAGTAAAACTAAATTATAGAACGAGATTTGTCTGTTAAACATATATGTGTGTGATTTTATCATGCTCTGACTGAATAATAGGTTTAAAGTTTGCCTGGACATACTGTATGCCAGCTTAAAAAACACAGGTTAGATAACACAGTAGCACACACATTTGAAATGTCAAGTATCATGATGTTGAAGTCTTTAGTCTTTTTCATCTCAAAATTATTGCTTTGTGCTATGTGCTGGTGTGGCAGGTATTCCTGGTATCCTTGAAGTATAAACAGTGTACATTTCATTCATCTCAACACTAGTTTATGTTTAAATTTATGAGTTTAAAATTAACCACGGAACATAGTCTGTTTCTATAGTGTGTGCGTGCATTCGTACATGCCTCTGTGTCAGTAGTATGTGTGTGTGTGTGTGTGTGTGTGTGTGTGTGTGTGTGTGTGTGTGTGTGTGTGTGTGTGTGTGTGTGTGTGTGTGTGTGTGTGTGTGTGTGTGTGTGTGTGTCTGTATGCGCGTGCACGCACGTGTGTGTCTGCGTGCGTGCTTCCGTGCCTATGTGTGTGTGCCTGTGTGGGTGTGCTATTTTAGATGTAATTATACATTCATTTATGATTATCAGATTTTGCAATGTTTTTAACAGTCATTTTATCGGTATTTTTATTACAGGGTCAATGTCCACAGGTTTTTTTTCACTTTGTACAGGTCAGCAATATTCTGCTTAAACTATAATAAGCTGTAACGAAAGTACCAGATAGAACTTATTTGTATAGACTAATTAGAGTTATCATAATGTAAAAAAATACTTGGGTGCGTTTTGCTTTTTATTCACACTTTCAACAGCTACTAGCCAAGGTGAGGAAGTGAAGCTAGGATTGATTTTTTTTTTCTTCTATAAACTCATGTATATGCTCATTTTTCCAATAAAGAATGTTATTTTAAAACATGCCTTTTCGTAATAATTGACTGCATGAAAGTACATTTTAGATACAGGAATATACATTTCTTCAATTTAGGAATGTGTGAATCCAGAGAGAAGTGATACTAGGAGATAGTTTATTTGGAATGCAGAGGGGTTGAACATGTCAAATATCACGAAAAACTCTCCCCCCACCCCCAAATACATGCACCCAATTACACACACATAGTGGCACACAGACATAGACACACATAAACACACACAGAAACACACAGGCACAAAAAGACACAGACACAGACAAAGACAGACACAGACCACCCCCCCCCCCACACACACACACACACACATACATACAAGCCTGCACGCACGCGCGTAGCACACACACACACACGGGATAGCCTTGTGGTTAGAGTGACGCCCTTGTGATCTGCTGACAGGGGTTCAATATCACTCAAGAGGATTTTTCCTCTGTAGTTAACATTAGTGCTG
>CM060345.1:24955899-24960899 GCA_030674155.1 Stramonita haemastoma
ATAGATTATGTCTAAATGCTTGGAAAACTAAATATTCAAAAAATGTTTTCTGCACTTGTTCTGCTATTATATAAGTCCATCATATATTGTTTGATTGCCCTGTGCTCATTGCTCCATATAAAAGCAAAGGGATAGATCTAATGGAAAACTATGGACATTTCTAAAGTGTTCTGTATGATTCCGAGTAGCATGTCTTAGTATCAGTTGCAGAAAATATTTGCCAGTCACCAGTAGGTCAGTTACTATAAATGAAATTGTATAAACTTATCATCATCCATTATATTATTGATCCTGTCACTTTTCCCCCTCATCCCCTTTTCAGTGCATTTTTAACGTGAATGTACCATTGTCTAAATCACCTTGTAGTGAACGGACATTAAACCAATGAGAAGAAGAAGAAGAGCAACAACAACACACACACACACACACACACACACACACACACACACACACACACACACACACACACACACACACACACACACACACAAGCAATTAACCAGTCATCAAGCCTGCTAGACAGACGTAGAGAATACACAGAGCAGCAAAAAATACTGAAAAATATAGCCATCCGTAGCAAGCATTATCAACAGCTATAAAAAAACAAAAACAAATGATGTCAACTTTTTTCAAACTCCTTCACTTCCACCTTGAACAAAGTTGACAGCATGGAGCACGTGCAGCAGGAGAAGATTGTTCACTAACCTAGAACACTGAGCACACTCGTTTCTCTGCAAATATCTGGGCACAGTTTAAGATATCTTAAGAGCTGTGTGTGTAGTCTGCTGTCAGTTCGTGGATGAGTGTCATTGCAGAAAGATGGACAAGGTAATTATATCTGTTTCTTACCCATTTGTGTCTCTGTTCTCTACAGGTATCTCTGTTCTTCTGTGTTTGTTTTCTAGTCATATGTAAGGCCGAAACCATTCTGCCTGTCTTGTGTGTGTGTGGAGATGATAGAGGATGATAGATGCAGAAGGAAAAGTATACACTACAATTTGTTCTTTTTTTTGAATGTGCTACTGTCTGGTGGTACAACTGTAATTTTTTTTTTTAATGATTTCTAAAAGAAAAGAGAATGATGTGCCTCTGAGTAGTGTGTGTTTGTGTGAGGGAAGGGGGGGGGGCATGAAGCTCATTTAAAGTCTTTTCACATGTTGGGATATTTATATAGACGAGAGAGAGAGAGAGAGAGAGAGAGAGAGAGAGAGAGAGAGAGAGAGAGAGAGAGAGAGAGAGAGAGAGAGAGAGAGAGAGAGAGAGAGAGAGATATATTATTTATTTATTTATTTATTTATTATTATTTATTTATTCTTTTATAGCGAGGATAACAGAATAAGCAATCATGTGCTTTTTTTCATCCGGTCCCTGTGTGTATGCAGTTTTGTAAATATTGTCATCTGTTCCCACCGGCACACGATGGCGTACTCTTACGAAAAGCGGAACAGGATTTAATGTGTGCCCAAGATGTTCTGCGTGCATTCGCACACGGGGCCTCGGTTTAAAGTCTCATCGGAAGGAGAGAGAGAGAGAGAGAGAGAGAGAGAGAGAGAGAGAGAGAGAGAGAGAGAGAGAGAGAGAGAGAACAGAAGAGGAGAGAGCAGACAGACAGACAGACAGACAGACAGACAGACAGACAGACAGACAGACAGACAGACAGACAGACAGACAGACAGACAGACAGAACAGACAGAGACAGACAGACAGACAGACAGGCAGACAGACAAAGACAAACAGACAGACAGACAGAGAGAGAGAGATTGGGTGTGTGAGTATTAGAGGGAGAGGAAGGGGTATTGTTGGCAATGTATTGGAAAAGGAAATTCAGGGGATCAATACTTGTGTGACAGTAGGAATGAATGACAAAGTATCAAAAACACATGCACATAGCTGTTGTGTTTAGACACCATCTTCAAAGGCAGAATGTCGAGATCTAAATGGTTAAAGTGGGAGGGGGTTGTTGTGGTTGTCAAATATGCAAAACCTCACCTTTGGTAAGTTTTAGAGTTCTAGACAAGAAATGGGGAAAACATCATTACAGGTATTCACGTTGATCTAGCTGTTGTGTTTAGACACCATCGTTTGTCTGAATATCAGGACATAAATGGTAAGGGTGGGGGATGGGGGTGGGGGAGGTTAGTCAAATAGCAAAATCTCACCTTTGGTAAGTTTCAGTGTTCTAGTTGAGAAAGAGGAAAACATCATGAAGGATTGTCATGTTTTTACCTACCAAACCTTGTCTTATCGATTTTGGTCAGAATATGTCTATGACATTCACAGTACTTTTGTTTAAAACATGACAAGAAATGGTTGCTGGTATCCAGAAACAAACAAGTTGAAGTAGGGAATGGGAATAATGAGTGGAGGGAAGGTTAGTAAGTTATTGACATTTTACATGACCCTAATATAGCCTTTAATGCAAGTTTTATCACAATTACACAGAAGGTGGGGGATGGGAATGCAAGGGTACTACCTCTTGTTCATAATTATTGTTTTGCTAAAAATGCACAGTAAGAATTATGCTTTCTGCAAGTAAGTTATTCTAAGACTTAATGTTCGTTGCCTTTTCTTGTGTGTTTTTTTTTTAAGACAAAAGGAGACACATATATGTGGACATTGAAACAAAGGTATACAATTTTTGGTTACTCACCTTGAATGGTTTAACATCTAGTGTTACAATTATGAATTAAAAATAGAAACAAATCACAAATTCTATTCATATTCCTAGCTCTCATACAAACATTCAACATTTTAACCGTAATATAATTATGTGTATGCAAAATAGAAACTGTCAGATCAATTCTAGCAAATACCATGATATATATGTTGTTGTTGTTGCAGATGACTTCCGTTCTCAGAAATGTCCCAGGGCGACCCAGGGATGCTAAAATCAAGACAGAGGACTCTTCAGCACAGACCAACACAGCTGTCAACACAGATTATGCAGCTGAACTTGGAAATGCCCAAGACGTACCTGAGACAAGTGTATTCCGAGAACAGTCAACTGGACACTTTGAAAACATTCAGTGCAAACAGGAAACCATTGAGTACTGGCACACTGACACTTGGAATAATGAAAATGCTGACACTGTCTGTACTTGTAACTGTGACCACCATGCAGATGCTCATATTGCAAACTTCACTGCCGCAGCTGAACATGGAATCCTTTCTACAGGTGTTTCTTTCCCAGGTGAAGTCAAAATAACCAAGGACACGTGTGACTTCACTGTGTGTGTTCCCAAATCGCTGTTCTCAAAGGGTGCTATAGATGGGTTTGGTGTTGCAGAGTTAAAGAATAGCATAGAAAGATTTATATACAACACAAATAGAAACAAAGAAGACATATCCAGACACTACGTAACTGTTCATAGTCAGATCACAGCAGACGACTTTGACTTTAAAAGGGTATTTGATTTTGACAGACACAGACACATTGATGAGAAACAAAACCCATTCAACAGTACTGAGTGTGGAAAAGCTTTCAGCTTAAAATATAATGTACATAACCACAGACGAACTCATACAAAGGACAAGCAAAACAGGTACACTTTCTGTGAACAAACATTTAATCAAAACAACAATTTAATCCAGCAAAACACAAATGCAGAAAAAAATGACTGCAACCAAGCTTCTCACAAGAGCGAGCAAATGAAAACCAATAGAAAGTCAAATCTGTACAATGTACAAAAAAGAAAAATTTCAACAATTGATATAAAAGAAAGATGCAAAATCCCTGCACAGTGTCATAACAGGGTGGACAATGATAATCTTACACCTGCTCATACAGGTGAGGTTAAAGATGCTGACAGTAACACAACTCAGGGTAAACATAGGGCTTTAGAAACACGGATAAATAAAACCACTGCCGTGAATAGATCGATGGAAACGCACACAACACAAGAGACACCCCCTGTACCTGGGAATAGTGGCCACCCTCATCACACCCATCCCTACAACATTGATGTGACTCAACACAACTCTGACTTCACTGGAAACATGGGCACTGTGGCTGGCAATCAAAAACAGCTTCACAGTACCAGCAGTGACACACCTCAGAGTAAGGGAACTGCTGTAGGTGCAAGCAAAAGTTCTTACCAGTGTAACAAGTGTGGAAAAATCTTCAGTAGAAAATACTGTTTACAAAGACACAAGAATGTCCACACAGAAGAGAAACTATACAAGTGTCAATATTGTGAAAAAGCATACAAGCACAAAAGCAATCTACAGAGACATACACAACTGCACACTGAAGAAGGACTCTACAATTGCCAGTTTTGTGATAGAACGTTTCACACGATAGACCATTTAGAAAGGCACATCAGAACCCACACAAGAAAAAGATCATACACTTGTAGAATCTGTGGAGTTGAGTTTACCCAAGAAGGACCTTTAAAGAGACACGAACTACTTCACACAAAAGAGAACATGGGTACTATGGCTGGCAATTCAGGACAGCTTCACAGTACCAGCAGTGACACACCTCAGAATGAGGGAACTGCTGTAGGTGTAAAGGGGACATCTTACCAGTGTTACAAGTGTGGGAAAATCCTCAGTAGAAAAGGTAATTTAAAAATACACATGGATGTCCACACAGAAGAAAAACAGTACAAGTGTCCACAGTGTGAAAAGTCATTCAAGCACAGATCACAACTGAGCAACCACAAACATCTACACACAGGAATAGGACTCCACAATTGCCAATATTGTGATACAACGTTTACTAGAAAACAGGATTTAACAAGGCACATCAGAACCCACACAGGGGAAAAGCCATACACTTGTAATTTCTGTGGAAAAAAGTTTACCAGAAAAGGAAATTTAAGCAGACACATGCTATGTCACACAAAAGAGTAGGCACACAAATGCCCACTCTGTGAAAAGGGATTTTCATGCGAAAGCCACTTAACCAAACACATGTCAACCCATGCAGACAGTGGCCACAGTGTACAGACTGCAGAACAACGTTCAGTTCAGTAAGACACAGGCAACACCACACAGGA
>CM060345.1:24965899-24990899 GCA_030674155.1 Stramonita haemastoma
TGTTTACAACATATGTCGTACTTTAAAGGCTTTGTACAAATAAACAACAAGTTTTTTTGCAATTGTTTCGTTAGGGGTAGTCATCAACATGATTAATTTGAACGAAAATGGTTGTGGAAAATACTTTAAAGGAATCAGTTGTTCTCGCAGCTCTTTTAGCTCCGGACAAGACAAAACAAAGTGCAGTTCATTTTCATTTGCATCATGACATAATGGACACATCAAATAATGATCATTAACAGATTTATAGCGATAAGAATGTAAGTATATATCAGAAATACCAAATCTGAATTTAGTCATGATGCGTTTCAGATGTCTATCTTAGTGCATTGACAAATATACTGGAACACAATGCAAAGGGTTTTACTTTCTGTACATATCAAATCGATCACTCTCTTGAACATGTGAAGACCAATTTTGCCATCTGCAATCTACCAGTCTTTGGCAAAACATATGAGTAAACCCAGTTATGTGCCCTACACCTTGATTTTCCCATACAAAACCAAAACCGCAGTCATATAACTTTAATCTTATTTTCGTGGCCAAGTTTTTCTTACCTCTTGCATCTAAATTTATCAACATTTTGTAAGCTTTGTGGGGCAGTCTATATGATTCCATTTGTATTAGTTTTAGCCAGTAACGAATACACTTAACTATAGAAATTAAACTAATTGGATACCTGTTAGTTTCCCCATACACTAAGTCATTAGGTGTTTGGATTGAAACGCCCAGAAATTTCTTCAATGCATACAGATGTATTTTCTCAATTTCAGCCACACCTGCATCCAAGCCCCATAATTCAGCACCATATTGTACCATGGGTTGAATTTGTGCATCGAACAGTTTCAAAAATAACGTGAGAGATTCATTATTTAATTGCATTAATTTTCTCAGAATACACAATAAAGGAAATTTTGCTCTACTTACCAGTACTCTACATGCAAAAGAAAAACTTAATCATGTTGAAAAATATATTCCTAAATACTTGTAGACATTGACAACTGGCATAACGCTTCCATTATATGTCCATCTTTCCCGCTCTGCAAGATACCCTCCTTTTCTGAATACTAGAATATTACTTTTTGACATATTTACCTTTAAGTGGAGTGAAAATGACGCGTTTTCGAAACTATTTAATTGTCTTTGTAACCCAACTATTGTCTCTGAAACTAACAGTACATCATCGGTCAGAAGGAGTAAGAATATTTCTAAACTGTCATCAATGAATTGTGCATCATGTCTTCCATTACGTATAACTTCAAATGTTAACTCATTAATAAATAAGGAAAACAAAATAGGACTACACACATCTCCTTGTTTAACACCAGCTGTACAGTTTATGTAATCTGTCAATGAAGCACCGCATCTAACTCTTGCATTTACAAATTCATACATACTCATAATGCATTTAAACAGTTTTTGCCGAATTCCATTCTTAAACAAAATAGGTCACAATATACTTCTATTAACAGAATCAAAGGCTTTCTCAAAATCAATGAAAGCCACATATAACTTATGATTCAAACAAAACTGTTTCTGAACAAAAGCCATTAAAGTAAACATGTGATCTATAGTGGAGTAATTTCGTTTAAACCCAGCCTGAAATTCACCAGTTATGTTGTTCTCCTCTACCCATTCCTGAAGTCTTCTATTGATAACTGCACTATATAATTTACTACTAATATTACACAAAGAAATTCCTCTGTAGTTATTTGGATTATTAACATTACCCTTTTTGTACAAAGGGACAACAATTGACTCTGTCCAACTATCAGGATACATGCCCTTATCAAATAAAGCATTAAAAAACTGTACAAGAAATTTGATTACCAACTCTGTTTTACAAGCAGTTTTGATCATCTCTCCAATAATACCATCAGGTTCAGCAGCCTTTTGGTTTTTTAATTTCCTTAAGGCTAGTATTATTTCTTCTTTTGAAATTGGACGATTAAAATAATCATCACCATAATTACTATCATCAGTCACTTCTTCCCTGTCTGTAACATTATGAATATCATCATTTTTTTCTAACAATTTCTGGAAATATTGAAACCAATCGTCTAGACTAACATTATTCACAGGCTGCTTTCTTTTACACTGTATACTACGCATTACATTCCAGAACTCTTTCTGACTATCAACAGAAGCAATCAATTTATCTAACATAGCATTATTGAATAGTTTACGTTTTGTCTTCAAAAGCTTTTTATAGTCACACCTTACTGTGCGATACAGATCACAATCAAATGGGGATAAAGAACTGCGATACTTGTTTAATAATTTACAAACATTTCTTTTACATACACGACATTCCATATCATACCAATCACTGTAGCCATATTTTCTATTTACATTTGTCTGCTTTTTCATGCAATCAGCACAGTCTTTCATGCAACTGTTAAAAATATCAAGAGCTTAGTTAATATCAACATCTATCAGATCACTAGCCATAAATAATTTTTCTTGTATCTCATCTGAGTGTATTGCCCTGTCAAACATTTCACAATATATTTCATTCCAAACAAACTTTTCCACTGTACATTTGATTTTTTCCCCTTTTTCTTCAACTATGTTTTCCTTAGGAAAATTAACATAAAGCACCAAAGGCATGTGGTCAGATTCACACCTTTCAGAAACATTCATCTCACAATCCTCAGAGAATTGTATAAACATATCTTCAGACATCATGAAATAATCATTGACACTGCTTCCAGTCTCAGAAATGTACGTTTAGCAACCCTGACGGTCGCCATGACACGAACCATTCAAAATATGTAAATGTAATGCAGTGCACATATTCAATAACATTTTACCATATTGATTTAAGACATTATCTTGTGACATTCTATTTGAATGTAAAGGTCCACTTAGGTATTGATCTGTAAATGGCGCATGACTGTCCTCAAAATCTAAAGAAACATTGGATATTCTACTATTAAAATCCCCTCCCAATATGACATAAGCATCACCACAAGAAAGCATACAGTCACAAAGAAAATCTTCCAGTACCATTATTCCATTTTCAATATAAAAATATATATAATATGGTAAATCAGCTGATGCTACATAAATGACCACATATAATACATCTTTTATTGTACCAAACAACGTTTTATCAATCATGAATGCAAAAAAAAAAATCTGATTTTATGTCCAGCTGTTTCACAAAGGAACATAATTCCCGTCTAATGAGACACAAAAGACCACCTGATTGCCTCCTTTGCACTGAAAGTTTAGTAGCAGGTTTACAAAATGCCTCATAACCAACAAACACTGAAGAGTGAAAATCTTCAAGAAAAGTTTCAACAAGACAAATAAAATCGAAGTAACAAACATATGACACAAAATCCATATCACACAATTTAAACAATAAACCATTCACATTCCACTGCAAAAAAGAAAATTTTGATGTCTTGCATAAAGGGGAACAATTCACATTATTATCATCATAGTCAATCAATGTAGTAGATAAAGCAAACGCATCTTGCAGCCCATCTTTATTCACAACATCGGACACACATTCATTCATGCATACAGTGTTTACAACTTCATCCTGGCTTGTGTTTACATCCAAAGTAGAACACACCACGTTTAAATCTGTCCCATGCACAGCAGTGCAGGCTGCCTGTTGTTGACACTACACTGAGGTTGCAACACTGGTGCTTCCCTAAACTTTGCCCCCTCACCAAAAACATCACAAAGTGGATGGGAAATATTACTGAGGCGGCCAACACCCTATTTCAGTTCAACTAGTCTGTTGTCCTGATAAACTGTAAATTTCTTCTGATCAATGACCAGATGATCAAAGATCATAGTTGCTCTCTTGCCCTCACTTTTAGCTTTCTTTTTGTGTGGAGCCAGCGTTTTCCTGATCTCCCTAACTCAACAGGAAAAGTCTTCACTGATAAACACACCAGACCACCATAGTTTGCCCTTAGCTTTTAACACAGACAATTTTTGTTTGTACGACACACACCTGGCAATCACAGGGGAGTCGGCCTTCGAGTTTATGCGATGGACCCTGTCGAACTCAATGTTTTCCGAGAGTTCCATAGTGTCTGTTAGGAGATCTTGAACCCTACCTTCACATTCAGCAGAGGTTTCGCCAGCATTCCTCGGTAGACCAAAGAAGAGGAGGTTGTTGCGTTTGGACCGTCCCTCCAGGTCGTCTGTCTTCCTCTCCAGGTCCTCCACCCTCTTGGTCAGGTCCTTGTTCTTCCTCTGCAGCTCCTCGTTCTCCTGGCGTAACCCGTGGATGACACCCGCCAGTCCCCTCAGCTCGTCCTGCAAGGTCCTGTTGTCTTCCCGTAAGACGTGCCTTTCCTGCTTCCCCTCCTCGAACCCGGTGTCCATACTGGAAGGCATGGACTGCAGCATGTCCGCCAATGCAGATAGCGTTGGTTCTCCTCCTGTTTGAAAAATATCCAGAGATTTAATTCACAAGAAACGGAGACACAGATAAATGAGAGAGAGAGAGAGAGAGAGAGAGAGAGAGAGAGAGAGAGAGAGAGAGAGAGAGAGAGAGAGAGAGAGAGAGAGAGAGAGAGAGAGAGAGAGAGAGAGAGAGAGAGACAGACAGACAGACAGACAGACAGACAGACAGACAGACAGACAGACAGAGACACAGAGAGAGAGAGAGGGAGATTGGGTGTGTGAGTATCAGAGGAAGAGGAAGGGGTATTGTTGGCAATGTATTGGAAAAGGAAATTCAGGGGATCAATACTTGTGTGCCAGTAGGAATTGATGAAAAGGTATCAAAAATGCATGCACATAGCTGTTGTGTTTAGACACAATCTTTAAATTTGGAATTTCAGGAAATAAATGATTGGAGGGTGGGGGAATGTTAGTCAAATATGCAAAAACCTAACCCTTGGTATGTTTCAGAGTTCTAGACTAGAAACAGCGAAAACATCAATACACTATTGAGGGATTATCACGTTTTTACCTCCCAAAAGTTATCTTATCCATTTTGGTCAGATTATTTTTATGCCATTCAAAGTATTGTTGTTTAATTCATGACAAGAAGTGGTTACTGGTATCCAGATACAGATAAGTTGAAGTAAGAAGTGGGAAATTGAGTGGGGAATGGTTGGTAGGTTTACAACATTTTGCATGACTCTAATGTAGCCTTTAATGCAGGCTTTATCACAATTACACAGAAGATGGGGGTGGGGGTAAGGATACCACCTGTTTTGCTAAAGATGCCAGGAATAGTTACGCTTTTCCAAGAAAGTTATTCTAAGATTTATTGGTTAATGCCTTTTATTCTGTGTGTGTGTGTGTGTGTGTGTGTGTGTGTGTGTGTGTGTGTGTGTGTGTGTGTGTGTGTGTGTGTGTGTGTTTGTGTTTGTGTTTTGTGGTGTGTGTGTGTTTTAATCAGGCAAATGGAGACACAGACATGTGGACATACAAGCAAAAATATATTTTTTGGCTACCCGACATGAGTGGTTTAATATCTAGTGTTAGAATTGTGAAATAAAAATGGAATCAAATAACCAATTCTATTCATATTCCTAGTTCTCAAACAAACATTCAACACCTTAACCATAATATGGGTGTACAAAATACAAACTGTAAACTCAATTTTAGCTAATACCATGACATGTTGTTGTTGTTGCAGATGACTTCAGTTCTCCAAAATGTCCAAGGGCGAACCAAGAAAGCTAAAATCAAGACAGAGGTCTCGTCAGCACAGACCAACACAGCTGTCAACACAGATTATGCAGCTGAACTTGGAAATGCCCACGTTGTACCTGAGACAGGTGTATTCCGAGAAGAGTCAACTGAACATTTTGAGAACATCCAGTGCAAACAGGAAACCACTGATTACTGGTACACTAACGCTTGGAATAATGAAAATGCTGACACTGCCTGTACTTGTAACTGTAATCACCATGCAGATGTTCATAATACAAACGTCACTGCCTTGGCTGAATATGGAATCTTTTCTACAGGTAATTCTTTCCCAGGTGAACCCAAAATGACCAAAGACACCTGTGATTTCACTGTGTGTGTTCCCAAATCCCTGTTCTCAAAGGCTTTTATAGATGGGCTTGGTGTTGTAGAGTTAAAGAATAGCATAGAAAGATTTTTATACAACACAAATAAAAACGAAGAAGACATATCCAGACACTACAGAACTGTTCATAGTCAGATCACAGCAGATGACTTTGACACAATTGAAAGAACAGAAACAGGAATTGTAGAAAAACAACATAAACAATACACATGCATGAAGTGCAGTGAGGATTTTATCTGTACATTTTCTGTTAAGCAGCATCTTTTAGCTCACTCAGGTTTAAATCCATACCTTTGTGAAAAGTGTACATCATCCAGTCAGACATCAGACTGTAAAAGACAGGTAAACCTGGAAACCATTCCTGACATTGGAGAAGTCACTGAACAAAACACCGCTGGCAAAAGTCCACAGGTAAAGCACACTGAACAGGAGACACACTTGTGTGATGACAGTGAGATAACAATTAGTAACAAGTGTAATGTTGAAGATCATAGGTCAATTCACACAGGACAAAAGTCATACACATGCAAAAACCATGGAATATGCTTCAAAAGAGAATTTAATTTTGACAGACACAGGCACATGGATGAGAAACAAAACCCAATCAATTGTGTTGACTCTGGAAAGCCTTTCAGTTTAAAATATAATTTAGATAATAAAAGACGAACTAATGTAAAGCGCAAGCAAATAAAGTACTATTTCTGTGAACAAGTTTTTAATACAAAAAACAAATCAAGCAGGCAAAACACAAATGCACAAAACAATGACAGGATGGACAATGATAATCTTACACCTGCCCATACAGGTGAGGTTAAAGATGTTGGCTGTGACACAACTCATGGTAAATATAGGGCTTCAGAAACATTGATGAGTAAAACCACCGCTGCCAACAGACCAACAGTAATGCACACAACACAAAAGACACCCTCTATACCTGGGAGTAGTCGCAATCCTCATTATACCCTTACCTTCAACACTGATGTGACTCCACACAACTCTGACTTCACTGGGAACATGGGCACTATGGCTGGCAATACAGGACAGCTTCACAGTACCAGCAGTGACACACCTCAGAATGAGGGAACTGCTGTAGGTGTAAAGGGGACATCTTACCAGTGTAACAAGTGTGGAAAAATCTTCAGTAGAAAGGAGTATTTAAAAAGACACATGGATGTCCACACAGGACAGAAATCTTTCCAGTGTAACACATGTGGAAAATTATTCCGTAGAAAAGATAATTTAAAAACACACATGGATGTCCACACAGGACAGAAATCTTTCCAGTGTAACAAATGTGGAAAACTCTTCCATAGAAAACATCATTTAAAGGGGCACATGGATGTCCACACAGAAGAAAAACAGTACAAGTGTCAACAGTGTGAAAAGGTATACAAACACAAATTAGATCTGAGCAGACACAAACGTCTACACACTGGAATAGGACTTCACAATTGCCAATATTGTAATACAACGTTTACTAAAAAACATGATTTAACAAGGCACATCAGATTCCATACAGGGGAAAGGCCTTACACTTGTAATTTCTGTGGAAAAAAGTTTTCCAGAAAAGGAACTTTAAACAGACACATGCTGCTATATCACACAAAAGAGTGGCCACACAAATGCCCACTCTGTGAAAAGGGATTTTCATGCAAAAGCCGCTTAACCAAACACATGTCAACCCATGCAGACAGTGGCCACAGTGTACAGACTGCAGAACAACTTCAGTTCAGTAAGACACAGGCAACACCACACAGGACCGATAAAGTAACACTTCTAAACATACCACTAAAAGATACAGCTAAAAGTGTTATCATAACATAGCAATCACAACCTAGTTCATATTACATGTGATGTCTTGACAAAAAAAGCACAAAAAATCGTATGCAATAATGTTTATGAATTCTGGTAATGTATACGTCAGTTTTTCTTAATGTAGAGTAAAACCAAATCTTGAAGTTTGTCCCTAAAGCATGCACATGTGTGGTTTTATTCTATTATGGGTTTACATTTTCCCTCCAAAATTGTATGGCAGCTTAAAAACACAGGTTAGATAACACAGTAGCATGAATATTCACATTTTCAAGGATCAGGATGTTGAAGTCATTAGGCTTTTTCTTCTCCAAATTATTGTTTGGTGCTATGTGCTGGAATTGCAGTGTCATTCTTTTTATTCTAGTAATGTTCTTTAACTGTAAAAAGTGTATATTTGAATTGCCATAACACTAGTTCATATTCAAGTTTATGTGTTAAACTTCAACAGGAAGTAGCCCAGTCTGATTTTATGGTGGTAGCTGCATTCCTGCATCCTGTGTGTGTTGCACATTGTGTGTGTTTGTGTACATGTGTATGTATGTGTGTGTATGCATGTTTGTGTGTGTGTGTGTGTGTGTTTGTGTGTCTGTGTCTGTTTGCTCGCGCGAGTGTGTGAGCATAATGGCACGTGTCCGTGCATGTGTGTCTGTGTGTGTGGACTATTTCAGGTGTACTTATAAGTCCATTTATGATAATCAGCTTTAGGTACGTTTTTAACTATTCTTTTAACGGTAGATTTATTACAAGGCCGGTGTCCAGAGGATCATTCTCTTAGTAATGGTGAGCAATATTCTGCTTGAATTATAATAAACCATAAATGGAGTACCACATGTAACGTATTTGTAAAGACTGACTAGAGTTATCATGATGCCAAAAAATTACTTGGATGCGTTTTGCTTTTTATTCACTCTTTCAACAGCTACTAGCCATTTTAAGGAAGTGAAGCTAAATTTTAGAATTTGTTCTTGTATAAACCTATCCATATTTTGATTTTTCCAATAAAGAATGTTACTTTAAAACAGGCCTCTTTGTCATAATTGACTGGATGAAATTCGATACAGGAACATATATTTATTTTAGGCATGATTGAATCCTTCATAGAGAAGGAGTACTAAGAATTAGTTTAATTGGAATGCTGTGCAATCAACATGTCGAGTATCACAAAAAGCAGCCGCCCCCCCTTACACCTAATTACAAACGCATGCAGGCACAAGGACACAGACACAGACACCTACCCACACCCACCCTCCCTCCCCCCCAACACACACACACATGCACGCATGCACACAGGGCAGTCTGGTGGTTAAAATGATGGGCGTGTGATCTGATGATTCTGGTTCAAACCTCATTCAAGAGGATTTTTTCCTCTCTAGTTAACATCAGTGCTGAGTCCACTTCCTCCAAAAGTCCTGGATGAGACTATAAACCAAGGTCCCACGTGCAAACACACGCAGAATATCTTGCACACACGTTAAAATATGTTCCACGTTTTGGAAGAGTAAGCCACTACCTAACAGTGGGAATGGGTGAGAAAATTGACAAAATCGCATTCACATGGGGAATGGATGAAAAAAGCACATGAGTGTTTATTCTATTATCCTCGAAATAAGAGAATGAATGAAAAGATGGATAAAAGTAAAAGACACACAAACACCTACACAGAGGACATGATAGCTTGGTGGTCAAAGTGATGCACATTGAACTCACAATAAAAGAGAGAAAAACATAAAATAAAACACACACATGCAGATATCCAGCTCAGGCATAGCACAATATTAAATACGTATATGTGCGAACATACAAAAACATAAACACCACTGCCACAAGAAGTACTACCACCAACATTACCACAATCACTACACCTCACACCACCACAATCGCCACTACAACTGCTATGACCCTTATCATCATCATCATCATCAGCAGCAGCAGCAGCAGCAACAGCAGCAGCAGCAGCAGCAGCAGCAACAGCAGCAGCAGCAACAGCAGCAGCAGCAGCAGCAGCAGCAACAGCAGCAGCAGCAGCAGCATAGCATAATCCTCATCCTCCATATTATCCTCCTTATCCTCCTCCTTATCAACCTCCTCCTCACCATCAGCAGCATCAGCATCATCATCATTATCACCATCAGCATCATCATCATCATCATCATCATCATCAGCAGCAGCAGCAGCAGCAGCAGCAGCAGCAGCAGCAGCAGCAACAACAACAACAACAGCAGCAGCAGCAGCAGCAGCAGCAGCAGCAGCAGCAGCAGCAGCAGCAGCAGCAGCAGCATAGCATTATCATCATTTCCTTGTCATAACCCTTATCATCGTCCTTATCGTCGTCTTTATCATCCTAGATCCTCCTTATCATCCTCCTTATGACCACCACCATCACCACCACCACCACCACCACCATCATCATCATCACCACCACCACCATCATCATCATCACCATCACCATCATCATCATCATCATCATCATCATCATCATCATCATCATCATCATCTTCATCATCATCACCATCACCATCACCATCATCATCATCATCAACACCATCACCACCACAATCATAATTATCATCATGATCAGCAGCAGCAGCATCAAAAGCAGCAGGACAATCAGCACAATCAGCAAAGTGGAGAACAGAGCACTTCTTCTCAGACCTGAGCAGATTATTTACAATATATATAGCAAAAAGCAGTTTCTCAATAACGTTTTATAATTGCCATTATGAAGCAAACACTGCCTCTTATTTCACATTTAATACTGCCTGATATTTTATGTTGCCTGAAATTAACAAAAAGACACCTTAAATGAAGATTTAGCATGAGTTTTTGTTAAATTATATGCTGTTATTTATCATACTTCACCAAAGTGTAGTATTTATGGAGAAGATAGAAGAATGAGTTAATTTAGCTTTAACAGTGTCTTTGCCCTTTGCTATTTAAACAGTGTCTTACTTGATAGTTACATATACAGTTAAGCTTTTATCGAATATGCTGTATATTATTTTTTGCCCTTTGCTATTTAAACAGTTTCTTACTTGATAGTTACATGTACAGTTAAGCTTTTATCGAATATGCTGTATATTATTTTTTGCCCTTTGCTATTTAAACAGTTTCTTACTTGATAGTTACATGTACAGTTAAGCTTTTATCGAATATGCTGTATATTATTTATACTATTCTTGGTATGAATGTGATGTTATATATGCCATTGTAATAGGATTTATAAAAAAAAAGTACCAGAGGATAATTTAGGCAGAAACATGCTTACACCAAAACCCTGAATCTAGAAAGATGAGGCTTTAACTAAAACAACAACAAAAAAATAATGGATTTTTTTCACTCTGAAATAAAGCTCAGTTTAGAGACTCGTGTTGTTCTTTGCAGCAAGCCATACATACAATCCACCTCTGGTATCAGCCTGTGTGATGTACCATGTTCATGTACATAAGAACAATCATATCAAAATAGCAGCAGCAATGCTATTATTTTACAAATACAGATTGCATTCACCAATGGTAAATCTCTATGTGGTAATAATTTCCTTACGGGTAGCACATAGCCACTGGAGAAAGGCCAAAAATGTGGTTTGTCATCCATAAGTATGTGTATTTGGATTTTTTAAAAATCTGATGTTTTCTTTAAAGTTTGTATCCGTACATTCTTTTCTTGTTGATGGATATGCTACATGCATTGAAGGCCTATTTCAACTAGACTTTGATTGGTTGTCTCAACCGAAAAAAACCCAACCTGCAACCAGACATCAGGGTCTAGTTAATGGGGGAAAGGTCTTCAATCAGGAACTAAAAGTGCAGCCTCGCATTTTCTAAACAAACAGAACCATAAGCCTACTATTTGATCATCAATTTGTACCTAGTGGTTTCCAAGGAACACACACACACACACACACCAACCCCCCCCCCCCCCCCCACACACACACACACACACTGGTCAAGCAATTAACCAGCCATCAATCCTGCTATTTTATTATTTATTATTTATTTTTATTTATTTATTCTTTTATATCGAGGATAGTGGGATAAGCACACACACACACACACACACACACACACACACACACACACACACACACACACACACACACACACACACACACACACTCACTCACACACACACACACACACACACACACACACACACACACACACACACACACACACACACACACACACAACACACACACACACACAAACACAAACACACAGACACACACACACCTGTCTTCACAAACACACCGACACACTTCCTCCCCCCCCCCCCCCCTTTATTTGTCTAAAATCACCTTTTAGTAGATAAACGTTAAAAGGAAGACACACACACACACACACACACAACACACACACACACACACACACACACACACACACACACACACACACACACACACACACACCACACACACACACACAAATGCACACACACTAGGCAAGCAATTAACCAGCCATCAATCCTGCTATTTTATTATATTTATTTTTATTTATTTCTTTTATATCGAGGATAATGGGATAAGCACTCATGCGCTTTTATTCATCCAGTCAACCTGTGTATGCAGGTGTGTAAATATTGTCATCTGTTCCCACAGGCACACAATGTCATACTTTTACGAAAAGCGAACAGGATTTAACTGTGGGCAAGATGTTCTATGTACATTTGCACACAGGCCTCAGTTTACAGCCTCATCTGAAAGACTTTTGTGGAGAGTGGAGTCAGCACTGATGTTAACTCCAGGAAAAATCACCTCCAACGGGATTGAAGTCTGGGTCATCAAATTGCCAGTGCAATGTTCTGACCACTAGGCTATCCTGTCCTGCTAAACAGATGGAGAGAAGTAATATACATTGCAGCCACAAAGTACTGACAAATATAGCCATCCATAACAAGCATTATCAACAGCTATCAAAGAAAGAACAAATGATGTGATAATTTTTCAAGCATCTTCACTCCCATCTTGACCAAAGTTGACATCAGGGAGCACGTGCAGCAGGAGAAGATTGTTCACTAACCTTGAACATTGAACACACTCATTTCTCTGCAAATATCTGAGCACAGTTTAAGATATCTTAAGAACTGGGTGTGTAGTCTGCTGTCAGTTTGTGGATGAATGTCATTGCAGAAAGATGGATAAGGTAACTAGATCTGTTTCTTACCTCTCTGTTTTTTCTGATCTTGTCCGTGCATTGTACGTACCTGTCTTCCTTTGTGTGTGTTTTCTAGTCATGTGTAATGCCCCACATCATACTGCCTGTCTTGAGTGTGTGGAGATGATAGAGGATGGTAGATGCAGAGGTAAAAGTGTATATCACCATTTGTTTCCTTTTTAGAATGTGCTTTTGTTTGGAAGCAAGTCTGTTAAAAAAGCAATATGTTATGATTTTCCTATAAAAAAAAAAGAATAATGTGCCTCTGAGTAATGTGTGTGTGGGAGGGGGAAGGGGTTCAAGCTCATTTAAAGTCTTTTCAGAGAGAGAGAGAGAGAGAGAGAGAGAGAGAGAGAGAGAGAGAGAGAGAGAGAGAGAGACAGAGACAGAGACAGAGACAGAGACAAAGAGAGAGAGGGTGTGTGAGTATCAGAGGAAGAGGAAGGGGTATTGTTGGCAATGTATTGGAAAAGGAAATTCAGGGGATCAATACTTGTGTGCCAGTAGGAATTGATGACAAGGTACAAGGCATGCACAAAGCTGTTGTGTTTAGACACCATCTTTAAAGTCAGAATTTCAGGACATAAATGATTGAAGGGTGGGGGGAGGTTAGTCAAATATGCAAAAACCTCACCCTCGGTAAGTTTCAGTGTTCTAGACTAGAAACAGCGAAAACATCATTACACTATTGAGGGATTATCATGTTTTTACCTACCAAAAGTTGTCTTATCCATTTTGGTCAGATTATTTTTATGCCATTCAAAGTGTTGTTTAATGAATGACAAGAAGTGGTTACTGGTATCCAGAAACAGACAAGTTGAAGTAAGTAATGGGAAATTGAGTTGGGAATGGTTGGTAAGTTATTGACATTTTACATGACTCTAATGTAGCCTTTGATGTAGGTTTTACCACAAATACACAGAAAGTGGCGATGGATGGGATTTCGCTAAAGATGCCCAGTAAGAGTTACGCTTTTGGGAAGAAAATTGTTCTAAGATTTATTGCTTTTTGCCTTTTCTACTGTGTGTGTATTTTTTTTTAATAAGACAAAAGGAGACACAGACATGTGGACATTCAAGCAAAAGTATACATTTTTTGGTTGCTCACCTTGAGTTGTTCAACATCTAGTGTTAGAAATGTGAAAGAGAAATAGAAACAAATCACCCATTATATTCATATTCCCAGCTCTCAAACAAACACTCAACACCTTTACCATAATATGTGTATGAAAATTACAGACTGTCATCTCAATTCTAGAAAATACTATATGTTGTTGTTGCAGATGACTTCAGTTATCCAAAATATCCCAGGGCAACCAAGGGAAGCTAAAATCAAGACAGAGGACTCTTCAGCACAGACCAACACAGCTGTCAAGATAGACTATGCAGCTGAACTTGGAAATGCCCAAGACGTACATGAGACAGGTGTATTCCAAGAACAGTCAACTGGACACTTTAAAAACATACAGTGCAAACAGGAAACATTTGAGTACTGGCATACTAACAGTTGGAATTATGAAAATGTTGACATTGCCTGTACTTGTAACTGTAACCACCATGCAGATGTTCATATTGCAAACGTCACTGCTGCAGCTGAATATGGAATCATTGCTGAATGTGGAATCCTTTGTACAGGTGTCTCTTTGCCAGGTGAAAAACTGACCAAGGAAACATGTGACTTCACAGTATGTGTTCCCAAATCTCTGTTCTCAACGGATGTTGTAGATGGGTTTGGTGTTGAAGAGTTAAAGAATAGCATAGAAAGATTTATATACAACACACATAAAAACAAAGAAGACATATCCAGAAACTACAGAACTGTTCATAATCAGATCACTGCAATCAATTTTGACACAACTGAAAGAACAGAAACATGCATAAACCATGGAAGATGCTTCAAAAGGGAATTTGATTTTGACAGACGTGGGCAAATTGATGGGAAACAAATCTCATTCAACTGCACTGAATATGGAAATGCTTTCAGCTTAAAATATAATTTACATAACCTTAGAAAACCTTATACAATGGACAAGGAAAACAAGTACATTTTCTGTGAACAAGCATTTAATCAAAAAAACAGTTTCAACCACCAAAATACAAATGAAGAAAAAAATGACTGCAACCAAGCTTCGCACAAGAGGGAGCAAATAAAAGCCAATAGAAAACCAAATATGTGCAATTTACGAAAAAGAAAAATGTCCACAGTTGACATGAAAGAAAGGTGCGAAATAACTGCAGTGTCATAACAGGGTGGACAATGATAAGCTTACACCTGCTCATGCAGGGGTGGTTAAAGATGTTGACAGTTACACAATTCAGGGTAAACATAGGCCTTCAGAAATATTGATGAATAAAACCACTGCTGCCAACAGACCAAGGGTAATGTACACAGCACAAAAGACACCCTCTATACCTGGGAAAAGTCCTCATACTCATCACACCCTTCCCTACAACAGTGATGTGACTCAACACAACTCTGACTTCATTGGGAACATGGGAACTATGGCTGGCAATACAGGACAGCTTCACAGTAACAGCAGTGACACACCTCAAAATAAGGGAACTGCTGTAGGTGCAGGAAAAACATCTTACCAGTGTAACACATGTGGAAAAATCCTTAGTAGAAAAAATAGCTTACAGAGACACATGGATGTCCACACGGGAAAAAAATCTTCCCAGTGTAACAAATGTGGAAAACTCTTCCGTACAAAAAATCAGTTAAAGGTTCACATGAATGTCCACACAGATGAAAAACCATACAAGTGTCAACAGTGTGGAAAGGCATATAAGTACAAATCAGATCTGAGCACACACAAAAAGAAACACACTGGAACAGGACTCCACAACTGCCAATATTGTGATACAACGTTTACTAAAAAGCAGGATTTAACAAGGCACATCAGATCCCATACAGGGGAAAAGCCTTACACTTGTAATTTCTGTGGAAAAAAGTTTACCAGAAACTGGAATTTAAGCAGACACATGCTATATCACACAAAAGAGTGGCCACACAAATGCCCACTCTGTGAAAAGGGATTTTCATGCAAAAGTAGGTTAACCAGACACATGTCTATCCATGCAGACAGTAGCCACAGTGTACAGACTGCAGAACAACGTTCAGTACAGTAAGACACAGGCAACACCACACAGAAGTGATAAAGTAACACTTCTAAACAGACCACTAAAAGAAACAGCTAAAAGTATTATCATAACACAGCAACCACAACTTAGTTCATATTACATGTGATTGTCTAAAAAACAAAACCACAAAAAATGGTATGCAATAATGTTTATGAATCCTGGTCATGTATAGGTCAGTTTTTCTGAATGGAGAGTAAAACCAAATATTGAAATGAAGTTTGTCCCTACACCATGTACATGCTTTTTTTTTCTATGATGTCTGAATTGTGAATTTACATTTTCCCTCTAAAAATGTAAGGCAGCTTAAAAACACAGAATAGAGAATGCAGTAGCATGAATATTCAAATTGTCAGGTATCAGGAATTTGGAGTCTTTAGGCTTTTTCTTCTCCAAATCATTCCTTTGGTGCTATGTGCTGGTATTGCAGTGTTATGCTTTTTTTTTTATAGTTATGTTATCTAACTCTAAGTAGTGTACATTTGAATTGCTCCAACACTAGTTCGTATTCAAATTTATGAGTTAAAATTCAACAGGAAGCAGGCCAGTCCATTTTTAGAGTGCGTAGGTGCATAACTGTGACTGTGTGTGTGTTGTGCATGTGTGTGTTTGTGCGCATGTTTGTGTGTTTGTGTGTTTATGCATGTTTGTGTGTGTGTTTGTGTGTCTGTGTCTGTTTGCTCGCGCACGTGTGTCTGCATGCATGTGTGTGTCCGTGCGTGTGTGTGTCTGTGTGCGTGGGCTATTTCACGTATAAGTATAAATACATTTACCATAATCAGCTTTAGGTTTGTTTTTAACTGTCCTTTTAAAGATTGATTTATTACAACGTCGGTATCCAGAGGATCATTCTCTTTGTAATGGTGAGCAATATTCTGCTTGGATTATAATAAACCATAAATGGAGTATCACAAGTAACATATTTGTAAAGACTGACTAGAGGTATCATGATGCAAAAAAATTACTTGGATGCGTTTTGCTTTTTATTCTCACTTTCAACAACTACTAGCCAAAGTAAGGAAGTGAGGCTAAATTTTTGATTTTTTTTCTTGTATAAACCTATGTATATTTTGTTTTTTCCAATAAAGAATGTTATTTTAAAACATATCTCTTTGTCATAATTGACTGGATGAAATTAGATACATGAATATATATTTCTTCATTTAAGGCATGAGTGAATCTCTCAGAGATAAGTACTAAGAATTAGTTTATTTGGAATGCTGAGCAATCAACAAGTCGAATATCACAAAAACATCCCCCCCCTTACACCTAATCCCAAACCCATGCACCCACACAGACACAGACACCACACCTACCCACACCCACAACCCACCCACACACACACACACCCACCCTCTCACACACACACACACACACACACACACACACACACACACACACACACACACACACACACACACACAGAGAAAACAAGGGGGACGGATAGCCTAGTGGTCAGAACATTGCGTTGGCAATTTGACAACCCGGGCTAGAGTCTGGTCGAGGGGATTTTTCTCCTAGAGTTAACATCAGTGCTGACTCCACTCTCCAAAAAAGTCCCTGGGATGAGACTTTAAACCGAGGCTCCGTGTGCGAACGCACGCAGAACACTTTGCGCACACGTTAAACCCTGTTCCGCCTTTCGTAGGTGTAGGCCATCGTGTGCGGGTGGGAACAGATGGCATCAACAAAACTGCATACACACGGGGACTGGATGAAAAAAAGCACGAGTGCTTATCCTATTATCCTCGATATAAAAGATTTTAAAAAATGAATGAAAATATAAATAAACACACACACACACACACACACACACACACACACACACACACACACACACACACACACACACACACACACACACACACACACACACACACATGCTTGCATGCACACTCGGGGCAGTCTGGTGGTTAAAGTGATGGGCGTGTGATCTGCTGACTTTGGTTCAAACCTCATTCAAGAGGATTTTTCTTCTCTAATTAACATCAGTGCTGAGTCCACTCCCTCCAAAAGTCCTGGATGAGACTATAAACCAAGCTCCCATGTGGAAACACACGCATAATATCTTGCACACACATTACAACATTTTCCACGTTTTGGAAGAGTAAGCCATCACCTAACATTGGGAATGGATGAGAAAATTGACAAAATCGCATTCACATGGGGACTGGATGGAAAAAGCACATGTGTTTATTCCATATTCCTCGAAATAAGAGAATGAATCAACAGATAAATAAAAGTAAAAGACACACAAAGACCTACACAGAGGACTTGATAGCTTGGTGGTCCAAGTGATGCACATTACAGTCAAAATAAAAGAGAAAACAAAAAACAAACACACACACACACATGCAGATATTCAGATTAGGCATAGCTCAATATTAAAATACGTATGTGTGCAAACACACAAAAATAAACACCACTGCCACAAGAAGTACTACCACCAAAACTACCAAAACCACTACACCCCACACCACCACAATTGCCACTTCAACTGCTATGACCCTTATCATCATCATCATCAGCAGCAGCAGCTGCAGCAGCAGCAGCAGCAGCAGCAGCAGCAGCAGCAGCAGCAGCAGCAGCAGCAGCATAGCATAATCCTCATCCTCCATATTATCCTCTTTATCATGATCCTTATCATCCTCCTCCAACTCCTCATCATCATTATCATCATCATCATCATCAGCATCATTATCACCATCACCATCACCATCATCATCATCATCATCATCACCAGCAGCAGCAGCAGCAAAAGCAGCAGCAGCAGCAGCAGCAGCAGCAGCAGCAGCAGCAGCAGCAGCAGCAGCAGCAGCAGCAGCATAGCATCCTCGTCATTTCCTTATCATAACCCTTATCATCGTCCTCATCGTCGTCCTTATCATCCTAGATCCTTCTTATCATCCTCCTTATCACCACCACCACCACCACCACAACCACCACCACCATCATCATCATCATCATCATCATCATCATCATCATCATCATCATCATCATCATCATCATCATCAACATCATCACCACCACAATCATAATTGTAATCATGTTCAGCAGCAGCAGCAGCAACAAGACAATCAGCACAATCAGCAAAGTGGAGAACAGAGCTCTTCTTCACAGACCTGAGCAGATTAATAACAATATAATTATAGCAAAAAGTAGTTTATCAATAATGTTTCATAACTGCCATTATGAAGCAAACACTGCCTCTTATTTCATATTTAATACTACCTGGTCTGATATTTCATGTTGCCTGAGATTAACAAAAAAACCACCTTACATGAAGATTTAGCTTCAGTTTTTTTTGTTTATATGCTGTTATTTATCATACTTCACCAAAGTGTAGTATTTATGGAGAAGATAGAATTAATTAATTAGCTTTAACAGTGTCTTTGCCCTTTGCTATTTGAACAGTTTCTTACTTGATAGTTACATGTACAGTTAAGCTTTTATCAATTATGCTGTATATAATTTATACTATTCTTGGCATGAGTGTGTTTATATATACCATTGTAATATGATTTATAAAAAAAGTACCAGAGGATAATTTAGGTAGAAACATGCTTACACCAAAACCCTGAATCTAGAAAGATGAGGCTTTAACTAAAACAACAACAAAACTAATGGATTTTTTTTACTCTGAAATAAAGCTCAGTTTAGAGACTCGTGTTGTTCTTTGCAGCAAGCCATACATACAATCCACCTCTGGTATCAGTCTGTGGGATTTACCATGTTCATGTACATAAGAACAATCATATCAAAATAGCAGCAACAATGCTATTATCTTACAAATACATATTGCATTCACCAATGGTAAATTTCTATGTGGTAATAATTTCCTTACGGGTAGCACATAGCCACTGGAGGAAGGCCAAAAATTTGGTTTGTCATCCATAATTATGTGTATTTTTATTTTTTAAAAATCGTATAATGTTTTCTTTAAAATTTGTATCCTACATTCTTTTCTTGTTGATAGCTATGCTACATGCATTGGAGGCCTATTTCAACTAGACTTTAATTGGTTGTCTCATCCTCAAAAAAACAACAACTTGCAACCAGACATTAAGATTTAGTTGATGGGGGAAAGGTCTGCATTCAGGAACTAAAAGCACAGCCTCACATTTTCTAAACAAACAGAACCATAAGCCTACTAATTGATTATCAACTTTTACCTAGTGGTTTCCAAGGAACACACACACACACACACACACACACACACACACACACACACACACACACACACACACACACACACACACACACACACACACACACACACACACACACACACACTGGACAAGCAATTAACGAGCCATCAATCCTGCTATTTTATTATAATTATTTTTTATTTATTTATTCTCTTATATCAAGGATAATGGGATAGGTACTCATGCGCTTTTTTTTATTATCCAGTCCCCGTGTGTATGCAGTTGTGTAAATATTGTCATCTGTTCCCACAGGCACACAATGTCATACTTTTATTTAAAGCGAACAAGATTTAACTGTGGGCAAGATGTTCTATGTACATTTGCACACGGGCCTCAGATTACAGCCTCATCTGAAAGACTTTTGGGGAGAGTGTAGTCAGCACTGATGTTAACTCAAGGGAAAAATCACCTCCAACGGGATTCGAAGTCTGGATCATCAAATTGCCAGTACAATGTTCTGACCACTAGGCTATCCCGTCCTGCTAAACAGATGGAGAGAAGTAATATACAGTGCAGCCAAAAAGTACTGACAAATACAGTCATCCATAACAAGAATTATCAACAGCTATCAAAGAAAGAACAAATGATGTGATCTTTTTTTCAAGCATCTTCACTCCCATCTTGACCAAAGTTGACAGCACAGAGCACGTGCTGCAGGAGAATATTATTCACTAGCCTAGAACACTGAGCACACTTCTCTGCAAATATCTGACCACAGCCTAAGATATCTTAAAGAGTTGGGTGTGTAGTCTGCTGTCAGTTTGTGGATGAATGTCACTGCACAAAGATGGAGAAGGTAAATATGCATGTTTCTTACCAGTCTCTTTTTCTGTTTTGTCTGTGTCTTGTACAAGTATATGTCTTCCTTGGTATGTGTGTTTTCTAGTCATGTGTAAGGCCCTACACCATATTGCATGTCTTGAGTAAGTAGAGATGATAAAAGATTGTAAAAGCAGAGGGAAAAGAATACATTGCGATTTGTTTCCTTTTTTTAAGAATGTGCTACTGTTTTTCAGCACCTGTAAAAAAAAAGCAATCCTTATAATTCAAAAAATAAGAGAATGATGTACCTCTGAGTATTGTGTGGTGTGGGAAGGGTGGGGGTCATATTCATTTAAGGTCTTTTCACAAGTCTGATATATTAGACCTGAGAGAGAGAGAGAGAGAGAGAGAGAGAGAGAGAGAGAGAGAGAGAGAGAGAGAGAGAGAGAGAGAGAGAGAGAGAGAGAGAGAGAGAGAGAGAGAGAGAGAGAGTATCAAGGGAAGGGGAAGGGGTGGAGTAGGCAATGTATTTAGAAAGGAAATTCAGGGGATCAATACTTGCTAAGGGAAGAAAAAACACACTTTCTATTACTAATATACTGTTGAACTGCACTAAACAAAAAGGTAACTGCAGTTTTAACAATTCTAACAAAATCAAATATTCCAATTAAAAATGTAAATAAAATTCAGTTACTGAATTTCAAATAAAATTATTCTGGGCTACCTGTGTGTGATTGTGTGTGTATATGTGTGAGGTTGTTTGGATTAACAAGATAAGAACACTCACATAGTTGTATAAAAAAAAGATTGCCTTTTGCACTTTTGCAAATTCTCATCTGTTCAGTTTCTTTTCACTTTGATTCATCATATGCTCATCTAATGATAATAAAGGTGTGTATGAAGGGTACACTATGACTTGTTCATTAACCGTTTCTCTGCTACCTTTTATCTGTTTTGCAGGAGACTCCAGCTGACCAAGACTTTCCCTTCACAAATCCAGGTATACTCAGCACAGAAGAAAGAGAACTGCGGTTTTCTTTAGCACTGGAGTTAATTGCAGAGTATGGTCAATCTACTAGAGATGAACATGTTTACTACCTGCCTTAGACATTGGGTCACAGTGAAATGGTACCTGGACACTATGACGTCATTCAGCACAGTGATACTTCCACAGGATACCAGCACAATGCAGACTGGAACAGTGGATCCCTGCACAATACCACTTCCATCAACTGTGACCACACTGGATCTATACACACAGCAGCTGGACAGGTAAGCAATTGAACTCAGTGAATGATTATGTGGTAGAAACTATTTACAGTTTGGATTTCTTAAGAGCCTTTTACTTTTTTGTTTTAATGTGGTCTGTGATCTCCATAAACGAAATATGATTCACCAGCTGCCATGGTGGAGTTGTTAACACCTTGGGCTAAGGACTGGAAGGGATGTTGTGGTGGTCAGCACCCCAGGTGGGCATTTCACTCTGGATCTACATCAAAGCTTTTGTTGCTGTCTGTAGGGGACAAAGTAGGTGGTGTCCTATGAATCATACATCAGAACAGGCACAACAGTACACCACCAGAGACCCAGCAGCAGTGCAGAGCCCCTCTGGCTGGTGATACTGAGACAGCCTGACATTGATGAACTCCCTGTGGACTTTTGACCATGAGGATGTGTCATAAAAAATCATACCATGGCACAGGTGGGAGATCAAAGCAAATTGGAAAAACATAGCAGGGATAGGATACCAGAGAAGGTAAGGTAAAACAAATTGAAAATCTAAACGATCTGTTTTGCAAAGAAAATAAGACAAAGTGGAAGCTTAGATTAAGATTTGTATCAGAAAAACTCCTGAAAACTGTTAAAAAAATAAGAAAATATGATGAAACATCACTACATGTGCTATATAGAAAATAACTTTGAAACGCACAGAACTATATTATGTTCCCACCTTGTTGATGTTACAGGTGACGTCAGCTCTACAGAACAAACCAGGACAACCAAACAATGCAGAAGTCATCCCAGATGACAGGTCGTCATACAGTGGAATGACTGTCAACCCTGATGTTGCAACAGACAAAGGAAATGCTCAATATATGTCTGACACCCCTGGCTACACTGACCTTTACTACCATGACAGTGATGGCACCAGGCACCCTATACCTGGGAATAGTGGCCACTCTCATCACACCCATCCCTACAACATTGATGTGACTCAACATAAGTCTGACTTCACTGGGAACATGGGCACTATGGTTGGCAATACAGGACAGCTTCACAGTACCAGCAGTGAAACACCTCAGAAAAAAGGAACTGCTGTAGGTGCAGGAAAAATATCTTACCAGTGCAACACATGTGGGAAAATCCTCAGTAGAAAAGATAACTTACAGAGACACATGAATGTCCACACAGGAAAAAAATCTTCCCAGTGTAACCAATGTGGAAAAATCTTCCATAGAAAAGATCTTTTAAAGAAACATATGAATGTCCACACAGATGAAAAACAATACAAGTGTGAACAGTGTGGAAAGGCATACAAGCACAAATCAGATCTGAGCACACACAAACATCTACACACTGGAATAGGACTCTACAATTGCCAATATTGTGATATGATGTTTACTGTAAAAAATAATTACACACAGCACACCAGAACCCATACAGGAGAAAAGCGATACACTTGTAACTTCTGTGGAAGAAAGTTTACCCAAGAGGGATCTTTAAAGAGACACAAACTACTTCACACAAATCAGTGGCCACATAAATGTCCACTCTGTAAACAGGGATTTTCATTCAAAAGTAAGTTAACCAGACACATGTCAACCCATGCAGACAGTGGCCACAGTGCACAGACTGCAGAACAACGTTCAGTGGAACATCAAGTTCAGTCAGACACATCACACAGGACTGATAAAGTAACACCTTCGAACAAATTATTAATTAAAAGATACAGCTAAAAAGGTTATCATAGCAAAGCAGCCACAACCTAGTACATATTACATGCAATTTTCTTGAAACTAAAGCACAAAAATAAAGTTGTTCAGTAATTCCTGACTCCTGGTCATGTATATAATTCAAGTTTTATGAATGAAGAGTAAAACAAAAATATAAAATGAAGTTTGTTAAACATGTACACATGTGGTTTTGTCATTGAGTTGTGTGATTTAGTTTTCCCTGAACGTACTATACGCCAACAAAAAAACATAATTTAGATAACAGTGGCATAAACATTCCAAGTGTCACGTATCAGGATTTTGAAGTCTTTAGGCTCTTTCTTCTCCAAATTATTGCTTTGGTGCTATGTGCCTGTATTGCAGTGCTATCCCTTTTTGCAATTAATAATGGTCTTTAACTATAAATAGTGTGCATTTGAATTATGCCAACACTAGTTTCTATTTAAATTTATAAGTTAAAATTAATCAGTCCGTTTTTCAGTCTATGTTAAAATTCACCAGTCAATTCATAGTCTTTATTATAGCGCATTTGTGCATACGGACTTGCGTGCATAATTATGTGCATGTGTGTGGGCGCGCGCGCGCGTGTGTGTGTGTGTGTGTGTGTGTGTGTGTGTGTGTGTGTGTGTGTGTGTGTGTGTGTGTGTGTGTGTGTGTGTGTGTGTGTGTGTGTGTGTGTGTGTGTGTGTGTGTGTGAGTGTGTGTGTGTGTGTGTGTTGTTTTCTGATGTGTTGTGTGCATGTGTGCATGTTTGCGTGTGTGTGTGTGTGTGAGTGCGCGTTTGCGTGTGTACGTGTGTGTGCATGTATGCATGTGTGCATGTGCTTGTGTGTGCTCACACGCGCGCGCGCGAACGTGTGTGTGTGTATGTGTGTGCGCGCGCGTGTGTGTGTGTGTGTGTGTGTGTGTGTGTGTGTGTGTGTGTGTGTGTGTGTGTGTGTGTGTGTGTGTG
>CM060345.1:24993399-25010899 GCA_030674155.1 Stramonita haemastoma
AAGATTGCACAGACCATAACAGCTCTGTCAAAACTGGACACTATTTGGAAAGATAAAAAAAAGAAAACTCACTCAACTCCAAGATCAGACTAATGCGCTCCCTTGTCATATCTATATTCACGTGGACTATCTTGCTCATACGTTTAAACTCATTCTACTTTTTGGAAGGGTAAGCCATTGCATGCCGATGAAAACGGATGACAAAATTGACAAACTCGCATACACGGGGACTGGCTGTAGCAGCAGCAGCACCAACAGCAACAGTATAATCACCATAATGATCATCATCATGATCACCATCATGATCACCTCATGATCATCATCATGATCAGCAGCAGCAGCAGCATAATCATCATCATGATCACCATCATGATCACCATTATGGTCATCATCATGATCATAATCATGATCAGCAGCAGCAGCAGCATAATCATCATCATGATCACCATCATGATCACCATTATGGTCATCATCATGATCATAATCATGATCAGCAGCAGCAGCAGTATAATCATCATCATGATCACCATCATGATCATTATCATTATCATAATCATGATCAGCAGCAGCAGCAGCAGCAACAACAGTAACACAACAACAACAACAACAACAACAACAACAACAACAACAACAAACTGGGTCGGAGTGTGCCGTGGTTCATACTGGTTAGGGCCCAACACTTTTCCCTGATCCATTAGAAACTGAGTGATGGTCTGGGTGCTAGTCTGTTGGATGAGACGATAAACCGAGGTCCCATGTGTTACACATCCTTATTTAGCACAGGTAAAAGAATCCACGGCAACAAGAGGGTTGACCCTGGCAAAATTATGTGGAGAAAGCCACTCTGATAGGGAAACAAGTACAGTTGCAGACAGGAATTTTTTTTTTTTAATGGGTAGGTGGTGCACTTGTGGCCACGTGCTCTCCCTAGGGAGAGCAGCCTGAATTTCGTGCAGAAGAATCTGCTGTGACATAAAGTGGTCTAACATACAAAATACAAAAAGCAACAACAACAGCAGCAGCACAATCAGAAAGGTGGAGTAAAATAACTTTAAAAAAAAAAAAAAGATTTACTTACCTGTGCAGATTAATAAAACATTATATAGCAAACAGCCGTTAACCACCAGCATTTTATAATTGCTTTATAAACAAACACTGCCCCCTTTTCTTAAAAATCAATCTTACATGATATTTCATATCACTGTGACATTAAAAATACTGGATTCAAGAACTGAAAGCGCAACCTACCTTTTTCTTAACAAACAGAAGTACAACACTAATCATCAACATGCATTTATTTTCACCTTGTTGTTTCCAGGAAAGCAATCACACACACACACATACACACACACACACACACACACACACACACACACACACACACACACACACACACACACACACACACACACACATACACACACACACACACACACACACACACAAACACACACACACAAACACACACACACACATACACATACACATACACACACACACACACACACACACACACACACACACACACACACAAGCACACAAACACAAATGCACGCACGCATACATACACACACACACATAACACAAAAACATGCACACACAAACATGCTTACACACATGCACACATACCACACAAACACACACACGCACACACACACACACACACACACACACACACACACACACACACACACACACACACACACACACACACACACAAACAAAAACAAGCAAATGTGATGCTCCACCACATAAGGAGTCGCATTGCACAAGAGGTCAATTTTTAGTTATTGACAAGTTATTAATCTACAATAAAAAGGCTATTAGATGCAAAAAAACAGATCGAAAATCGGACAATTCTGTTTAAAGTTATTAAAGATTGAAATGGTAGATTGACCGATGTGACAAAACAAGAAACAGGCAAGTATATTTTCATAACAGGTTGTCAGGATGAAGGCTTGCGTATTCTCAAAACACATTTAAAAGCAAAAGGAATAAAAATCATGCCTTGATATTTCAATACAAGGTAGAATAACGGACGCAGTTTAATAATCAATCAATATCTCAAAATTGAGAACTTGGACCCCCCCCTGCCTTTAATGGCTCCTAGCACAAAATTGGGTAATGTGCTAAGCGACTCATTTCGTGGTGGAGCGTCAAAAATAACCAGTCATCAACCCTGCTAGACTGATGGAGACAAGTAATACACAGGGCAACCAAAAATAATGACAAAGATAGCCATTCATAAAAAGTATCAACCACTATCTAAAACAGAACAACGGATGTTAACTCCCACCTTGACCAAAGTTGACAGCATGGAGCACGTGCAGCAGAAGAAGATTGTTCACTAACCTAGAACACTGAGCACACTCAGTTCTCTGCAAATATCCACCACAGTTTAAGGTATCTTAAGAGCTGGGTGTGTAGTCTGCTGTCAGTTTGTGGATGAATGCCATAGCACAAAGATGGACAAGGTAAATATGTCTCTTTCTTACCTGTCTGTTTCTCTGTTTTTGTCTGTGTCTTGTACAAGTATCCCTGTTACTTTGTATTTTCTAGTCATGTGTGATACTGCATTTCTTGTGTGTGTGGAGATGATAGAGGAAAGAGATGCAGAGGAAAAGGTATACATTACCATTTCTTCTCTTTTTAAAAAAATGTATGCTGCTGTTTGGTAGTGCACATGCCAAGAAAGAAATCTAATGGATTTTTAAAAATGTTAAAATAGATTTATAAGCCATCGAATAGTGTGTGTATGTGTTTTTTGCGTCTGTGTGTGTGTGTGTGTGTGTGTGTGTGTGTGTGTGTGTGTGTGTGTGTGTGTGTGTGTGTGTGTTTGTGTGTGTGTGTGTGTGTGTGTGTGTGTGTGTGTGTGTGTGTGTGTGTTTAAAAGAGCGCATATACATTAGTATGAAAAAGATTGTCTATTGCACTTTCAAATATTGAAATGTGTATGGAAATCTTCATGTAAAGATAGCATTGAACAATTTTGTTTAATAAGGAGCATTGAACAATTTTGTTTAATAAGGATTTCAAATTGTCTCCCAATATATCAAAATGTCTCCCAATATATCAAAACCACTGTATTTGCCCATTAACATCTTATCAGTCCGTTTTGGCTAGACTAATTCTAATTCAATGAAGCCATGTTCCTATATGGAACTGTTTGCTGATAATGCTCTTTCAGTGATACCAAAAAAAATGGGGGTGGAGGGTGGGTGAGTTTCAAACATTATTCATTTGTTGCCACTATTGATGATTGCAAACAAACTGTGGTAGGATGGAAAAAGTAGAACTTTCTGTTCATATTTCTTGGCTGAAGATGTACAGCAACAGGTCAACATTTTACTAGTTGTTGTTGCTAGGATTCTTTGTTTGTTTCATTTGTCTTCAGATGATGATTTAGCTTGCTTTTATACAAAGAGTGACACAGACACATAGGTGAAAAAGTATTAAAAAGATGGACAATGTTGCACATTTGTTGTTAAATTTTGTTTGATTTTGTTTTTTCTCTATATTTTGAGGAAAGCAGAATACACAATAATAATATTTAAACACTCAATTCGCATGTGTATGTGGTTTTGTAAATAACGTCAGCAATAATACAACAACAAAAAACTGAATAGTTCCAGACATTTGGGCAAGACCTTTTGTGAGCATTCACACATGGGGACTTAGTTATAGTTTCATACTAAGGACTTATTTTGGGGGTGGGAGAGCTGAGTTGAGTCAGCACTCTAAGGGAAAAAGTCACCTCGAATGGGGTTTGAACCCAGGTCAAGAAATCTCCTGCACATGTCCAACATTTTAATTAACAGGCTATCATGTTTTGTATCTTGAGTTGAATATATGAAAGAGAAGTAGAAACAAAACATTGAGTTTACATATTACTAACTCTGACATATACAAGGGACACCAAACATGTATACAACAAAACACAATCCTGTCACCTTAATTCTAGCAACTATTATGACCTGTTGTTGTTGCAGATGACATATGTTCACAAAGATGATCCAGGGCAACAATCAGCAAAAATCAGGACAGAGGACTCTTCAGCACAGACCAACACAGCTGTCAACAGAGATGCTGTGACTGAACATGAACATGCCCAAGACCTGCCTGAGACAAGTGGATTCCAAGAACAGAAAACAGGACACAGGAAGAACAGTCAGTGCAAGCAGGAAACCACTGGGTACAGCCACGTTCAGCATTTTGAAAGAACAAAACCTGACAGTGACAGAGATGAAAGTAAAGTGACATGGACAGTAGCAGATCAAACCATACAACGTTGTTGCACAAAGTGTGGTGGGATTTTTATTTGTAAATTTTCCTATACACAGCATCATTTAGCTCGTTTAGGATTAAAGCCATACCTCTGTGATAAGTGTACAACATTTAGTCAAACAGCAGACAACAGAAGCCAAGTAAACGTGGAAATGATTGCTGACCTTGAAGACGGCACTGAACAAACCACTTCTGTCAACAGACCGGTGGTAACGCACAGGGCACAAAATACACCTCCTATACCTGGAATTAGTGGCCACCCTCATCACACCCATCCCTACAACACTGACGTGACTTCACACAACTCTGACTTCATTCGGAACATGGGCACTATGGCTGGCAATACAGGACAGCTTCACAGTACCAGCAGTGACACACCTCGGAAAAAAGGAATTACTGTAGGTGTAAAGGGGAAATCTTACTAGTGTGACAAGTGTGCAAAAATCTTCAGTAGAAAAAATGTTTTACAAAAACACATGGACGTCCACACAGAAGAAAAACAATACAAGTGTCCACAGTGTAAAAAGGCATACAAGTGCAAAGAAGGACTTCGGAGACACACACAACTGCACACTGGAATAAGACTCTACCATTGCCAATATTGCGATAAAAAATTTACCATGAAATATAATTTGACAATGCACATCAGAACCCACACAGGGGAAATGCCATACACTTGCACTCTCTGTGGAAAGAAGTTTGCCCGGAAAGGAAATTTAAAGATACACGAACTCCATTACACAAAACAGTGGCCACATAAATGCCCACTCTGTGAAAAGGGATTCTCAAGAAAAGATCGGTTAACCAGACACATGTCAACCCATGCAGACAGTGACCACAGTGCACAGACTGCAGAACAACGTTCAGTGGAACATCAAGTTCAGTCAGATACAGGGAACACCACACAGGACTGATAAAGTAACAACTGTGAACAGACCACTAAAGTATACAGCTAAAAGTGTGGTTATAACAGAGCATTCACAACCTAGTGCATATTACATGTCTTTCTCTTGAAACAAAAGCGCCAAAATGAGGTGTCATGCAATTACGCCTATGATTCTTGGTCATGTATAAATGGCAACTTCTCTGATTGTAGCAGAAAACCAAATTATAAAAAGAAGTTTGTCCATAAAACGTGTAAATGTATGGTTTTATCTTTTCAGACTGAATACGGGGTTTAAATTTTCTCTCAATACATTGTATCCCAGCTGAAAATCACAGGTTGGATAACACAGTAGCCTGAATATTTCAATTGTCAAGTATCAGGATATTGAAGTCTTTACGTTCTTTTTTTTTTCTCCAAATTATTGTTTGCTTATGTGTGCTGGTATTGCAGTTTTGTCAATTTATGTGTATGTAGTTGTGTAGTAGTGTTTTTCAACTATAAATAATGTACATTTGAATTTCCTAACACTAGTTTATATTCAGATTTATTAGTTAAAATTCATCAGGGAACAGCATAGTCATTTTTATAGTGTTGTGTGTGTGTGTGTGTGTGTGTGTGTGTGTGTGTGTGTGTGTGTGTGTGTGTGTGTGTGTGTGTGTGTGGTGTGTGGTTGTGCGTGCTTGCGTGCGTGCATGTGTGCGTGCATGCGTGCGTGCATGCGTGCATTCGTGCGTGCGTGCGTGCGTGCGTGCGTGCGTGCGTGTGTATGTATGTATGTATGTATGTGTGTGTGTGTGTGTGTGTGTGTGTGTGTGTGTGTGTGTGTGTGTGTGTGTGTGTGTGTGTGTGTGTCTTTGATTTTACGTCTGTACACTTAAAGTGATATTAGACGAGGGAGGAGGGGGGGGGGGGGGGGGCAATAAAGAGATAAGGGTTTTAAAAAAATGTGTTGGTAATTATGTACATAAGAAGAATGATTACAAAACTATATAACAAGAATGTTGCAAAACATGGCATAAGAAATGCAAATAATAACAAAAACAATCGAACAATAGAGAACTTTAAAATCTAAAACTGTAAGCTGAACAATTGCAAACTACATGTAAAAGCTGCCATTAATAAAGCAAAAAGTACATTGCCACAGTAGGGTGTTATAAGTTCACAATCTTCACAGTAGTACTTTATAAAAAAGAGAATACTGGGGATCGCATCACAGACAATGCTATCTCACACAATAACTTTAGATTGATTAATACTTCTTGCAGTGACTTATCTTGAAATGGTGGTAGGAACTTTTTAAACCTTGACAATGATACAAAACATGAACATTGGAAAGTTTTTCACCGCATATACATTTTATATTTTTGGCAAATTTTGCCCGAAATGCATTTAATTTCAATCTGTGGATTAGAGAAACAATATTTCTAGGACTGGATTTTTGAAAGCCGTACTGAGTACAAAGGATGTTCTCAATATCAAGAACTGAACAAGTATGCTGGGAATAGCCAGCCTCTTCATGTTTCTTTTTTACATGTTTCCAGCAAACATTTTGAAGCAAAGCATAACCCTCATGAAGAGAAAGAGGAATGTCTAAAACATTTGAACAGCTAGAATGTTTTTCTGCCTATTTGGCTGCTTTGTCAACCTTTTCATTGAAATAAAGATCACAGTGAGATGGAACCCAGCAAAAAGTGATATTCGAACCCCTCAGAATGAGAAAATGTATCAAAAAATTAATTTCAGTAATAAGATTCTGCCTAACCATCGATGTAGAGTTATTAAGACACTGTAATGCAGATTTAGAATGTGTGTGTGTGTGTGTGTGTGTGTGTGTGTGTGTGTGTGTGTGTGTGTGTGTGTGTGTGTGTGTGTGTATGTGTGTGTGTGTGTGTGTGTGTGTGTGTGTGTGTGTGTGTGTGTGTGTGTGTGTGTGTGTGTGTGTGTGCGCGCGCGCGCGCTATTTTCGGTGTAGTTATAAGCCATTATAATTTATCAGATTTGGATGCATTTTTAACTGTCATTTTAATAGTATTTTTTATCTCAAGGTCAGTGTCCAGAGGTTTATTATCTTTGTAATGGTCAGCAATAGTCTGCTTGATTTATAATCTGTAACATGAGTACCATATAGAACTTATTTGTAGAGACTAACAGGAATTACCATTATGTCAAAAATTACACAGAGGTGTTTTACTTTTTAATCAAACTTTGAAAAGCTACTAGCTATGGTGAGGAAATGAAGCTAAGATTTAATTGTTGAAACCCATGTATATTTGTATTTTTTCAATAAAGATGATTATTCTAAAACATGCCTTTTATTCTAAGTGACTGGATGAACATAACTTTTGAAATACAGGATTATACATTTCATCAGTTTTAGGGATGCTTGAAGCCTTCAGAGAGAAGGAATACTAAGAGAGAGATTATTTGGAATGGGTAGTGGTTGAAGAAGTCAAATATTACGAAAAAGTCCCCCCCCCCACACACACACACACGGTCATGCACGCACCCACGAACACACAGACACACAGAGAAAATACAAACACAGACACACAGATTTTGATATTTTGTTATATCATTTTTTAATATTCTTTTATATCTAGGATAATGGGATAAGCACTCTTGTGCTTTTTAGCATCCAGTGACCATGTGTATGCAGTTTTGTAAATGTCATCTGTTCCCACCGGCACACGATGGGCTACTCTTACGAAAAGTGGAACAGGATTTAACGTGTGCGCAAGAAGTACTGCGTGTGTTCGCACACGGGGCCTGGTTTATAGTCTAATGGGAAGGACACAAACACAGACACAGACAGACAGACAGACAGACAGACAGACAGACAGACAGACAGACAGACAGACACACACACACACACACACACACACACACACACACACACACACACACACACACACAACACACACACACACACACACACACACACACACACACACACACACACACACACACGGGATATAGCCTAGTAATCAGAACATCGTGCTCGCAATTTGACGACTGGGGTTCGATTCCTGGTCGAGGGGATTTTTCCTCTGGAGTGATTCACATTGTGCCTGTGATCTGCTGACCTGGGTTGGAATCTTGTTCAATATTTTTTCCTTCGGCAGCTAACATCAATGCCGACTCCACTCCCCGTTAAAGACATTTGGATGCGACCATAAACGGAAATCCCACATGCCAATACACGCTGAAGATTTTGCCTACATGTTAAAATCGTTTTGCTTTTCCGAAGTCTAGGAATTTAGATACCAGTGAGAGTAGATAACAAAATTGTCAAAATGCAAACTCATGGGAACTGAATGTAAAAAAGCACATGGGTATTTATTCAATCATCCTCAAAATTAAAGAATAAAATCAAATTAAAAAATATAATACACACACACACATCACGCACACACATAACACATCACACTCACACATCACGCACACACACACACACACATCACACACACACACACACACACACACACACACACACACACACACACACACACACACACACACACACACACACCCAGTACAGCAATTAGATCATTATATTAATGCCCCAGCTACGGTACCAGTAGTTTGAGATGTGATTTCTGTAATGGGAAATAAAAAGACTTCAATTGGTTTGGATGTAGTATATTAAAAACATAAGGTAAAAAGGTAATAACATCTCTTTTTAAAGTATATAATTATGTTTACTTAGTGCTCTCCTCCAAAACATGTTGGAATAGTGGAAGACTAGCATCTAAATGGAAGCAGTCTATAATCGTGGCAACCTTAGAAGAAAGAAAGCTGATATGCAATATAAATAACTATAGGCCTATAGCTCTGACCCCCTCCCCCCATATGCAAAATTGATAAAGAGACTGGTTCTTCAGAGGATGGTGCACTATTGCACAAAAGAAAATGTCATTCCAATGAATCAAGCAGGGTTTTTCAAAGAAAGATCTACTCTTGATGATATGTAAAGCTCTCAACACAAATAAAATCAATTTCCCAGATACAAAGACGTTTTAGACGCACTCTTTGACATAGGTAAAGCTGTGTGGCATTCTAGATTACTTTTTAAGTTAAATTCATAAAGACTTGAATAGATCTCTTTAAATGTAATTTATCCTGCTTGTTAATAGGCAATTATTTGTATGTACTTGATATGTTTCTTTTCTTGTCAAAATCACATAATATGTATGGAGTTGATTCAAAGACCACCACCACCACCACCACCACCACCACCACCACCACCACCACCACCACCACCACCACTACTACTACTACTACTACTACTACTACTACTACTACTACTACTACTACTACTACTACTACTACTACACATATGTACACACACATACACACACATGCGCGCACACGCACAAGTACACACACACATACACACACACACACACACACAACACACACACACACACACACACACACACACACACACACACACACACACACACACACACACACATACACACAGATGATAGCCTAGGGGTCAGAACATTGGGCTTGCAATTTGAGGACTACGTTTTGATTCCCTTCCAGGGGATTTTCCCCCTAGACTTAACATCAGTACTGAATCCACTCTCCCCAACAAGTCCTTCTGATGAGACTATAAACTGAGGCCCATGTGTGCATGCAGGCAAAACAACTTGTACACATGTTAAATCCTTTTCTGCTTTTCATATGATTGGGCCACTATGTGCTGGTGGGAACATATGACAAGATTTACCTAACTGCATATACATGGGGACTGGATGTGAAAAAGCACATGAGTACTTATTCCATTATCCTTGATATGAAAAGGAATAAACACACACACACACACACACACACACACACACACACACACACACACACACACACACACACACACACACACACACACACACACTCATACCAAGCAATCAACTAGCAAAAAAGCCTGCTAGACAGATGGAGAGTGGCATTACACAAGGCAGCAAAAAAATACTGACAAAGGCAGCCATCAATACATATTGTCAACAGCTATCAAACAAAGAACAAAACTAATGAAGATAACTTTTTTTTTCAATTTCCTTCACTCCCACCTCGACCAACGTTGACAGCATGGAGCATGTGCAGCAGGAGAAGATTGTTCACTAACCTAGAACACTGAGCACACTAATTTATCTGTAAATATCTGAGCACAACTTAAGATATCTTAAGAGTTGGGTGTGTAGTCTGCTGTCAGTTTGCGGATGGATGTCATTGCGCAAAGATGGACAAGGTAAATATGTCTGTTTCTTACCTGTCTGTTTCTCTGTTCTCTACAGATATTATTTGTTCTTCTGTGTGTATTTACTAGTCATATATAAGGCCCGACACCATACTGCCTGTCTTAAGTGTGTGGAGATGATAGAGGACGATAGATGCAGAGGGAAAAGTATACATTACCATTTGTTCCTATTTTTTTAGAATGTACTACTGTCTGATAGCACAACTGTAACAAAAACAATCTTTTAATGATTTTTAAAAGAAAAGAGAATGATGTGCCTCTGAGTATTGTGTGTATGTATGTTTTAGGGGGAGGGTTGTGCAATCTCATGTAAAGTTTTTTCGTAAGTTGGGATATTTATTTAGACTAGAGAGAGAGAGAGAGAGAGAGAGAGAGAGAGAGAGAGGAGAGAGAGAGAGAAGAGAGAGAGAGAGAGAGAGAGAGAGAGAGAGAGAGAGAGGAGAGAGAGAGAGAGAGAGAGAGAGAGAGAGTTGGGTGTGTGAGTATCAGAGGACGTGAAAGGGGTATTGTTGGCAATGTATTGGAAAAGGAAATTAAGAGGATCAATACTTGTGTGCCAGTAGGAATAAATGACAATCAAAAACATGTGCACATAGCTGTTATGTCTAGACACCATCTTTGAAGTCAGAATGTTAGTACATAAATGGCTGGGGGTGGGGGTGGGTGGATGTTAGTCAAATATGCAAAAACCTCACCTTTGGTAAGCTTCAGACTTCTAGATGAGAAACGATGAAAAATTGATTACATTATTAGAGGGATTGTCATGTTTTTACCTACCAAAAGTTGTCTTATTCATTTTGGTCAGATTATTTCTAGGCCATTTCAAGTATTTTTGTTTAATACATGACAAGAAATGGTTGCTGGTAACCAGAAACAAACAAATTGAAGTAAGAAGTGGGAAATAAAGTGGGGAATGGTTGGTTAGTTTATGACATTTTGCATGACTCTAATATAGTCTTTAATGCAGGCTTTATCACAAATACACAGAAGGGGGGTTAGGGCTAAAAGGGCACCACCTCTAGTGCATATTGTTTTGCTTAAGATGCATAGTAAGAGTTATGCTTTTGCAAGTAAGTTATTCAAAAGATTATTGTTCATAGCCTTTTCTTCTGTTGTTTTTTTTAATAAGACAAAAGGAGACACAGATGAGTGGACATTTGAGCAAAAGGTATACATTTTTGGCTACTCGCCTTGAGTGGTTCAACATCTAGTGTTAGAACTATGAAAGAAAAATAGAACCAAATCACCAATTCTATTCATATTCCCAGCTTTCATACAAACATTAAACACCTTCACCATAACATAGGTATACAAAATACAGACTGTCACCTCATTTGTAGCAAACACCATATGTTGTTGTTGTTGCAGATGACTTCAGTTATCCAAAATGATCCAGGGCGAACCAAGAAAGCTAAAATCAAGACAGAGGACTCTTCTGCACAGACCAACACAGCTGTCAACACAGACTATGCAGCTGAACTTGGAAATGCCCAAAACATACCTGAGACAGGTGTATTCCGAGAACAGTCAACTGGACACTTTGAGAACATTCAGTGCAAACAGGAAACCACTGAGCACTGGCACACTAACACTTGGAATAATGAAACTGCTGACACTGCCTGTATTTGTAACTGTAACCACCATGCAGATGTTCATATTGCAAATGTCACTGCTGCAGCTGAATATGGAATCCTTTCTACAGGTGTTTCTTTCCCAAGTGAAGCCCAAATGACCAAGGAAATGTGTGATTTCACTGTGTGTGTTCCCAAATACCTGTTCTCAAAGGGTGTTATAGATGAGCTTGGTGTTGTAGAGTTAAAGAATAGCATAGAAAGATTTATCTACAACACAAATAAAAACGAAGAAGAAATATCCGGAAACTACAGAACTGTTCATAGTCAGATCACAGCAGACGACTTTAATACAACTGAAAGAACAGAAGCAGGAATTGTAGAAATACAACATCACCAACCCACATGCATGAAGTGCAGTGAGGATTTTATCTGTACACTTTCTGTTAAACAGCATCTTTTAGCTCATTCAGCTTTAAAGCCATACCTTTGTGAAAAGTGTACATCATCCAGTCAGACATCAGACTGTAGAACACGGGTAAACCTGAAAACCATTCCTGACATTGGAGAAGTCACAGAACAAAACACTGCTGGCAACAGTCCACAGGTAAAACACACTGAACAACATACACACTTGTGTGATATTAGTGTTATACCAATTATTAACGAGTGTAATGTTGAAGGGCATAGGTCGATTCACACAGGACAAAAGTCATACACATACACAAACCATGGAAGAATCTTCAAAAGGGAATTTGATTTTGACAGAAACATGAGAATTGATGAGAAACAAAACCCATTCAATTACATTGATTGTGGAAAGGCTCTCAGCTTAAAACATAATTTACATAACCACAGACGAATTCATACAAATGACAAGCAAAACAAGTACTCTTCCTTTGAACAAGCATTTAATCAAAATAACAATTCAGGCACGAAAAACACATATACAGAAAAAAATGACTGCAACCAAGCTTCACACAAGAGGGAGCAAGCAAAAGCCAATAGAAAGCCGAATCGGTACAACCTACGAAAAAGAAAAAAATCGACAGTTGAAATAAAAGAAAGGTGCAAAATACCTGCACAGTGTCATAACAGGGTGGACAATGATAATCTTACGCCTGCTCGTACAGGTGAGGTTAAAGATGTTGACTGTGACACAACTCAAGGTAAACATAGGGCTTCAGAGACATTGATGAATAAAACCACTGCTGCCAACAGACCAACTGTAAAGCCCACAGCACAAAAGACACCCTCTATACCTGGGAGTGGTCATCATCCTCATCATACCCTTACCTTCAACACTGATGTGACTCAACACAACTCTGACTTCACTGGGAACATGGGCACTATGGCTGGCAATACAGGACAGCTTCACAGTACCAGCAGTGACACACCTCAGAATGAGGGAACTGCTGTAGGTGCAAAGGGGAAATCTTACCAGTGTGACAAGTGTGGAAAAATCTTCAGTAGAAAAAAGGGTTTACAAAAACACATGGACGTCCACACGGAAGATAAACAGTACAAGTGTCCACATTGTGAAATGTCATTCAAGCACAGAACACAACTGAGCACACACAAAAAGATACACACTGGAATAGGACTCCACAATTGCCAATATTGTGATAGAACGTTTACTACAAAATGGGATTTAAAAAGGCACATCAGATCCCACACAAGGGAAAGGCCTTACACTTGTAATTTCTGTGGAAAAAAGTTTGCCAGAAAAGAAACTTTAAGCAGACACATGCTATATCACACAAAAGAATGGCCACACAAATGCCCACTCTGTGTAAAGGGATTTTCATGCAAAAGTAAGTTAACCGGACACATGTCTATCCATGCAGACTGTGGCCACAGTGTACAGACTGCAAAACAACGTTCAGTGGAACATCAAGTTCAGTCAGACACAGGGAACACCACACAGGACTGATAAAGTAACACCTGTGAACAGACTGCTAGCAGATGCAGCTAGAACTGTTATCAAACAAAAGCAATGACCACCTTCTGCACTATATACTGACCTTCTTGTAGAAACAGAGGCACAAAAAGAAGTGTTGTGAAACAAATCCTATGATTCCTGGTCATGCATACAAGTCAAATTCTGTGAATTTATAGTAAAACCAAATTATAGAATGAAATTTGTCTGTTAAGCATATAATGTGTAGCTTTATAATACTCTGACTGAATTATAGGTTTAAAGTTTGCCTGGGCATACTGTATGCCAGCTTAAAAACACAGGTTAGATAATACAGTAGCACAGACATTTCAAACGTCAAGTATCATGATGTTGAAGTCTGGTCTCTTTCATTTCCAAATTATTGTTCTGAATTATTGCTCAGCCAGACAATTATTGCTTTGTTCCATGTGCTGGTATTGCAGGTATACCTGGTATCCTTGAACTATAAATAGTGCACATTTTATTTGTCCCAACACTAGTTTATATTCAAATTTTTTGGTTAAAAGTCTACCAGGGAACATAAAGTCTGTTTCTATAGTGAGTGTATACATTGACGCGTGCCTACATCAGTGTGAGTAGTGTGTGTATTTGTGTATGTATGTGTGTATGTGTGTGTGTGTGTGTGTGTGTGTGTGTGTGTGTGTGTGTGTGTGTGTGTGTGTGTGTGTGTGTGTGTGTGTGTGTGTGTGTGTGTGTGTGTGTGCGTGTGTGTCTGTCGTATGTCTGTCTTTGTCTGTATGCGCGTACACACATGTGTGTGTCTGCATGCGTGCTTGCGTGCCTATGTGTGTGTGCCTGTGTGAGTGTGCTTATTTAAGTGTAACTATCCATACATTTATGATTATCAGATTTTCGTACGTTTTTTAACTGTCATTTTATCGGTATTTTCATTACAATGTCAGTGTCCAGAGTTTTTTCACTTTGTACTGGTCAGCAATATTCTGCTTGAACTATAATAAGCTGTAACAAAGTACCATATATAACTTATTTGTATAGAGTGATTAGAGTTATCATGCTGCCAAAAAATTACTTGGATGCGTTTTACTTTTTATTCACACTTTCAAAAGCTTCTAACCAAGGTGAGGAAGTGAAGCTAAGTTTTAGATTTTTTTCCTTGTATAAACCCATGTATATTCTTATTTTTCCAATAAAGAATGTTATTTTAAAACATGCCTGTATGTCTTAATTGATTGGATGAACGTATTTCGTAATATAGAGGAAAATACACTTCTTCATTTTAGGCATACATGCACCCAATTACACTCATGCAGGCACACAAAGACACACACACAGCTACACATAGACACAAATAGACATAGACACAAAGACAGACACAGACCCCCCCCCCCCCCCCCCCCCCCAAAACACATGCATACACGCCTGCACGCACGCGCGTACGCACACACACACACGGGATAGCCTTGTGGTTAGAGTGATGCGCTTGTGATCTGCTGACAGGGGTTGATTCTCGCTCAAGAGGATTTTTCCTCTGTAGTTAACATTTACGATCTACTTACCTATGCAGATAAATACAACAATATGCAGCAAAAAGCAGTTTACCACCACCATTTCAATATTGCCTGAGTCAGGCAGAAACATGTTCATACCAAAACCATGGATTTAAAGCAACGATGCTTTAACCAACACAACAACAGTAATGAATGCAAACTTTTCCTTCTGAAATTAAAGCTAAGGTCAAAGATTCACGTTGTGCTTTGCAACACTCCATACGTGCTGTCCACCTCTGGTATCACTGTGTGTGATGTACCAGGTAAATGTACAGTAATAGCAATCATGTCAGAATAGCAACGGCAATGCTATTGTCTTAGAAATACAGATTGCATTCATGAATGGTAAATCTATATGTGATTCCCACCTGAGACTCGTGGGGGTATACTTGCTTAGCGAGTATTGTAAGAATAAAGCCTCTGCCCTCCATCCAGGCATGTCGTAAGAGGCGACTAAGGTGGAAACCTCACCTAGAGGTAAAATAGGTTATGATGGGGCTAACAACCCCACCATGGAAAAAAAGGCCTGTTACAGAAACCTACACTAGAGCATCCGACATTGGTGGCGGCGGTCATGAGGTACACCAGGCGACTGGACTAATGACGGACGACAGCCAAACCTGAGAGGGAGCTGGCGCCCCGATGGTGGATTTACTGAAGCCGAAACAGAAGATGAGGGTGGGTTGCTGGAACGTCCAGACCTTGTACCAGACTGGCAGGATGCCCCAGTTAGTCAAAGAGTTTTACAACTACAATCTGGACAGATTGGGGGTCAGCGAGGTCAGATGGACCGGCACGGGAAAGAGGAGACTGGCGTCAGGACATACCATTGTCTTCTCGGGAAGATCAGATGACCAGCACTCTGAGGGAGTAGCACCACTCCTCAACAGAAAGACTGAAAAGACACTGCTAGAGTGGAAACCATTCGGACCAAGACTTTTGAAAGCAAGATTCCACTCCAAGTACACCAAGCTGACAGTGCTAGTCTGCTACGCACCAACTGAAAACGCAGATGCAGAGGTCAAGGACGATTTTTACGATCAGCTCCAAACAGTCGTGGAAAGCGTTCGCGCTCATGACATGTTGATCACCCTTGGCGACTTGAATGCCAAGGTTGGCAGTGACAACACCGGGAGGGAGCATGTTATGGGCAAACATGGAATTGGTATCATCAACGATAATGGAGAGAAACTAGTGGACTTCTGTGAAGAGAACAGTCTGCTTATCGCAGACACCCTTTTCCCGCACAAACACATCCATAAAACAACGTGGACGTCGCCAGATGGGACCACCAAAAACCAGATAGATAATGTCATCATCAACCGAAGGTGGAAAAGCTCTCTTCAGGATGTCAGGGCCTACAGAGGAGCGGACGTTGCCAGTGACCACACCCTTGTGTAGCCGCCGCGGTAGTCTAGTGGTTGGGGCGTTGGACTCGTAATCTAAAGGTTGCGGGTTCGATCCAGCTTTCAGCTATGGCGTTGTGCCCTTGGAAAAGGCACTTTATGGCTATTTTTTCACCCCACCCAGGTGTAAAAGGGGTACCAACCTTGTGTTGGGGGTTAACCCTGCGATAGACTGGCGTCCTATCCAGGGGGGAGTCTATGACTCTCAGTCGCTTTACGCCAGAGAAACCGGGATAAGCACCGGCCTGATGAGCCTTAAGGCTCGGGACAGACAGACACCCTTGTGTTGGCTGTCGTTGCCTTGAAGCTGCGTCGATCACTAGGAAGACAGGCACATCAGCAAAGATTAGACTCTGGCAGGCTGAATGAGACGCTCACCAAACAAGCCTTTGCAGTAGAAGTGAGGAACAGTTTTCAGGCACTGGGGGAACAGCAGGAGATAACAATAGACAGCTTCAATCAGGTACTTCGGGAAACAGGAGAAAAAGTACTGGGCTTCCGACGAAAGAAGAAATAAGAGGATCAAACAAGAAACCTGGAAAAAGATAGATGAGACGAAGTTAACTAAGGAGATCAACGACACCAGATCAGAACGCTTGAACGAGCAGCACAGAAGAAGATATGC
>CM060345.1:25015899-25023399 GCA_030674155.1 Stramonita haemastoma
TCTGCCAGCACGCCTTCCCCTCCGTAGATTGTCCAGTTTGGTCACCTCTTCTGTCAGCATGTTCTTTCTTTCTTGCTTGACATACCAGAATACACAATCATTTTCGTTTTCTGTGTGTGACTTGCATGAAAACTCTAACACCAAGTCATCTGACTCGCAGAGTAACAGATCGTCATTCTCTGTGGTATGAAGTACAACTTTTTTGAAAAACTTATTTCGGTCTCTGTCTCTTACACGGCGTTGTACTGTTCTGTTTGTCATGGTGGAGATGTACTATTTTAATCACCTGTGCTAAAGCCATCTATTGTTGTTTTTTTCTATCTCATTTTCCTCATTTGCTTCCAGTTCCTTCAGAGAGACACTGACGTCACAATCAGCTACACACAGAGCATCTACTACGTTCTTCTCGTGCAACTCATCAGACACACCCCGTTCACTGTCTGACTGGTCTGTCTGTGTTGCTGTCAGGTGTGTAGGGCTGAGATTTGTCTGTGTGCATGGTGATTCAAACACATTGTCAAGCACATGCCACACATTTGGCGCTGAATCACCTGGTGTCTGGCCACTCACTTGAATTTGCTGCCGTTGCTGTTGTTGTTGTTGTCGTCGCTGATCTCCTCGTATCTGGCTTGGAGGTTTATGTCTAAAATATTGTGTCTGGCTGTTTGGGTTGAGCACTGGGCCGCCATATTTGTTGTCACTGGTGGGCTTGCTGGCTTGAGTCGTAACACGACAACAGTGTTGTCGTATTCGCCACCACACACCTTCCAGCTGGTTAGGGCATTGTTTGTTAGCAGGGCACTCAGCATTGTTTCTACAGTTGTTGGAAGTCCAATAACTGGCATGGTGCTGTAATAAACGGGAAAATCTACCGCAGCTTTTGTAAAATGGGCCTTGTTGCTTCGCGCCACGTGCCCGAGAGAAGAGAGAGAGAGAGAGAGGAGAGAGAGAGAGAGAGAGAGAGAGAGAGAGAGAGGAGAGAGAGAGAGAGAGAGAGAGTATCAAGGGAAGGGGAAGGGGTGGAGTAGGCAATGTATTTAGAAAGGAAATTCAGGGGATCAATACTTGCTAAGGGAAGAAAAAACACACTTTCTATTACTAATATACTGTTGAACTGCACTAAACAAAAAGGTAAATGCAGTTTTAACAATTCTAACAAAATCAAATATTCCAATTAAAAATGTAAATAAAGATCAGTTACTGAATTTCACATAAGAAAAGTATTCTGGGCTGCCTGTGTGTGATTGTGTGTGTATATGTGTGAGGTTGTTTGGATTAACAAGAAAAGCACACTCACATAGTCGTATGAAAAAAGATTGCCTTTTGCACTTTTGCAAATTCTCATTTGTTCATTTTCTTTTCACTTTGATTCATCATATGCTCATCTAATGATAATAAAGGTGTGTATGAAGGATACGCTATGACTTCTTCATTAACAGTTTCTCTGCTACCTTTTATCTGTTTTGCAGGAGTCTCCAGCTGACCAAGACTTACCCTTCACAAATCCAGGTACACTCAGCACAGAAGAAAGAGAACTGCAGTTTGCTTTAGCACTGGAGTTAATTGGGGACAGTGGTCAACCATCTGGAGATGAACATTCTCACAACCTACCTGAGTCACCTGGCCACAGTAAAACGATACCTGGAAATTATGACGTCATTCAGCACAGCCATAGTGCCTCAGAAAACCAGCACAATGCAGATTGGAACAGTGGATCCCTGCACAATACCACTTCCATGAACTGTGACTACACTGGATATATACACATCGCAGCTGGACAGGTAAGTGATTGAACTCAGTGAATGATTATGTGGTAGAAACTATTTCCAGTCTGGATTTCTTGAGAGCCTTTAGCTGTTTTGCTTTAATGTGGTCTGTAATCACCATAAAAAAAAGATTTACAAGCTACTATGGTGGAGTTGCTTCAAGCGGTTTTATCCAATAAGCATTTCAAATTGTGTCCCAATGTATGATATATCAAAAGCACTGACATTGTATTTACCCATCAATATGTGACAAATACGTTTTGGCTATACTATTTCTAATTCAATCCAGCCATGTTCCTATTTGGAACTAGTTGCTGAAAATGTGCTGAGCCATACAAAAGAATGAGAGGGGGAGTTTTTGACATTTACATTTGTTGTCATATTGATACTTATATTATTGCAAATACATAATGATAAGATGGCAAATGCACCAATTTTTGTGCATATATCTTGGCTGAAAATATGCAGTAAAAGTTAAACGTTTTACTGTGATTGATGCAAAGATTCTTTGCTTTTTATATTTATCTCCAGTTGATGATTTAGCCTATTGACATACAAAGAGAGTACAGACACATAGGCAAAAAAGTATAAAAGATATGTACTATATTGAATACTTGTTGTTAACTTTGTTTTATTTTTATTGTTGTTTTCATTATTCTGAAGTTAGTGGGATATGCGCTTGTGTGCTTCATCACACTTGATACCTATGTGTATGTGGTTTTGTAAATAATATCGTCTATTCCCACCAGCATATAATGGCCAACTTGTTTAAAACACGGAACAGTTCCTGACATGTGCATGACTTTATGCGAGCATTTGTATTTGGAGACTTTGCTTATAATCTCATGATAAAGACTTTTTAAGGGGGAGGAGCACAGTTGAGCCAACACTGGGAAAAAGTCATCTTAATTGGGTTTGAACCCAGGTCAGCAGATCTCTTGCACAATCATTTCCAACATTCTACTCACCAGGCTGTCATGTACCCCCATGCTACTAATGATTTTTTTTTTATCCTGGGTTGCATGTATGAAAGAGAAGTAGAAACAAAACATTCAGTCTTAACACATCACTAACTCTGAATAACAGAAGATACCTAGAAATAATTCAAACATGTATAGAACAAAGCACAATCCTGTCACCTTAATTCTAGCAAATATGATGACCTCTTGTTGCAGAAGGCTTGTGTTCACAAGGATGACCCAGAACAACTCAGCAAAGCAAACATCAAGACAGATGACTCTTCAGCACAGACCAACACAGCTGTCAACAGTGATGATGTGTCTGAACATGAACATGCCCAAGACCTGCCTGAGACAAGTGGATTCCAAGAACAGACAACAGGACACAGTGAGAACAGTCAGTGCAAGCAGGAAACCACTGCACACAGCCACGTTCAGCGTTTTGAAAGAACAAAACCTGACTGTAACACATCCAGCCAGACATCAGACAACAGAAGTCAGGTAGACATGGAAATGATTCCTGATTTTGAAGAAGGCAATGAACAAACCACTGCTGTCAACAGACAGGTGGTAACGCACAGGGCACAAAATACACCTCCTATACCTGGAATTAGTGGCCACCCTCATCACACCCATCCCTACAACACTGACGTGACTTCACACAACTCTGACTTCATTGGGAACATGGGCACTATGGCTGGCAATACAGGACAGCTTCACAGTACCAGCAGTGACACACCTCGGAAAAAAGGAATTGCTGTAGGTGTAAAGAGGAAATCTTACCAGTGTAACAAGTGTGGAAAAATCTTCAGTAGAAAAAATGTTTTAAAAAAACACATAGACATCCACACAGAAGAAAAACAATACAAGTGTCAACTGTGTAAAAAGGCATACAAGTGCAAAGTAGGACTTAGGAGACACACACAACTTCACACAGGAATGGGACTATACAATTGCCAATATTGTGAAAAAAAATTTACCATGAAACAAAATTTAACAAAGCACATCAGAACCCATACAGGGGAAAAGCCATACACTTGCACTCTCTGTGGAAAGAAGTTTGCCCAGAAAGGAAATTTAAAGATACACGAACTCAATCACACAAAACAGTGGCCACATAAATGCCCACTCTGTGAAAAAGGATTCTCAAGAAAAGATCGGTTAACCAGACACATGTCAACCCATGCAGACAGTGGCCACAGTGCACAGACTGCAGAACAACCTTCAGTGGAACATCAAGTTCAGCCAGATACAGGCAACACCACACAGGACTGATAAAGTAACAACTGTGAACAGACCACTAAAATACACAGCTAAAAGTGTGGTGATAACAGAGCAACCACAAAATAGTACATAATAATATATTATTATATGTGATTCTCTTGAAACAAAAACGCCAATATGAGGTGTTATGCAATTACTCCTATGTTTCCTGGTCATGTATAAATAACTTTTTTTAGACTGTAGAAGAAAACCAAATTATAAAAGAAGTTTGTCCATAAAACGTGTAAATGTATGGTTTTATCTTTTCTGACTGAATACTGGGTTTAAATTTTCCCTCAACATACTGTATGCCAGCTGAAAATCACAGGTTAGATAACACAGTAGCATGAATATTTCAATTGTCAAAGATCAGGATATTGAAGTCTTTACGTTCTTTTTTCTTCAAATTATTGTTTGGTGATGTGTGCTGGTATTGCAGTTTTGTCAATTTATGTTTTGTAGTTATGTAGTAGTGTTTTTCAACTATAAATAGTGTACATTTTGAATTTCCTAACACTAGTTTATATTCATATTTAGTAGTTAAAATTCATCACTGAACAGTATAGTCTTTTTATAGTGCATGCGTGCGTGCGTACGTACGTGCGTGCGTGCGTGCGTGCGTACGTGCGTGCGTGCGTGCGCGCGCGCGTGTGTGTGTGTGTGTGTGTGTGTGTGTATGTGGTTGTGCGTGCTTGTGTGCGTGCGTGCGTGTGTGCGTGCATGCATGCGTGCTTGCGTGCGTGCGTGCGTGCGTGCGTGCTTGCGTGTTTGCGTGCTTGCGTGCGTGCGTGCGTGCGTGCGTGCGTGCGTGCGTGCGTGCGTGCGTGCGTGCGTGCGTGCGTGTGGTGTGTGTGTGTGTGTGTGCTATTTTCGGTGTAATTATAAACCATTATGATTTTATCTGATTTGGATGCATTTATAACTGTCATTTTAATAGTATTTTTTATCTCAAGGTCAGTGTCCAGAGGTTTATTATCTTTGTAATGGTCAGCAATAGTCTGCTTGATTTATAATCTGTAACATGAGTACCATATAGAACTTATTTGTAGAGACTGACAGGAATTACCATAATGTCAAAAATTACATGGAGGTGTTTTGCTTTATAATCAAACTTTGAAAAGCTACTAGCTAAGGTGAGGAAATGAAGCTAAGATTTACTTGCTGAAACCCATATATATTTGTATTTTTTCAATAAAGATGATTATTCTAAAACATGCCTTTTATTATAATTGACTGGATGAACATAATTTTTGAAATACAGGATAATACATTTCGTCATTTTTAGGGATGCTTGAAGCCTTCAGAGAGAAGGAATACTAAGAGCGAGATTATTTGGAATGGGTAGTGGTTGAAGAAGTCAAATATCACGAAAAAGTCCCCCCCCCCACACACACACACGCTCATGCACTGCACGCACGAAGACACAGACACACAGAGAATTGCTGAGGATGATGTTGATAAATTTTATTCAAATTTTGTGGCAATGCTCATTATAGCAGCTGAGTTTTCTATTTCCAAACGCAAAATCAGGAAGAATGGAAAACGATCAGGCAATAAATGGTGGACAAAAGAATGTGAGGATGCCGTAAACTATAAAAAGGAACAGTATAAAATATGTTTAAAAAACCAATCAGAGGAAAACTTTATTCGTATGAAATATGCTAAATGTCATAGTAAGAAAACAATTGCTCAGGCAAAAAACAATTATTGGACAGAATTCTGTATTAATGAAGTTTCAGAATCCAAGGACATGCATAAAGTTTGGAAGAAAGTTACTGAAATGAAAAACGGATTTCAACTCCCATCGTTTCCAATCAAATTTGAAAAAAAAACAGATTTCCAAGCATATTTGAAAAAGCAGAAGCCTTTGCTACAATGTTTGCAGATAATAGTTCATCCTTAAAGCTTCAATCAGACATCAAAAGTTATGACTCTTCAGAAAAGCTAGACAAATTAGAAAATATATCATGTAATGCGGATTATTTGAATGCTCCTCTTCAATATGATGAATTTATTGAAACCTTAGATTCATTTACTTTTAACAAGACAGCAGTTGGTCCTGATGGTGTATCTTATCAAATGCTGGCCCATATGCCTTTAAAATGGAAAAGACTACTTTATTCATTTTTCCAAAAGTGTTGGATAAATGGCACTCTTCCTAGTATCTGGAGGCAGTCTATAGTAGTTCCAATCCTTAAGAAAGGTAAGTTGAGGTCATCAATAGATAGTTATAGACCAATTGCTCTTACTTCACATGTGGGTAAAGTAATGGAAAAAAAATATACATAAGCGTCTGTTTCATTATTGTGAAAAGAATAATTTTATCCCAACTAATCAGGCTGGCTTTCGAAAGGGGAGATGTACTTCTGATCACTTAGTTAAATTAACTCACCAGATTAAAAAACAATTTGCCAGAAGGAAAAGTGTGTTAGCCACATTCTTTGATGTGAAGAAAGCATACGATAGAGTCTGTCATGAAAAATTGTTGCATAAATTGAAGAATATTGGTATCAATGGAATGTTATATAAATATCTTCACAATTTTTTATCTAATAGATCAATCTGCACTAAATTGGGCTCAGCTTACTCATCCTATAAATCTATCAATTTAGGTATACCGCAGGGATCAGTGCTTGCTCCCATGTTGTTTTCTATTCTTGTACATGATCTCCCTAGTTGTTTGTCAACTAATACTCAAGTCGTTCAGTATGCTGATGATATCGCAATATGGATAAATACTTCAGTTAGGAAAAACACCAAAAAGAGAGTTACCAATTATGTTGAACATTTATATCAAGATGAATTAAATAAATTCTGTAGCTTTATGAAAGAAAATAAGTTAGAACTATCTGCAGAAAAAAAATGTTTTGTGCTCTTTAATAATGGTGAAAATCCATCAAAATTACCAACCCTAAAATTAGAAGGAACGGTGCTTAAGTATAAACCATATGTAAAATTCTTAGGCGTAATTTTAACTAGAAAGTTGAGCTGGAAGATGCACATCGACCACTTAATAACCGAGGCTAGAAAAAGACTGAACTTTTTAAAAGTAATAAGTTTTCAGGCATGGAGTCAAGATACTAAAACACTGATACATTTGGCTCAATCTTTAGTACGCTCAAAATTAATCTATGGACAAGAAGTTTATTTTTCTGCTGCAGATTATCTGCTTAAAAAATTACAAAGTTTAGACAGTAAAGCCATAAAGATAGCACTTGGTGTTCCAACACATGCTAACACAGCTAATACTTATAAAGAAGCACATTTGTTATCTCTTTCTGATCAACGAAGATTGGCGGTATCAAAGTACGTGATTCGGAGTCTATCTATTCCAAATTCAGTAAAAGATGACATACTTATGGATCAAGACACTGATTATCCAAAACGAGCATGCAATATTTCATTTCTGCTTCCAATTAAAAATTATACTAATTCATTAATGAAAGAAATTGGTATTGACATAGCAACGATTCCAAATTTACCGATGGTTCCCCTAATGCCTCCGTGGGAAC
>CM060345.1:25028399-25035899 GCA_030674155.1 Stramonita haemastoma
AAACTAATGATGATAACTTTTTTTTCCAATTTCCTTCACTCCCACCTCGACCAAAGTTGACAGCTTGGAGCACGTGAAGCAGGAGAAGATTGTCCACTAACCTAGAACACTGAGCACACTCAGTTCTCTGGAAATATCTGAGCACAGCTTAAGGTATCTTAAGAGTTGGGTGTGTAGTCTGCTGTAAGTTTGCGGATGGATGTCATTGCGCAAAGACGGACAAGGTGATTTTGTCTGTTTCTTACCTGTCTGTTTCTCTGTTTTTGTCTGTGCATTGTACAGGTATCTGTCTTACTTTGTGTGTGTGTTTTCTAGTCATGTGTAAGCCCCACACCATATTGCTTGTCTTGAGTGTGTGGAGATGATAGAGGATGATAGATGCAGAGGGAAAAGTATACATTACCATTTATTCCATTTTTTAGAAAATGCTACTGTTTTGAAGCACATCTGTTAAAAACGCAATCTTTTATGGTTATTTTTTAAAAGAAAAGATAATGATGTGCCTCTGAGTATTGTGTGTTTGTATGTATTAGGGGGAGGGTTGTGCAATCTCATGTAAAGTTTTTTTCGTAAGTTGGGATATTTATTTAGACTAGAGAGAGAGAGAGAGAGAGAGAGAGAGAGAGAGAGAGAGAGAGAGAGAGAGAGAGAGAGAGAGAGAGAGAGAGAGAGAGAGAGAGAGAGAGAGAGAGAGAGAGAGAAGAGAGAGAGAGAGAGAGAGAGAGAGAGAGAGAGAGAGAGAGAGAGAGAGAGAGAGAGAGAGGGAGACAGAGAGAGACAGAGACAGAGAGACAGAGAGACAGAGAGACAGAGAGAGAGAGAGAGAGAGAGAGAGAGAGAGAGAGAGAGAGAGAGAGAGAGAGAGAGAGAGAGAGAGAGAGAGAGAGAGAGAGAGGGAGACAGAGAGAGAGATTGGGTGTGTGAGTATCAGAGGACGTGAAAGGGGTATTGTTGGCAATGTATTGGAAAAGGAAATTAAGAGGATCAATACTTGTGTGCCAGTAGGAATAAATGACAATCAAAAACATGTGCACATAGCTGTTATGTCTAGACACCATCTTTGAAGTCAGAATGTTAGGACATAAATGGCTGGGGGTTGGGGTGGGTGGATGTTAGTCAAATATGCAAAAACCTCACCTTTGGTAAGCTTCAGACTTCTAGATGAGAAATGATGAAAAAATGATTACATTATTAGAGGGACTGTCATGATTTTACCTACCAAAAGTTGTCTTATTCATTTTGGTCAGATAATTTTTAGGCCATTTAAAGTGTTTTTGTTTAATACACGACAATAAATTGTTGCTGGTAACCAAAAACAAAAAAAACTGAAGTAAGAAATGGGAAATTGAGTGAGGAATGGTTGTTTAGTTATTGACATTTTATATGACTCTAGTGTAGCCTTTGATACAGGTTTTATCACAAATACACAGAAGGGGGAGGGGGGGGGGGTATAAGGGTACCACCTTATGTGCACGTTATTTTGCGAAAGATACACATTTAGGCTTTTTGCAAGTAAGTTATTCTAAGATTTATTGTTTAGTGCCTTTTCTTGTGCGCGCGTGTGCATGTGTGTGTGTGTGTGTGTGTGTGTGTGTGTGTGTGTGTGTGTGTGTGTGTGTGTGTGTGTGTGTGTGTGTGTGTGTGTTAATAAGACAAAAGGAGACTCAGAAATGTGGACATTCAAGCAAAATATATACATTTTTGGCTACTTGCCTTAAGTGGTTCAACGTCTAGTGTTAGAACTGTGAAAAAAAATAGAAACAACTCACCAATTCTATTCATATTTCTAGGTCTCAAACATTCAACACCTTCACCATAATATGAGTGTACAAAATACAAACTGTCACCACAAATTTAGCAAATACCATGATATGTTGTTGTTGCAGATGACTTCAGTTCTCCAAAATGTTCCAGGGCGAACCAAGAAAGCTAAAATCAAGACAGAGGACTCTTCAGCACAGACCAACACAGCTGTCAACACAAATTATGCAGCTGAACTTGAAAATGCCCAAGACGTACCTGAGACAGGTGTATTCCGAGAAGAGTCAAAGGGACACTTTGAGAACATTCAGTGCAAAGAAGAAATCACTGAGCACTGGCACACTAACACTTGAAATAATGAAACTGCTGACACTGCCTGTAGTTGTAACTGTGACCACCATGCAGATGCTCATAATACAAACGTCACTGCTGCAGCTGAATATCGAATCCTTCCTACAGGTGTTTCTTTCCCAAGTGAAGCCAAAATGACCAAGGAAATGTGTGATTTCACTGTGTGTGTTCCCAAATCCCTGTTCCCAAAGGGTTTTATAGATGGGCTTGGTGTTGAAGAGTTAAAGAATAGTATAGAAAGATTTATATACAACACGCACAAAAACAAAGAAGATATATCCAGAAACTACAGAACTGTTCATAGTCAGATCACAGCAGACGACTTTGACACAACTGAAAGAACAGAATCAGGATTTGGAGAAACACAACAACAATACACATGCATGAAGTGCAGTAAGGATTTTATCTGTACATTTTCTGTTAACCAGAATATTTTAGCTCACTCAGGTTTAAAGCCATACCTGTGTGAAAAGTGTACATCATCCAGTCAGACATCAAACTGTAGAAGACTGGTAAATCTGGAAACGATTCCTGACATTGGAAAAGTCACTGAACAAAACACTGCTGGCAACAGTCCACCAGTAAAGCACACTGAACAAGAGATACATTTGAGTGATGACAGTGAGATAACAATTAGTAACAAGTGTAATGTTGAAGAGCACAGGTCAAGTCACACAGAACAAAGGTCATACACATGCACAAACCATGGAAGAATCTTCAAAAGGGAATTTGATTTCCACAGACACAGACAAATGGATGAGAAACAAAGCCCATTGAATTGTGCTGACTCTGGAAAGACTTTCAGTTTAGAATATAATTTACAAAACCACAAGCAAACTCATACAATGGACAAGCAAAAAACGTACTCTTTCTGTGAACAAGCATTTAATCAAAAAAGCAATTTAAACCAACAAAACACAAATGCAGAAAGAAATGACTGCAACCAAGCCTCACACAAGAGGGAGCAAACAAAAGCCAGTAGAAGGCCTAATCCGTACAACCTACGAAAAAGAAAATTGTCCACAGTTGAAATAAAAGAAAGGTGTAAAATACCTGCACAGTGTCATAACAAGGTGGACAATGATAATCTTACACCTGCTCATACAGGTGATGTTAAAGATGCTGACAGTAACACAAATCAGGGTAGACATAGCATTTCAGAATCCACTGCCCTCAACATACATATGGTAAAGCACACAACACAAGAGATGCCCCCTATACCTGGGAATAGTGGCCACCCTCATCGCACCCATCCCTACAACATTGATGCCACTCAACATAACTCTGACTTCACTGGGAACATGGGCACTATGGCCGGCAATACAGGACAGCTTCACAGTACCAGCAGTGACACACCTCAGAATAAAGGAACTGCTGTAGGTGCAAAGAGGAAATTTTACCAGTGTCACAAGTGTGGAAAAATCTTCAGTAGAAAGGGTGGTTTACAAAAACACATGAACGTCCACACAAAAGAAAAACACTACAAATGTCCACAGTGTGAAAAATCATACAAGCATGAAAGAGATCTAAAGAGAGACGCACAACTGCACACTGGAGAAGGACTCTGCAATTGCCAATTTTGTGATAGGGCGTTTACCAGGATAGACCATTTAAAAAAACACATAAGAAACCACACAGGAGAAAGGCCATACACTTGTACAATCTGTGGAGTTAAGTTTACCCAAGAAGGACATTTAAAGAGACACGAACTACTTCACACAAAAGAGAACATGGGCACTATGGCTGACAATACAGGACAGCTTCACAGTACCAGCAGTGACACACCTCGGAATGAGGGAACTGCTGCAGGTGCAGGGAAAAAACCTTACCAGTGTACCAACTGTGGGAAAATCCTCAAAAGGAAATATAATTTAAAGGTACACATGAAGGTCCACACAGAAGAAAAACAATGCAAGTGTTCACAGTGTGAAAAGACATTCAAACACAAATTTGGACTGAACAGACACAATAATCTACACACTGGAAGAGGACTCTACTGTTGCCAATATTGTGATAAGAGGTTTACCACAAAACATGACTTAACAAGGCACATCAGAACCCACACAGGGGAAAAGCCATATGCTTGTAATTTCTGTGGAAAAAAGTTTACCAGAAAAGGAAATTTAAGCAGACACATGCTATGTCACACAAAAGAGTAGCCACACAAATGCCCACTCTGTGAAAAGGGATTTTCAGGCAAAAGTCACTTAACCAGACACATGTCAACCCATGCAGACAGTGGCCACAGTGCACAAACTGCAGAACAACGTTCAGTGGAGCATCAAGTTCAGTCAGACACAGACTACACTGCACAAGACTGATAAAGTAACATATGTGAATAGGCAACTTAAAGATACAGCTAAAGGTGCTATGACAACACAGCAACCACAACGTAGTTCATATTACATGTGATCCTTTTGAAACAAAATAACAAAAAATAGTATGCAATAATCTCTATGAATCACTGTCATTATACAAGTCCATTTTTCTTAATGTAGAGTAAAACCAAATCTTGAAATGAAGTTTGTCCCTAAAACATGTATATGTGTGGTTTTATCATATTCTGTTTGAATTGTGGGTATAAGTTTTCCCTCCAAAAGTATATGGCTGCTTAAAAACACAGGTTAGATAACACATTAAAATGAATATTCAAATTAACAAAAATCATGATGTTGAAGTCTGTAGACGGTATCTTCTCTGAATTGTTGCTTTGGTGCTATGTGCTGGTATTGCAGTGTTAACCTTTTTTATAGTAATGTTCTTTAACTCTAAATAGTGTACACTTGAATTGCCCTAACACTAGTTCATATTCAAATTTAACAGTTAAAATTCATCACGGAACAGCCCAGTCTGTTTTCATAGTGCGTAGGTGCATGCGTGCATCCATGTGTGTGTGTGTGTTGGTGTTGTGTGTGTGTGGTGTGTGGTGTGTGTGTGTGTGTGTGGTGTGTGTGTGTGTGTGTTGTGTGTGTTGTGTGTGTGTGTGTGTGTGTGTGTGTGTGTGTGTGTGTGTGTGTGTGTGTGTGTGTGTGTGTGTGTGTGTGTGTGTGTGTTGGGTTGTGTGGTGTGGTGTGTGCGTGCGTGCGTGTGTGTGTGTGTGCGTGCGCGCGCGTGTGTGTTTGTGTGCATGTGTGTGTGTGTGTGTGTGTGTGTGTGTGTGTGTGTGTGTGTGTGTGTGTGTGTGTGTGTGTCTGTCTGTCTGTCTGTCTGTCTGTCTGTCTGTCTCTCTGTCTCTCTGTCTCTGTGGGATTGCACGCGTGGGTGGGGGTGTGTGTGTGCATGCATGCGTGTGTGCCTGCGTGTTTGTGTGTGTGTGTGTGTGGGGGGGGGGGGGGGGGTATTTCAGGTGTAATTATGAATCCATTTTCGATTATCAGATTTAGGAACGTTTTTTAACTGTCCTTTTAACGGTATGTTTATTACAATGTCAGTGCCCAAAGGTCAGAAATAATGGTCAGCAATATTCTGCTTGAATTATGATAAGCTGTAACGAGAGTACCATATATAACTTATTTGTATAGACCAACTAGAGTTATCATGATGTAAACAATTGCTTGAATGTGTTTGGTTTTTATTTACACTTTCTAAAGCTACTAGCTAAGGGGAGGAAATGAAGCTAGTTTTTTAACAATTGTGCTTGTATAAACCTATGTATATTCTTAGTGTTCCAATAAAGACTATTATTTCAAAACATGCCTTTTATCATAATTGACTGGATGAACATAGTTTATAATATAACACCAAATCACACGCACACGCATGCACACAGACACCCCCCCCCTCCCCGCCACACACACACACATTACATCAATTCCCCCGTATGTTCGAGAAACAATCTATAAAAAGGAAACGAAAAGGCATAAGTTGGTATGGATGTAATATCTTATCAAATGCTATAACATCTCTATAAAAATATGTATATGTTAACTAAATGATCTGTTCCAAAAGAGATGGAGCAGTGGAAGACTTCCATCTATATGGAAGCAGCCCATGATTGTGCCAGTCTAAAAAGAAAGAAAGCTGAGATGCAATATCAATAACTACAGGCCATTAGCACTTACCCCTCATAATATTGGAATATTGATGGAGAGACTGATTCTTCAGAGGATGGTGCACTGTTGCAAAAAAATAAAATGTCACTCCAATGAATCAAGCAGGGTTTTGCAAAAATAAATCCAATCTTGATTTTATGTTAAACCTAATGACATAAATAAAATATCAATTTGCCAGATACAAGGACATTCTAGACATATTCTTTGACGTAAGTAAAGCTTATCACAGTGTGTGGCAATCTAGATTGCTTTTTTTAAGTTGAAGTCCGTAGGATTTTCTAAACAGGTGTATAATTACGTCAAAGATTATCACACAAGAAATGACGCTGTGCTCATGATTTTCTGTGCTGGGTGTTGAGCATTTAAATTCAGTTAATTTTGCTTATTAGTAGATAGTTATTTGTGTGTACCTTGTATGTTTGTTTTGTCGTCCAGATTACAAAATGCGTAAGAACATTAATTCAAAAACTACTACTACTACTACTACTACTACTACTACTACTACTACTACTACTACTACTACGACTACGACGACGACGACGACGACGACGACGACGACGACGACTACTACTACTACTACGACTACTACTACTACTACTACTACTACTACTACTACTACTACTACTACTACTACTACTACTACTACTACACACATCATAAAACAGGTCATGCATAGATCAATGTATGGTATGTATATCTGAAAACAGACAGAAGTGTAAACACCATCGTCATAACAACTGCCACTACCATCGCTAACATAACACCACCACCATTACCAGTACAATAGCTACAACTCATAAAATCATCGTCATCATCATCATCATCATTGACATCATCATCACCATCATCATCATGAACAGCAGGAGCATAATCAGCAAAGTGGGGAACAAGATTTTTTTTTAGATCTAGTTACCTGTGCAGATTAATAAAACAATATATAGCAAAAAAGCAGTTTACCAACAACAGTTCATACTCTCCCTCTCTAATAATATTCAACATTGCAATATATTTCATAAGCACTGTGATATGAAAGAAACTGTCTTGTGTAACAGAAGCTTGTGTTTTTGTTCGCATGTCTTTTTTCTTAAACTTAAAAAAAAGCGTAGACTTTATGTACAAGAAATATATTAAAAAAAAACGTGTTGATTTATCTTAACCTGTGTCTTTACACATTGCTATTTGTGACGCTCCACCACATAATGAGACGGAGTGCACATGAGGTCAATTTTTAGTTATTGACATGTTATTAATGTGCAATAAAGAGGCTATCAAATACAAAAAACAGATTGAAAATCGGACAATTCTGTGCAAAGTTATTACAAGTTGAAATAATAGT
>CM060345.1:25040899-25043399 GCA_030674155.1 Stramonita haemastoma
ATCTAAGGAATAGATCTGAATCAAACTACATAGAAATGAAAAAAGCCAAAAATAGATCTAACAGAATTGTTGCCCAGGCAAAGAAAGAATACTGGTCATCTTTTTGTTTGTCAGAGGTGTCAAACTACAAAGATTTGCAGAAAGTGTGGGGCAAAATAAAAGAAATGAGAAATGGCATAAGCTTACCACAGTGTCCCGTTAGACTAGAGAACTCGGAACTACCTTCAAATTTTGAAAAAGCTGAAGTTTTGTGGAGATGTTTGCTAACAACAGTTGTAAAACTGGCTTGTCAGAAAATAATAGAAAATTTAGAGAGGAACACGAAAAGAGCATCAAACACAACACTCCAGTTCTTGATCACCTACAAACTCATTATGTTAACACACCCCTTAAGTTACAGGAGGTGAAGGCATGCCTTGAAAATCTATGTGCTAAGAAAACAGCAGTAGGGCTTGATGGAATTTCTAATGATATGTTACGTCATCTTCCACCTAATTGGGTCAACTTTTTATACCTTTTTTTTCAAAAGTGTTGGACTGAAGGTCATCTTCCACTTATTTGGAAACAGTCTATAGTTGTACCAGTTAAAAAGCAAGGTAAACCAGGAACTGATAAAAATAGCTACAGGCCTATAGCACTGACATCTCATACATGCAAACTTATGGAAAGGATCATTCTAAGACGTCTTGTTCATTTTTGTGAAAAGTATAAAATCATTCCTGTGAATCAAGCTGGATTTAGGAAAGGTCGATCAGCTATTGAGCATTTAGTAAAACTCACCACACAAGTCAAACAACAGTTTGCTAGACGTAAAAGCATCCTTGCAACGTTCTTTGACGTAAAAAAAGCATATGAACAAGTATGGCATAATCAACTTCTACATAAATTGCAAACTGTTGGAATTTCGGGTTGTATGTTTACTTTCATAAAACATTTTTTGGCAGATAGATCGATTCAAACAAGAATAGGAGGTACATACTCAAATGCAAGAACTTTGGAAATGGGTTTACCCCAGGGATCAGTAATCGCTCCTATTTTATTTAATATATTAATAGCTGATTTACCAGGAAAACTGTCGAACAATACAGTTCTAGTTCAATATGCGGATGACATTTGCTTATGGATGAAAGTAACGTTAAAACGAAAAACTTCTCTCCGAACTTTAAACTATGTTAAAAAACTTTACCAGTGTGAATTGAATAAAATCAGTTCATTTATGACAGAAAATGGGCTTAGTTTGTCGCTTGAAAAAACAAACATGATGCTTTTTAATTCAGGTTATGACCCGGGGAAACTCCCTCTATTTACTATAAATGACACAAAAATACAATACACCCAGCATGTCAAATTTCTGGGCGTTATTCTAACCTCTAAATTGTCCTGGTATAATCATATCAGCTATGTACTAGATAAAGCAAGGAAGAGCTTAAATTTTTTTAAAAATTGTATGTAAACAACCCTGGGGGCAAGACACAAAATCACTTATATCTTTAGCTTCCTCTTTAGTGCGCTCAAGACTAACATATGGGCAAGAGGTGTTTTTCAGCGCTCCCCAATACTTGCTAAATAAATTGCAAAGTGTAGACAGTAAAGCAATTAAGTTGTCTCTGGGAGTTCCTTTTCATGCATCTACCTTAGGCTCTTACAAAGAAGCAGGAGTGCTACCTCTTGACCAACACAGAGAATTCTGCGCTGCAAAATATGTTTTGAGATGTTATTCAAACAAAAATTTTTCACAAAAAGAAGTTAACTTCAGATCAGACATAGACTTTGCTAAACGTGCTAGATCAATTGTATCACTGACATCAATAAAGACTTTTACTTTGAATATGTTTAAAGCCTCTAAAATTAATGAAAACATTCTCGCTATGACACCTTCTTTTTCAGATACCCCTGAATGGGAAATGAATAAGCCAACATTTGACATATGCCACACAAATCTATCAAAAAGTGATTCACCTAACATTCTTGCCAGCTTAGTGAATTCGCACATTGAAAATCACTATTCAAATCATTTAAGAATATACACAGATGGATCTAAACTTGATAACAAACATGTTGGAGCAGCTTTTGTGATACCAACCCTTCACACTGAGAAAAAATATCATATTAGTAGCAGGGTTTCTATCTTTACTGCAGAGCTCTTTGCAATACTAATGGCTCTGAATTACCTGGTTACATTACCTCAAAAATATTCAAAAACTGCTCTCTTTGTTGATTCTAAATCTGTGTTGTACGCGTTAAATTCCCAAAATCAAAATACTCGACTAGATATGATTACTGAAATCAAACATGTTGTTCATCTACTATCCCTGAAAGGCATTAGTGTTACTTTCTGTTGGGTGCCTTCTCACTGTGGGATTAATTTCAATGATCGGGTGGATAGAGCTGCGCGAAGAGGAGCACGCAATGTTGAAGGATCTCTTTCAGTTAATATACCGTTAGACCTCCGAGAGGGTTATGAACTTTTAAAGCATTCCTCTTACGATAAGGCAAATGA
>CM060345.1:25048399-25055899 GCA_030674155.1 Stramonita haemastoma
CTTTAGGTTCGTTTTTAACTGGGTTTTTTTTACCGTAGATTTATTACAAGGTCGGTGTCAAGAGGTTTACTCTCTTTGTAATGGTGAGCAATATTCTGCTTAAATTATAATAAATCATAAATGGAGTACCACATGTAACGTATTTGTAAAGACTGACTAGAGTTATCATGATGCCAAAAATTTACTAGGATGCGTTTTGCTTTTTATTCTTACTTTCAACAGCTACTAGCCAAGGTGAGGAAGTGAAGCTAAGTTTTAGATTTTTTTTCTTGTACAAACCTATGTATATTTTGATTTTTCCAATAAAGAATGTTATTTTAAAACATACCTCTTTGTCACAATTGACTGGATGAAATTTCTTCATGGATGACTGGATGATTTCTTCATTGTAGACATGAGTGAATCCTTCAGAGATAAGTACTAAGAACTAGTTTATTTGGAGTGCTGAGCAATCAACAAGTCAAATATCACAAATAGCACCCCCCCCCCCCCTTACACCTAATCGGAAACCATGCAGCACATAGACACAGACACACACACCTACCCTCACCCCCCCCCCCCCCCACACACACACACACTTGCATGCACGCACATACGGGGCAGTCTGGTGGTTAAAGTGATGGGCGTGTGATCTGCTGACTCTGGTTCAAACCTCATACAAGAGGAGTTTTCCTCTCTAGTTAACATCAGTGCTGTCCACTCCCTCCAAAAGTCCTGGATGAGACTATAAGCCAAGGTCCCATGTGCAAACACACGCAGAATATCTTGCACACACATTGCAACATGTTCCACGTTTTGGAAGAGTAGGCCATCACCTAACAGTGGGAATGGGTGAAAAATTGATAAAATCGCATTCACATGGGGAATGGATGGAAAAAGCACATGAGTGTTTATTCCATTATCCTCGAGATAAGAGAATGAATGAACAAATAAATAAAAGTAGGACACACAAACACATACACAGAGGACATGATAGGTTGGTGGTCAACGTGATGCGCATTGCACTCAAACCAACAGAGAGAAAACACACACACACACACACACACGCACGCACGCACGCACGCACGCACGCACGCACGCCCGCCCGCCCGCACACACAACACACACACACACACACACACACACACACCACACACACACACACCACACACACACACACATGCAGATATTCATTACAGGCACAGCTCAATATTAAATACGATTATGTTTAAACATACGAAAACATAAACACCACTGCCATAAGAAGTACCACCACAAGCAAAACTACCACAACCACTATGCTCTACACCACCACTATCGCAAGTACAACTACTATGACCCTTGCCATCATCATCATCATCATCATCATCATCATCATCATCATCATCATCATCATCATCATCATCATCATCATCACCATCATCATCATCATCATCATCATCATCATCATCATCATCATCATCATTATCACCATCGCATCAGCAGCAGCAGCAGCAGCAGCAGTAGCAGCAGCAGCAGCAGCAGCAGCAGCAACAACAACAACAACAACAGCAGCAGGACATTCAGCACAATCAGCAAAGTGGAGAAAAAAGCACTTCTTTTCAGACCTACTTACCTGAGCAGATTAATAACAATATATAGAAAAAAGTAGTTTCTCACCAACTTTTCGTAATTACCATTATAAAACAAACACTTCCTGTCATTTAATAATCAATCCTGCATGATATTTCATGTTGCTTGATAAAAAAACAAACAAAAAAAAACCCTTATGTAAAGATTCAGTTTGAGGTTTTGTTTATATGTTGTTGTTTATCATACTTTGATAAAGTGTAATATTTATGAAGAAGACAGAGAAATGTGTTAATTTAGCCTTAACTGTGCCTTTACCCTTTGCTATGTGACCTGTTTTTTTTTGTTTGTTTTTTTTACTGATTTACATGTACAGTTGAGGTTTTATCAATCATATTGAATACTGTTTATATAATTCTCAGTGTCAGTGTGGTTTGATGTATGCCATTGTAACATGATTTAAAAGAAAAAGAAACATTACAAGAGAATGATTTAGGCAGAAACAGGCTCATACTCAAACCATGAATTGAAAAAGACCAGGCCTTATCAATAAAAAGAAAAGCCCACAAAAATGACAGTAATATTTTTACTCTGAAATTAAAGCTAAGTTCAGAGACTCACACTGTGCTTTGCAGCAAACAAAACATACAGTCCACCTTTGGTATCACTCTGTGTGATGTACCATGTTCATGTACAGTAATAGCAATCATATCAAAATAGCAATAGCATTGCTAGTGTCTTACAAATACAGAATGCACTCGTGAATGGCAGATTTCTATGTGATAATAATTCAGACTACTTTTCTCAAGGGCAGCACATAGACACTGGAGAAATGCCACGACTGTGATTTGTCATCCACACCTGTATTTTGATTTTTTTCACTATGACAGTGATATTTTTCTTTGAAACTTGTACCTATATATGCTCCTTTCTTGTTAATGACTATGCTAATGCTTAAAGGCATTGGTTGATTATCTCTTCTGAAGACTGGCAAGCAGATATGATCTAATTCATGGAGGAAACGTCTGGGTTTAAGAATAAAAAATGCAACCTCTCGTTTTCTTAACAATTAAAACTACAACATTAATAATAGGTATGTATCCATTTTCATCCAGTTGTTTCCAGGTAAACACACATACACACAAACACATACAAATCACACACAAATCACCCCCCCCCCCCACACACACACACACGCACACGCACCCCCCCCCCCCCCACACACACACACACACACACAGGGGACGGGATAACCTTGTGGTCAGAACATTGAGCTTGCAATTTGAAGACTGGGTTTTGATTCTGTTCAGGGTATTTTCCCCCTAGAGTTAACATCAGTGCTGACTCCACTTTCCCCCAAAATTCATTCAGATGAGACTATAAACCGAAGCCCTGTGTGCATGCATGCAGAACAACTTGAGCACATGTTAAATCCTGTTCTGCTTTTCATAAGAGTAGGCCACTGTGTGCTGGTGGGAACATATGACAAAATTTACAAAACTGCATACACATGGGGATTGAATGTAAAAAGCACATGAGTACTTATTCCATTATCCTCGTTATTAAAAGGAATAAACACTCACACACACACACACACACACACACACACACAAATACAAACACACAAACACACACACACACACACACACACACACACACACACACACACACACACACACACACACACACACACACACACACACACACACACACACACATAACAAGCAATCAACTAGCCAAAAAGCCTGTTAGAGAGATGGAGAGAAGTTTTAAAGAGGCAGCCAAAAAATACTGACAAAAGCAGCCATCAATACATATTGTCAACAGCTATCAAAAAAGAACAAAATTAATAACTTTTTTCCATTTTCTTCACTCCCACCTCGACCAAAGTTGACAGCATGGAGCACGTGCAGCAGGAGTTTGTTCACTAACCTAGAACACTGAGCACGCTCACTTCTCTGCAAATATCTGAGCACAGCTTAAGATATCTTAAGAGCTGGTGTGTAGTCTGCTGTCAGTTTGTGGATGAATGTCATTGCACAAAGATGGACAAGGTAATTATGTTTGTTTCTTACCTGTCTGTATCTCTATTTTTGCCTGTGCATTGTACAGGTATCTGTCTTCCTCTGTGTGTGTTTTCTAGTTATGTGTAAGGCCAACACCATACTGCCTGTCTTTAGTGTATAGAGATGATAGAGGGAAAAGTATACATTGCCATTTGTTACATTTTTTAAAGAATGTGCTACTGTTTGGTAGCATATCTTTTAAAAAAGCAATTTTAAAAAAATGATATGCCTCTGAGTACTGTGTGTTTGGGGGTAAAGAGGTTCAAATTCATTTAGGGTCTTTTCACAAATTGCCATATTAGACCAGAGAGAGAGATAAATTTATTATTATTTTTTATTTATTTATTCTTTTATATCGAGGATAACAGAATAAGCAATCATGTGCTTTTTTTCATCTGGTCCCCGTGTGTATGCAGTTTTGTAAATATTGTCATCTGTTCCCACCGGCACACGATGGCCTACTCTTACGAAAAGCGGAACAGGATTTAACGTGTGCGCAAGATGTTCTGCGTGCGTTCGCACACGGGGCCTCGGTTTTAAAGTCTCATCCAAAGGACCGAAGAGAGAGAGAGAGAGAGAGAGAGAGAGAGAAGAGAGAGAGAGAGAGAGAGAGAGAGAGAAGAGAGAGAGAGAGAGAAGAGAGAGAGAGAGAGAGAGAGATTGGGTGTGTGAGTATCAGAGGAAGAGGTATTGTTGGCAATGTATTGGAAAGGAAATTCAGGGGATCAATACTTGTGTGCCAGTAGGAATGGATGACAAAGTACCAAAAATATGTGCACATAGCTGTTATGTTTAGACACCATCTTTAGAGTCAGAATGTAAGGACATAAATGGCTGGGGGTTGGGGGTGGGTGGATGTTAGTCAAATATGCATAAACCTCACCTTTGGTAAGCTTCAGACTTGTAGATGAGAAACGAGGAAAAAATAATTACATTATTAGAGGGATTGTCATGTTTTTACCTACCGAAAGTTGTCTTATTCATTTTGGTCAGATTATTTCTAGGTCATTTAAAGTATTTTTTATTTAATACAGGACAAGAAATGGTTGCTGCTAACCAGAAACAAAGAATTGAGTGGGAAATGGTTGGTTAGTTATTGACATTTTACATGACTCTAATGTAGCCTTTGATACATGTTTTATTACAAATACATTATTACAAAGGTGCGTGGGGGGGGGGGGGGGGGGGGATATAAGGGTACCATCTCTTGTGCATATTGTTTTGCAAAAGATGAGTCTTTTGCAAGTAAGTTCTTCTAAGATTTATTGTTTAGTGCATTTTCTTATGTTTGTGTTTTTTTTTAATATGACAAAAGGAGACACAGTCATGTGGACATTTAAGCAAAATATATACATTTTTGGCACTTGCCTTGACTGGATCAAAATCACCAATTATTTTCATATTTCCAGCTTTCAAACAAACAACACCTTAACCATAATATGTGTATACAAAATACAGACTGTCATCTCAATTCTAGCAAACACCATGATAGTTGTTGTTGTTGCAGATGACTTCAGTTCTCCAAAATGTCCAGGGGCAACCCAAGGAATCTAAAATCAAGACAGAGGACTCTTTAGCACAGACCAACACAGCTGTCAAGACAGGCTATGCAGCTGAACTTGGAAATTCCCAAGACGTACCTGAGACAGGTGTATTCCGAGAACAGTCAACTGGACACTTTGAGAACATTCAGTGCAAACACGAAACCACTGAGTACTGGCACACTGACACTTGGAATAATGAAAATGCTGACACAGCCTGTACTTGTAACTGTAACAACCATGCAGATGTTCATAATGCAAACAGAAACATCGCTGCTGCAGCTGAATATGGAATCATTGCTGAATGTAGAATCCTTTGTACATGTGTTTCTTTGCCAGGTGAAGTCAAAATGACCAAGGACACATGTGACTTTACAGTGTGTGTTCCCAAATCCCTGTTCTCAAAGGATGTTGTAGATGAGATTGGTGTTGAAGAGTTAAAGAATAGCATGGAAAAAATTATATTCAACACAAATAAAAACGAAGAAGACATATCCAGAAACTACAGAACTGTTCATAGTCAGATCACAGCAGAGGACTTTGACACAACTGAAAGGACAGAAGCAGGAATTTTAGAAACACAACATAAACAATACACATGCATGAAGTGCAGCAATGATTTTACCTGTACATTTTCTGTTAAGCAACATCTTTTAGCTTATTCAGATTTAAAACCGTACCTCTGTGAAATGTGCACATCATCCAGTAAAACATCAGATTGTAGAAGACAGGTAAACATGGAAACAATTCCTGACATTGGAGAAGTCACTGAACTAAACACTGCTGGCAACAGTCCACAGTTAAAGCACACTGAACAAGAGACACACTTGTGTGATGACAGTGAGATAATTAGTAAACAGTGTTATGTTGAAGAGCATAGGTCAAACCACACAGGACAAAAGTCATACACATGCACAAACCATCAAAGAAGCTTTAAAAGGGCTTCAGAAACATTGATGAATAAAACCACTGCTGCCAACAGACCAACAGTAATACACACAGCACAAAAGACACCCTCTATACCTGAGAGCAGTCATCACCCTCATTACACCCATCCCTACAACACTGATGTGACTCAACACACCTCTGACTTCACTGGGAACATGGGCACTATGGTTGATAATACAGGACAGCTTCACAGTACCAGCAGTGACACACCCCAGAATGAGGGAACTGCTGTAGGTGCAAAGGGGAAATCTTACCAGTGTAACAAGTGTGGAAAAATCTTCAGTAGAAAATATAATTTAAAAAGACACATGGACGTCCACATAGGTAAAACATCTTACCAGTGTAACAAGTGTGGAAAAATCTTCAGTAGAAAATATAATCTAAAAAGACACATGGACGTCCACATAGGTAAAACATCTTACCAGTGTAATAAGTGTGGAAAACTCTTCTATAGAAAAGATCATTTAAAGCTTCACATGAATGTCCACACAAGACAGAAATCTTCCCAGTGTAACAAATGTGGAAAACTCTTCCGTAAAAAATATAATTTAAAGGTACACATGCATGTCCACACAGAAGAAAGACAATACAAGTGTCAACAATGTGAAAAGGCATACAAGCACAAATCAGATCTGAGCAGACATAAACGTCTACACACTGGAACAGGACTCTACAATTGCCAACTATGTGATATGACGTTTACTACAGAAGATAATTACACAAAGCACACCAGAACCCACACAGGAGAAAGGCCATACACTTGTAATTTCTGTGGAAGAAAGTTTGCCCAAGAAGGATCATTAAATAGACACAAACTACTTCACACAAAACAGTGGCCACATGAATGTCCACTCTGTAAACAGGGATTTTCATGCAAAAGTAGCTTAACCAGACACATGTCAACCCATGCACACAGTGGCCACAGTGTACATACCGCAGAACAACGTTCAGTGGAACATCAAGTTCAGTCAGACACAGGCAACACAACACAGGACTGATAAAATAACACATGTGAACAGCTAACTTAATGATGCATCTAAAACTGTTCTCAAAACACAGCTAGAACAAGCTAATACCCATGATATGTGACCTTCTTGAAACAAAAGGCAACATTAAAGTGTTATTCAATAATTCCTATGATTTTTTGTCAGGCATATAAGTCAGACTCTATGACTGTAAGGTAAAACCAAATTATAGAATGAAGTTTGTCTCTTAAACATGTATATGTGTGTTTTTATCCTATTCTAACATAATTGGGTAATTAAATTTTCCCTCAACATACTGTATACCACCTGAGAACCACAAGTTCGATAACACAGTAGCAAGAACATTTAAATTGCTAGGTATCAGGATGTTCTTCTACAAATTATTGCTTTAGTGATATATACTTGTATTGC
>CM060345.1:25060899-25063399 GCA_030674155.1 Stramonita haemastoma
AGAGAGAGAGAGAGAGAGAGAGAGAGAGAGAGAGAGAGAGAGAGAGAGGGACAGAGAGAGACAGAGACAGACAGAGACAGACAGAGACAGACAGACAGACAGACAGACAGACAGACAGACAGACAGACAGACAGACAGACACTGACACTAACATGCTTTAATGTACTTTGGCAATTGGCCACGATACAAGCAACAAAAATAAAGAGGGTGGGTGGTGGTGTGGGGATGACACATATCCTCATAATAACTGTCAGCATTTACATAAATACAAATAGTAGTGCACATACATAGCATCATCATCATTATCATCATTGACAAGTTGTCATCTTCACATCTTATCATTATTACTGTTATAATGTTGTTAACGAGAGAGATCCATGTGCACTCGCGCACGAGCACGTAGGCACAGAGAGAGAGAGAGAGGAGAGAGAGAGAGAGAGAGAGAGAGAGAGAGAGAGAGAGAGAGAGAGAGAGAGAGAGAGAGAGAGAGAGGGGGGGGGGAGGATTTGATTTATTCTGTTATATCGAGGATAATGGAATAAGCACTATTGTGCTTTTTTTCATCCAGTCCCCGTGTGTATGCATGTTTGTAAATGTCATCTGTTCCCACCGGCACACGATGGCCTACTCTTACGAAAAGTGGAACAGGATTTAACGTGTGCGCAAGGTGATCTGCGTGTGTTCGCACACGGGCCTCGGTTTAAAGTCTCCTCCGAAGGATGAGAGAGAGAGAGAGAGAGAGAGAGAGAGAGAGAGAGAGAGAGAGAGAGAGAGAGAGAGAGAGAGAGAGAGAGAGAGAGAGAGAGAGAGAGAGAGAATGAATGAATGAATGAATGAATGAATGAATGAATGAATGAATGAACATTTTTATTGAGGGAAAAGATTAAGCACAATGGTGGCTTGTTTTCATCCAGCCCTCATTTTAAAAAAAAAATAAAAAAAAAAAAAAAAAAAATAAAAAAAAAGTGAATCAATCAACCAATCAATCCAAACGCGTAATTCAATTATAAAGCTATGAAAATCAAAATTTGTGAATAAATCAACCGATCGTATAATTTGAGCATAATGAGTATAAAGCTATAACATTTAAAAAGAGAGAGAGGGAGTGAGTGAGAGGAATAAGGTGCGGGCTGTTATTATCTTTTTCAGCTCCTGAAGAGGGTAAGAAGAAATGGACAAAGAAAAGAGAAAAACAGAATAGAAGGAAAGAGAGAGAGAGGAGGAGCAAGAGGAGGTGGAAGGAGAGAAAAAGAAGGATCAGGGAAACAATAAGAACTACAATTATGCAAGTTAGTACCTACTTATGTTAAGTGAGCAAAATCATAACATACACAAGATTATGCAAAGGTTTCATCATAAATCTGAGATATAATGTGCACCTAGACAGTTCAGTGAAATAGAAACGCTTTACACAAGAGACAGACATAATGGTGGGGGAAAGAGAGAAGGGGTGGGGAAGGGGGAAAGAAGAATGGGAGAGAGAGAGGGGAGAGGAAGAGAGAGAGAGAGAGAGAGAGAGAGAGAGAGAGAAGAGAGAGAGAGAGAGAGAGGAGAGAGAGAGAGAGAGAGAGAGAAGAGAGAGAGAGAGAGAGAGAGAGAGAACAGACAGACAGACAGACAGACAGACAGACAGACAGACAGACAGACAGACAGACAGACAGACAACAGAAAAAAAAAAAAAAAAAAAAAACCAGACAGGGAGCCAGTAGAACAGACAGAGAGATAGGCAGGAAGACAGAGAGAGACCAAAGACAACCCTGGAGCGAGAGGGGTGTAGAGCGGGGAGGGTGGGGGGAGAGAAAGAGAAGGAGACAAGAATAAGAGGGGACAAAAGTATTGGGGGGTGGTGGTCAAGAGTTGACATAATGCTTACACATGATTGAAATTACATGGAATTAGTTATCAATGGTGTTACGAAATAAAATCCATTTCATCAAAATGGTGATATATTGTCCATAAGATGTACGTGATAGACTTTTTTAAAAAACAGAAACACTGCTAGCTTTGTGAAGGTTGAGGGTTGATATCTCATTCCACAGTGTTCCACCAGAGTATGTGAGAGTGGATTTAAATAAGTCAATTCTTGGAAGTGGCACCATTATCTTATTGGCATGACGATTGACATTGATCGTGAATCTGTTTTGAAGTAAGGGGGGAGCTAAACCAGACATGATTTTATACATAAACACTGCCTTATTATGCTTAAGCTTGGATTTTAATGGAAGAATGTCAAGTGCTTTATAGTCAGAAATGGTTAATGATGAAGATTTTAAAAGAACAAGTTTTAAAGCTCGTCTATGCACACTGCACAATGGCTTGAGAACATTTGCGCTAGCCGAATCCCAAATCGTTGAAGCATAACTCATATGGGATATAATATATGCATTGAAAAACATTTTCCTAGCGTTTAGGTCTAAGAAATGCTTTATTTTAGATAACTGGTGTACACATTTTGATACTTTTTTGCATAATTCAGAGATATGGTACATCCAAGAAAGGT
>CM060345.1:25068399-25070899 GCA_030674155.1 Stramonita haemastoma
TGATGACCTCTTGTTGCAGAAGACTTATGTTGACAAGGATGACCCAGAACAACCCAGCAAAGCAAACATCAAGACAGAGGATTCTTCAGCACAGACCAACACAGCTGTCGACAATGATGATGTGTCTGAACATGAACATGCTCAAGACCTGCCTGGGACAAGTGGGTTCCAAGAACAGACAACTGGACACAGTGAGAACAGTCAGTGCGAGCAGGAAACCACTGGGCAGAGCCACGTTCAGCGTTTTGAAAGAACAAAACCTGACAGTGACACATCCAGCCAGACATCAGACAACAGAAGTCAGGTAGACATGGAAATGATTCCTGACCTTGGAGAAGGCACTGAACATACCACTTCTGTCAACAGACCGATAGCACACAACACAAGAAACATCCCCTATACCTGGGAATAGTGGCCACCCTCATCACACCCCTCCTTACAACACTGATGTGACTCAACACAGCTCTGACTTCACTGGGAACATGGGCACTGTGGCTGGCAATACAGGACAGCTTCCCAGTACACACCAGTGACACACCTCGGAATAAGGGAACTGCTGTAGGTGCAAGCAAAAGTTCTTACCGGTGTAACAAGTGTGGAAAAATCTTCAGTAGAAAATACTGTTTACAAAGACACAAGAAGGTCCACACAGAAGAGAAACTATACAAGTGTCAATATTGTGAAAAAGCATACAAGCACAAAAGCGATCTAAAGAGACACACACAACTGCATGCTGAAGAAGGACTCTACAGTTGCCAAGACTGTGATAAGAGGTTTCCCTCAAGATATGAATTAACAAGGCACATCAGAACACAAACAAGAGAAAGGCCATACACTTGTACAATCTGTGGAGTTAAGTTTACCCAAGAAGGACCTTTAAAGAGACACGAACTACTTCACACAAAAGAGAGCATGGACACTATGGCTGACAATACAGGACAGCTTCACAGTACCAGCAGTGACACACCTCAGAATGAGGGAACTGCTGCAAGTGCAGAAAAAAAAAATCTTATCAGTGTAACCAATGTGGAAAAATCATCAGTAATAAATATCATTTACAAAGACACATGAAGGTCCACACAGATGAAAAACTCCACAAGTGTCCACAGTGTGAAAAGTCATTCAAGTACAAAACATCCCTAAACTTACACAAACGTAGGCACACAGGAACAGGACTCTACAATTGCAAAGACTGTGATAAGAGGTTTCCGTCAAGATATAAATTGACAAGGCACATCAGAACACACACAGGGGAAAAGCCATACACTTGTAGTTTCTGTGGAAAGAAGCTTGCTAATAAAAGAAATTTAGAGATGCACAACCTACTTCACACGAAAGAGTGGCCACATAAATGCCCACTCTGTGAAAAGGGATTCCCAATAAAATATAAGTTAACCAGACACATGTCAACTCATGCAGACAGCTGCCACAGTGTACAGACTGCAGAACAACCTTCAGTGGAACATTAAGTTCAGTCAGACACAGGCAACACCACACAGGACTGATAAAGTAACACTTGTAAACAGACCACTAAAAGATGCAGCTAAAATGTTATGATAACAGAGCAATCACAACCTAGTACATATTACATATTATGATCCTCTTGAAACAAAAGCGCCCAGATGAGGTGTTATGCAAAAATGCCTATGATTTGTGGTCATGCATAAAGGTAAAATTCTCTGAATGTAGAATAAAACCAAATTATATAAGATTTTTGTTCCCTTAAACATGTAAATATATGGTTTTATCCTATCTGACTGAATAGTGTGATTAAAATTTTCCTCAACATACTGTATACCAGCTGAAAAACACAGGTTAGATAACAAAGTAGCACAAACATTTCAATTGTAAAGTATCATTGAAATCTTCAGGATCTTTCATCTCCAAACTAATGTTTGGTGCTATGTGCTGGTATTGCAGTGTTATCCCTTTTTTTGAAATTGTGACGCTCCACCACAAAATGAGTTGCTTAACACATTACCAAATTTTGTGCTAGGAGCTATTAAAGGCAGATGGGGGTCAAGTTGTCAATTTTGAGATTTTGAATGATTATTAAACTATATCCGTTTATCTACCTTATAATAAAATATCAAAGCATAAGTTTTAATGATGATAAATATATAACTTGTCAATAACTAAAAGTTGACCTCTGGTGCAATGCCACTCATGTGGTGGACGGTCACAATGAGGAAAGTTCTTTAACTGTCAGTAGTGTACATATGATTTGTTAAAACAATAGTTTATATTTCAATTTAAAGAGTTAAAATTCGTCAGCGAACAACACAGTCTGGGTTTTCTTTCATAAGGCACGAGTGCATACCTACGTGTGTGTGTGTATGTGCGTGCGTGTGTGTCTGCACGCGCGCGTGTGTGTGTGTGTCAGTGTCTGTGTGTTTATGAGTGTGTGTTCATGTGTGTATGTGTGTGTGTGTGTGTGTGTGTGTGTGTGTGTGTGTGTGTGTGTGTGTGTGTGTGTGTGTGTTTGTGTGTGTGTGTGTGT
>CM060345.1:25078399-25080899 GCA_030674155.1 Stramonita haemastoma
GGAAGAATCTTCAAAAGGGAATTTGATTTCGACAGACACAGGCAAATGGATGAGAAACAAAACCCATTCAATTGTGCTGACTCTGGAAAGACTTTCAGTTTAGAATATAATTTACAAAACCACAAGCGATCTCATACAAAGGACAAGCAAAACAAATACTCTTTTTGTGAACAAGTATTTAAACAAAACAACAATGTAATCCAGCAAAACACAAATGCAGAAAAAAATGACTGCAACCAAGCTTTGCATAAGAGGGAGCAAACAAATGCCAATAGAAAGCCAAATCGGTACAACCTAGGAAAAAGAAAATTTTCGACAGTTGAAATAAACGAAAGGTGCAAAATACCTGCACAGTGTCATAACAGAGTGGACAATGATAATCTTACTCCTGATCATACAGGTGAGGTTAAAGATGTTGACAGTGACACAACTCAAGGTAAACTTAGGGCTTCAGAATCATTGATGAATAAAACCACTAATGTCAACAGACAAACGGTACCACTTACAGCACAAAAGACACCCCCAATACCTGGGAAAAGTCCTCACCCTGATCATACCCATCCCTACAACACTGATGTGACTCAAAACAACTCTGACTCAACTGGGAACATGAGCACTATGGCTGGCAATACAGGACAGCTTCACAGTACCAGCAGTGACACACCTCAGAATAAGGGAACTGTTGTAGGTGCAGGAAAAAACTCTTACCAGTGTGAAAAATGTGAAAAAAGTTTTAGTAGAAAAAGATATTTACAAATACACATGATTGTTCACACAGGGAAAAAATCTTACCAGTGTAACAAATGTGGAAAAATGTTCCCTAGAAAAGAAAATTTAAAGATACACATGGATGTCCACACCAAAGGAAAACAATACAAGTGTCCACAGTGTGAAAAGGCATACAAGCAAAAACAAAACCTGGTCAGACACACTCGGCTGCATACATGAATAGGACTCTACAATTGCCAATATTGTGATAAAAAATATGTCACAAAACAGGATTTAACAAAGCACATCAGAACCCACACAGGGGAAGAGCCATACACTTGCACTGTCTGTGGAAAGACGTTTGCCCAAAAAGGAAATTTAAAGAGACACGAACTTCATCACACACAGCAGTGGCCACACAATTGCCCATTCTGTGAAAAGGGATTCTCAAGAAAAGATCAGTTAACCAGACACATGTCAACCCATGCAGACAGAAACCCCAGTGCACAGACTGCAGAACAACGTTCAGTGGAACATCAAGTTCAGTCAGATACAGGGAACACCACACTGGACTGATAAGGTAACTGTTAAAAGTCACTGAATGATGTTGCTAAAAACATTATTAAAACACAGCTTGGACAACCTAGTACCCATCATATGTGACCTTCCTGAAAAGAGTAGTGTTATGCAATAATTCCTATGATTTCTGGTCGTGCATATAAGCCACATTTTATGTATGTAGAGTGAAACCAAATCATACAATGAAGTGCATTTGTTAAACATGTATATGTGTGGTTTTATCTTATTCTGACTGAACTGTGGGTTTACATTTTCCATCAACATACTGTATGCCATCTGAAAAAACACTGGTTAGATAATACTGAAAACCCCACGTCTTCACAGTGTGAAAAGTCATTCAAGTGCGAAACATCCCTAAACAGACACAAACGTAGGCACACAGGAACAGGACTCTACAATTGCCAAGACTGTGATAAGAGGTTTCCCTCAAGATATGAATTAACAATGCACATCAGAACGCACACAGAGGAAAAGCCATACACTTGTAACAAAATTAGAGATGCACAAACTACTTCACACAAAAGAGTGGCCACATAAATGCCCACTCTGTGAAAAGGGATTCCCAATAAAATATAAGTTAACCAGACACATGCCAATCCATGCAGACAGCTGCCACAGTGCACAGACTGCAGAACAACGTTCAGTGCAACATCAAGTTCAGTCAGACACAGGCAACACCACACAGGACTGATAAAGTAACACTTGTAAACAGACCACTAAAAGATGCAGCTAAAAATGTTACGATAACAGAGCAACCACAACCTAGTACTTATTACATATCATGATCCTCTTGAAATAAAAGCGCCCAGATGAGGTGTTATGCAAAAATGCCTATGATTCCTGGTCATGCATAAAGGTAAAATTGTCTGAATGTAGAGTAAAACCAAATTATATAAGATTTGTTCCCCTTAAACGTGTAAATATATGGTTTTATCCTATCTGACTGAATAGTGTGATTAAAATTTTCCTCAACATACTGTATACCAGCTGAAAAACACAGGTTAGATAATGCAGTAGCACAAACATTTCAATTGTCAAGTATCATTGAAGTCTTTAGGCTCTTTCATCTCCAAACTAATGTTTGGTGCTATGTGCTGGTATTGCAGTGTTATCCCTTATTTGAAATTGTGACGCTCCACCACAAAATGAGTTGCTTAACACATTACCGAATTTTGTGCTAGGAGCTATTAAAGGCAGATGGGGGTCAAGTTGT
>CM060345.1:25083399-25105899 GCA_030674155.1 Stramonita haemastoma
GTTCAACAGGAGAAAAGAAACCTTACAGCAAAACATCCAAAAGTATTATCAATATCAACAGGAACTGAAAAGCAAGAATTCATCACAAAATAATAAACAAACAATATTAAAGACTCATGACATTTTTTAAAGGTATGTAAAAATTTCTGTAAAAGACACAATCTACACAGGTTAAAGGCATCAAATCAAATTTCAAAAAATACCTGCAGTTCTTATGAATTTTGATAGAGACAGAAGAACTTTTCTAGATTTACATTTCATCAGCCTGCAAAAATTATAACTGGACATGGGTTGACGAAAATGCCGAGGAATAAAATCTTGCCGTAAATGTGTATATTGGGGACATTCCATGATAAAATGAAATTCATCCCCTATAACAGACATATTGCATTTTGAACATATTCTTTCATCCCGTGGTATGTTATGGAAACGTCCAACCTCAATAGGAAGTTTGTGACAATTGCAACGAAATTTCATAAGAGTGTAAACATATACATCGGGTAGACAAGTTATAAATTTTTCCATACCAAAATCAATTTTATAGTTTTTGTAATAAAGGCATCTGCTACTATCCAACAGCTCAGTTCTCCATTCATTAACAAATTTATCTATTAAGAAGGCTTTGACATGTGAACTGGTAGAATTGATAGTTGAACAAAACTGTCTCTCCCACAAACAATCAAATCCGCTTTGTACTAAAATGCTTTGTATCTTTTTTAACCATGCAGATTGAATCGAAGATTTGTCATATAAATCTTTCATCATCTTATAAACATTTGAGGATAGTTTCTCTGAATGAAAATCAAGCAGCTGCACATTACAGACTACAACATTAATAATCGGTGTGTATCCATTTTCATCTAGTGTTTCCAGGTAAACACACAAGGGAAGGGGAAGGGGTTCAAGCTCATTTAAAGTCTTTTCAGAGAGAGAGAGAGAGAGAGAGAGAGAGAGAGAGAGAGAGAGGAGAGAGAGAGAGAGAGAGAGAGAGAGAGAGAGAGAGAGAGAGAGAGAGAGAGAGAGAGACAGACAGACAGACAGACAGACAGACAGACAGACAGACAGACAGACAGACAGACACAGACAGACAGACAGACAGACAGACAGACAGACAGAGAGAGACAAGGCAAGGCAAGGCAAGGCAAGGCAAGGCAAAATTCTTTTATTCGAGGATAATAGATAAGCACTCATGTGCTTTTTTACATCCAGTCCCCGCCCTTTTCAGGGAAAACATCAAGATAAAAAGATACTAAACAGTAAAACTACATGCAGTACCAAACAACATAAAGAAATAAGGACATTATACATAATAAGATAATAAAAATGCACACTTTCAGAAGTCGAAAATCAGAAGCCACAATAAAATGATGTTGATTATAAAAGAAAAGAGAAGCGTTAATAGATAAGGAGCAACCAAAGAAACATAATGAAATAAACAACTTAGCAATCAAGAAAAGTCCACCCAAAAATACTTAGCTACAACATTGTTACAACTCATAACAACAAAATGAACTCAGACGAACTCAGAAGGAATTAAAGATAATACAATGATTATAATAGTAACAATAAAAATAATATCAACAATAGTGATAATAGTATAATAATAATAATACACGTAAAACTCACTCCTACACGTAGGTCACACACACACACACACACACACACACACCACACACACACACACACACACACACACACACACACACACACACACACACACACACACACACACAACATACATACATACATACATACATACATACATACATACATACATACATACATACATACATACTACATACATACATACATATACGCAACTCACTCACGCATGCACGCTCGCAGGCAAATGCACATACAAATCACACACACACATACAAATGCACACACACACACACACACACACACACACACACACACACACACACACACACACACACACACACACACACACACACACACACACACACACACATACACACACACATTTACTCACACTTATATTTATAAGCACATATCCGCAGGCGCACATGTACTTGAGGTGGTAGGTTTTTTGTGTTGTTTTTTTTCTTTAAAAAAAAAAAAATTAGTCATAGAAAAAGAAAAAATGATACAAGTCAAACAATCATATCAGGTGACAATATTATCCTTTCTTTTACATTCATACTTCATATAAAAAAGAAGAAACAAAAGCAAGCAGCAAAGTTAAAACAGAAATTAAAAAACAAGAACAAAACATCAAAAATTTGAGGTAGGACCCATCAACAACAACAACAAAAAGTCATGCAAATCATAATATTTTAATACAAGGGGAGACGACAAATAAAAACAATTACCCCCCCCCCCCACACACACACACAACACCCAAACACACTCACCACACACACACACACACACACACACACAAAGTTCGCGCTCATGTCATCAATAAACTTCATTTGAAAAGAAATATATGCCTAATTTTAATCAAGTCATGCAACGGAACACAAAAAGAATCCATCCGCTGTAAGGCATATATATTAAAACATACATATTCTAATACCTGAATCTTATGATTATGTATTTATGGTCATAGAAATCACGTTCATAACCATTTTGTAATCATAATGAACATAATTATTCAGCTTACTTGATAATTAAAAAATTATACAAAGTCAACTGCATTCAACACGTGATTATTAAATAGTACAAAAAGTGAATAAAGTATTTCTCAATATGGATGATAACATGTTTAGGCTACGAGAGAGAGAGAGAGAGAGAGAGAGAGAGAGAGAGAGAGAGAGAGAGAGAGAGAGAGAGAGAGAGAGAGAGAGAGAGAGAAGAGAGAGGAGAAGAGAGAGAGAGAGAGAGAGAGAGAGAGAGAGAGAGAGAGTACACAGTACATTTTTAGCCAGGTAGTGTTGCGCACAATTTTCAACTGACCAATAATATCATCACTTAACACTCCCTATCTTTTACTTATGCATATATAAAGAATATACTGTATGATAAATGTGACATGAAAATAAAATATTAAAAATTTACTCTTTGAAATCAGTTACAAGTGCACAAAGATAAGATACATATAAAATACATTTAAACACACACACACACACACACACGCACGCACGCACGCACGCACGCACGCACGCACGCACGCACGCACGCACGCACACACACACACACACACACACACAAACACACAAAAGAAGAGAGAGAAAGGGGGAGAATTATATATAGCCAACAGGATGAGTACTGGTTCATTAGTTTTGATGCATCAAGTGCATTAGGTGATTTTTGAAGGTCGACAATGATTGGTGCTGTTTAATTGAATCGGGAAGGGAGTTCCACAGTACAGGGCCTGAGTATAGTAAACTGGACTTGAACAAGTCTATTCTTGGGATTGGGATACTTGGCTTTTCAGTATTTCTGGAACATTCATTGGGAACTTATCTCTTAAGGATGTGGGGACAGCTCCTGTCATTATCTTAAACATCAGGATGCCCTTGTTATATTTTAGTCTTTGTTGTAGGGGGAGAATACTTAACTGAGTATAATCCACGTAAAGTAATGTTGTTTTCTTCAGGAGGATAAGTTTGAGAGCACGTTTATACAGACTTGATAAGGGTTTCATAGTGTTTGCACTGGCAGAATCCCATAGGGTTGAGACATAGTCTATTGAGGATTGTATATAAGCTTGAAAGAATAATTTCCTTGAATGGTAGTCAAGGAAGTGTTTAATTTTAGTCAACTGGTATACTCTTTGGGACAAGTATTTGCATAGGTGAGATATGTGGTAGATCCAGCTGAGATTTTCATCAATTGTCACTCCTAGAACTTTGTGATGAGAGGTTTGTTCGATTGCTTCCTTTTTTATATGTATTGGAAACTGATTATGAGGTAAATTTTGTCGCTTTTGTCTGGTGGTGATAAGCATGCATTTTGTTTTTTGGGGGTGAATAGACATGTGGTTCAGTTCTGTCCATTTGACAAGATCATTACAGCTTTGTTGTAATATGGTTGCAAGAGAGTCAATGTCATTATGGCTTGTATGTATGGTTGTGTCATCAGCAAATAGTTCACATTTGGATGCAATATGTAGAGGAAGGTCATTTATGTATAAAGAAAAGAGAATTGGTCCTAGTATAGATATCTGTGGTACTCCATAATGAATGGGTTTTAGATTGGATGTGGATGTAGTTGTTGAAACACACTGTTGTCTGTTCTTGAGATAAGAAGCAAGTAATTCTAGACTATTTGACGATATATTGTACAGGTCTAGCTTTCTGATGAGAAGTGTGTGGTCAATTGTATCAAATGCTTTTTTGAAATCTACAAATAATACTCCACAAAATTTATTTTCATTAATGTTTGTTAGCCAATTGTCTATGAGACTAGTCAGTGCAGTATGGCACGAGTGATTTTGTCTGAATCCTGACTGATTAGGGTGGAGTAGGTTGTTAGTTTCTATATGACTGACTAAGTGTTTATTTATATTTTTTCCAGGGGTTTTGAAAGAAGGGATATAATAGAGATTGGCCTATAATTTGAAGGATCTGAAGTGTAACCAGATTTGTAGATGGGGATCACTTTAGCAGTTTTGAAGGCATTGGGAAAATAGTTCTTTTCAAGACATTGGTTATATATATATAATTATATGTGAGAGTGTCTGTGATAACTGGAGCTGAAAGTTTTAGAATTCTGCTGTCTATTCCATCAAGATCTCGTGTCCTTGACTGTTTGAGGTGAATCATGTAATTATGGACCTCAAAAACAGAAATAAATGGTATGTGGAGTTTTGAGGGAATATGCTTTTCTTGGCAGTATTGTTTTAATGTGTTTAGGTTATTGGATTTTGAATTGTCATTGCTAACAACATTAGTAGAAAGTTTATGAAGTGATTGTTGAGTTGTTCAGCAGTAACATCTTTGATTACATTTGATTTGGAAGATGATTGTTTGTTTGTTATTTGATTAATGGCCCTCCAAATGATTTTTGAGTTTTGTTTGGAAGATAGTAAATCTTGGAAATATTTCTTTTTTTCTTGACGTTTCTGTGAGTTTATGGCGTTTCGTAATCTTTTTGACTCTTCATGGTATTTATGTTTTTTTAAGAAATCTCTAAGATAGCATGCTTCTTCTAGTTCTTTTGTGAGCCAAGGCGGTTTGGGGACATGTTTGACCCTTATAGTTTTAAGTGGAGCATGTTTATTGTAAATTTCAGTGAAAGTTTTTATCCAAAACTCGATGGCCGAGTCTGGATCAGTAATGTTGTATGTTTCTGAGAGCATTGAGTTACTTAGTTCAAGAAGGAAAAGCTTTTCATTAAATTTTGCAAAGGAACGATATGTTATGTTTTTATGGCCAGGTTTGGGAATTTTTGTTCCTTTTTTTGACCATGTAGTACATACTGGGTAGTGATCACTGCAGTTATAGACAGGGACACATGTTTCTATGATGTTTTTAGGATTTGATACGTAGATGTGATCAATTATTGTGCTTGAGTTTTGTGTGACTCTCGTGGGTAAACTAACTAGTTGGTGAAGGTTGAATGAATTAGTAATTTGCGTCCATGCATTATTTACTTTTGTTAGATCAATATTAAAATCACCTAGTAGTATTACTTCCCTGGATTCTAATAAGACTACGTTCATCATTGCATCAAACTTGTCAATCCATTTTTTTCTTTTTGCTGGATTCCTATAGCAGAATCCCATTGCAATAGGTGGTGAACCTTTTATTGACACTTCAAACCAGACGGATTCTACATCATGATGTTCGAGATGAAGGAGACGCTTGAATGTTATAGATTCACTGATGTATATGATGATTCCTGTTTCTTTTTGCTTTTGTGGATCCTTTCGTATGAATTTATATCCAGGGATATATAAATCAGTGTCAACTATGTGCTTCGAAAGTCTTGATTCCGATAACCCTTGTATGTGAAATGGTTTGCCATGGTTTCTAATAAGTGTTGATATGTCGTCAATTTTATTAACTGCATGATTTATGTTTAAGTGGCAAATTCGTAGACCTTCCTTAGAGGGCCACATGTTGTGTCTTGAATGCATCAATGTGTGTTGGTTTTAGCTGTAAATGTGTGTGTTAGAGAGAGATGGGGGGGTAGATAATAAGTAAGAAGAAACAATCAAAACAACAACTGGAAATAACACCCCCAAATATAGATAGGTAAAGTGATTCAACTGCTCAAAATTGACAATACAGAATCAAGTCTGAGCTGATATGGATGGCAACAGCTACTTCAAGTCAAACAAATTCGACAATAAAATTGGAAGTATCAACACACTTCAATAGTAAAAAGAAAACAAGACGAAGGAAACACATTGGAAGACACCAGAAAAGAATAATGGGGAAATTGATTAAAAGTAAGCAAAACTGAGAAACAATACAGACTCAGAAGTCTGAGCTGGTATGAATCACAACAGCTGCTTCAAAGTCAAACACACTCCTCAGTAGAATTAGAAGTTTCAACACAGTCGCGTCACTTTTAGAGTCTCTTAGCGATGTGCTTCTAAAGTCCACTTGAAGGCTGGCAGGCATCCAAAGAGAGGCAGTATTGCAACTGCCTACAATAATTACTGAGGCGTGTCTGATGACATCAGCAGTTAGGCAAGTCAGGAAACAGTCCACTCACTACTCAGTGGTCACACACTTCACTATCAGCGCTTTTGTCACAATAATGACGAGATCGGTAGTGTTGGTCAGGTGTTTACACAGGTAGGAAGAGGGGAAAATCCTGGTGTGGGTTCTTCTGCTATACAGCATTCAATGTCTCTGACTATGGGCACTTTTTTGAAGTACAAGTTCAGTGAATGACAGAATAAGCAAATGAATCCACAAAACTAGAACAGTATAATGTAATAAAAGAGGGTTGTTGTTTTTTTTACCAAGTACACAGTACACAGAAGTACACCCCAAATATGTTATATAACTTATAATGAAATAAAGGGTTAGATTAAGTAGAAAAAAATGAGGTGATATTTCCACACTTCCACAGCGACTTGTAATAGGGAACAACAAATGAGCAAACAAGCAAGCAGACAAACAATGACAACAATAAAGCACACACACACATATATATATATATATATATATATATATATATATATATATATATATATATATATATATATATATATATATATATATATATATATATATATATAACCAAACCAAACCAACAAACAAAGACAAACAAAAAAACCGTCACACAGGCACAGACCTAGACACAGACACAGACACAGATACAGACACACAGACACACAGACACACAGACACACAAACACACACACACACACACACACACACACACACACACACATACACACACACACACACACACACACACACACACACACACACACACACACACACACACACACACACACACACACACATAGTTGGAATGATGGAAAAACATCTGGTTTCTCCTAGTGATATTCTGGGTGTGGGCTGGGGATGGCCCACTTCTGGCCTTACTTTCTATTTAGATGAATGAGATGCCTAATGAAGGGCCTGTTGGATGGTATTCAGCAGGCTTTCCAGCAGTTTCTGTGTGTTTTGTGAATGAGTGGTGCTGGGGAGGCCCCAGGCATTGTTGGTTCTGGCTGCAGGAAGTGGTGGGAAGTGCTCCTCAAAGTCCCGCCAAGTGGACCTGTTACCTGTAGGCCTATCAGGTACACTATTGGCAGTCCTTTTGGTTCCAGGTGTCCGGAGTAGCACTTCGCTGTTGCTGCAGTGAGACCATCTGTTAGTTATACCTAGCTGTGTCCTTTGCATCTGGCGGTTGTCCTTGGTTGGAGTAGGGAGCAGAGATTTTGGAAGCTGGTATAAGTTGTTAATTATGGCCGCTATACCACTTGCACTTGGGTGGAAACGGTCCATGTATTTATACAGGGCTTTCCTGGGTGCCCCACTGTTGGTCTGAAAAGAGGGGGTGTGATCGATGTAATTCACCCTCTCTTTATCACAGACCTTGAAGAGGCTGGCGTTGGAGTCCCTCACAGATTTGGTGGCATGGTGTCGGCCATAAGGAGGGAGGATGGAAGAGGCTTTTATGCTGGCAAAGGGGAAAGCCTGGCGTAGTCCTCTGACCACACGTTGCCACGTTATGCAATCAACTGGGCCACTTTGTAAGCAGTTGTTGATGCCAACATGGAAGGTGACTCGTTTGATGTGTGGAGAAGGAGGAAGGGTGGATAGCCACTTCAGCAGGTGTTGGACGGTCAGGCCTGGCACTGACAGGTTTCTCGCTGGTCCGCCATGGGTAGAAGTTCTGTCTCCAACTGCATTTAGGACAGAGTCACCAATGAGTAACTCTTGGTTGGCAGTGGGGACAGACTTTCTCAGCAGTGCTTCTAAAGGTGCTGGGGGAGGGGGTGGTGGAGGGGATACTTTGGAGTTGACAGAAGAAACTGGATTTTTCATCAGTTTACGTTTTGGGTGGGGGGGAGGGTGAGGGTGGAGGGAGTTGTTTGGGACTGGGATTTTGGTCAGGATCTAGGGGTGAAAACTTATTGTTAGTGGGGATTGCTGAGATAAATTCTTCATCTATTGGGGTGTCTGATATGGCAGAGAGGGAGTCACTTAGAAGAATTTTGGAGGTTGTTGTTTGTTTGTTGGTGTGAGACTTTGGAGTGGAGGTGACTGAATGATTGTTGGAGTGTGGTGGGTATGATGTAGTAGTTGATGGTGGTGTTTTCTTCAATTGGTTGATTTCTTTGTTAATGTGCTTTTGCCAGTCATTGAAAGCAGAGAGGCTTTTGGCTTGATTGTCAACTGTTTTCTGCAATTGAGCGTTTTGCTGAGTAAGGTCAGCAATGGTTGATTTCAGTGTTTGTTCTGTGGCTTTCATGTGGTTTTTTGTTTGGACTGAGCTGTCTTTGCTGGTGCTGGCTGTTATCTCTATCTGTTGGCGTAAGTGTTTGTTCTCTGTCTGTAAGGCATCGACCTGTGCTTTGAGGGCAGTGATGGCGGAGATGGCTGCTGACAGCTGGCAGTGAACTTGTGTGAGTGTGGGTAGGGCTGATGTGGCCAAGCTAACGAGACTGGGTGGAGATTTTGTGTGGATGTGTAATTGTGTGGAACTTGATTGTGAAGGCAGAGGGAGATGGTCAGAAGTAGGTATAGAAAGGCTAGAGTCAGGAGAGGGGGTGGTGCTGGGACTAGATGGAGAGGGGGTGGTAAGGAGGGTAGGAGGGTGGATCAAGGGAGTTCGTGGGTGAGAGGTGTCATTGTCCAGGGGGTGGGGTAGGGGGGTTGTGTCAATACACAGGGAGTCAGCTGGAGGGGTAGAAGAGAGCTGGGGTTGCTGGGGAGATGGTTCAGTGGGGATGGCGTCAGCTGAGCACTGAGGGAGCTGGCTTGAAGGTGGGGAGGAAGGAGGGGGAGGATGAGGAGACAGTGCAGGCGACTGTTTGTCTCCTGGCGACTGAAGGAGCTGGCTTGGAGGTGGGGAGGAAGGAGGGGGAGGATGAGGAGACGGTGCAGGCGACTGTTTGTCTCCTGGCAACATGTGGGGAAAACTGTCCACTACTGGGGGGGAGGGTAATGGCAGGCAAAGCTTCGCCTGCAGGTAGATGCACATGGTCAGCAGGTGCAGTGATGGCTAGCAAAGTTCCAGGCACAGGCAGATACGCAGGGGAGGAAGAGGGATCAGTGTGATTTCCATTGCTAGCACAGTCACATATACTATATACTATATTCTTTAGAATGTCAAATTCTGTTTCCAACCACTGCTGGCATGTGTTTCCTTGAATTAGTATGGTCCCTGTTGAATGATATATTGTGATTGTCAGTAGTTTTGATTTGTCTAAGAAGAGCTGCAGGAATGTTTTGTTAAGCTGTGGTGGAAGTGTAGCCAAGTAAATGTCCAGATCTGGTATGATTTCATTTGATTTTGTTAAGTCATGCCATGTAGTTGTTGCAGTGTCTGACTTGCGTGTGTCTATGTATCTATTGTGTAGCACTGTTCTCCATGTAGGTAGGTGTTTGGGAGCTGCCACGAATTTGACCTGACGACTATCTCTAGTGAATTGAATGTTTTCTAATGATAATGAGTGCTTAGCACTTTCTGATCTAGTTGTTGGTCGCATTGTGGAAGGTGTGTTGGATGGTAGCACTGAATCACATAACTATTAACAGAAAAAAAAGAAGAAGAAAGGAAATATCAGGGAAAAGAACAGTCACAGGGGGGAAAAAAGCAGAAAAAAGTCACAGCATAAGAAAAGTGGAGAGCCACCCACCAGCCCACATTGGGAGGGAAGGTTATATGTGGCCCTCACATGGTTCAGGTCTATATGGGAATAACCATACCCCACTTATACAGCAGTTAGTACTCACATACTGGAAACAGCCACTTCACTAGTCTCTTCAACACTTTTCACAACGGCGCAAGGCTGTCAATAGGGCCTAGGCCTCAATACAAACTAGGTGTAGGCTAGTGGCAATACTAAGATGATCCGTCTCCATGGTAAGAAGTCCTAGTACTTGGCTCGCCTATGTAGGCCTACACACAAACACACAATCAGGAACAGGTGGATGGCCAGCATGGGGTGGATGGCCATCAGGCAGGGAGCTTGAGAGGTACTTCACACAAGGGGGCTTGAGAAGTACTTCACATCTGGTGACACCAACACAGACACAAGGCGGTGGCCGACTAGGTTACGGCATCTCAAGTCATGTGTGTCCATCCCAATAAGAAAGTTTGAAAAAGAAAAAAAGAAAACTGGCTTATTTTTGATTGATATATCATTGATACATCACTAGTACACACTTTTAGAAGGCACTCAATGGCACAGGTGCAATCCACATGATAGAAGAAGACCACTGGTGTAAAATTGAATATTATTGGAAGCCAGGCTCCTTCTTAAATGAACATTTTCTTGAGAGCATGAGAACACGTCCGCACACGTCCGCGTCCGAGAGAGAGAGAGGAGAGAGAGAGAGAGAGAGAGAGGAGAGAGAGAGAGAGAGAGAGAGAGAGAGAGAGAGAGAGAGAGAGAGAGAGAGAGACTTCAGACTTCAGACTTTTACTGTACATCGGCCTTGGGCCACAATACAAAAGCAAATTGGGCATAGGGAATGGGCTCCCGACAAGTGTTGTTAATACATTACTACTACCATACAGTGAAAGTTGAACTGACACATTGATTGATTATGGAAACAAGCATATTACATCAGCCATGACATGAATATTCACTTTTGACACAAGTACATACAACAATATTCATAGACCACAATGTTCATGTAACTTGGGAACTCATCAACTTGAAAAATAATGTTTACAAATTTATTTTACTTCTTCTTTTAATTGCATGAAAAACATATCGCGATAGATTATATGTGTGTGATGGTATTGTAGCTTTCAGTAGCAGGGGCAAAGGCAGACTTGTTGAATCTTTGAGAAATTTGTTTCTTAGGTCCTCATAAATGGGACATCTCAGTAAAAAGTGTACAATTGCAATAAAACTGCCTCCTGAATCTCCGCTCTGTTGGCCTCTTGTCTTTGTTTTTTTATTATTTTTTGGTCTTTCTCAGTTTGAAACATACACATACACACCACTTTTTTTCACGGACAACAAAAAAGAAAAGACTACATGGCGTCAGTATAGTTGGCGGTTTCCAGTCCAGATATGGAGTTCTTTCTTGCTACAATGGATTTACAGCAAATTAAGCAACCAATGATATATATATTTATTGTTTCATTGTTACAAGTACAAATTATACAGCCATTGAAAGAGGAGAGAGAGAGAGAGAGAGAGAGAGAGAGAGAGAGAGGAGAGAGGAGAGAGAGAGAGAGAGAGAGAGAGAGAGAGAGAGAGAGAGAGAGAGGAGAGAGAGACAGAGACAGAGACAGAGAGTGACAGAGAGACAGAGAGACAGAGAGAGAGACACACAGAGAGAGACACAGAGAGAGACACAGAGAGAGACACAGAGAGAGAGACACAGAGAGAGAGACACAGAGAGAGAGACAGACAGACACACAGACAGACAAACAGAGAGAGAGAGAGAGAGAGAGAGAGAGAGAGAGAGAGAGAGAGGAGAGAGAGAGAGAGAGAGAGAGAGAGAGAGAGAGAGAGAGAGAGAGAGAGAGAGAGAGAGAGAGAGAGAGAGAATGAATGAACGAATTTTATTTGACAAAAGCTACAAGCCCATCAGTCAAAGGGGGTTAATAAAACATGAATAATAACTCGAAATCCAAGTTAAAGTAAGAAGTGGGAAATTGAGTGGGGAATGGCTGGTAAGTTATTGACATTTTACATGATTCTAATATAGCCTAACAAACAGTATGCATTGAGCTTTAGCAGTGTCCTCTTGGTTCAACATAGAATTGTACACTCTTTTTGTGTAAGTATTATTATGTACATGTAAGATATGAGTCCAGTAACCAATCACTCAATATGCAACTTGAATCCCCACTGGATATCTTAATAATTCTGCAAGTGTTGGTAGATTCATTGTTTTAGAATGTAGACCCAAAATAAGCTTACAAAATCTCATATGTGTTTTTTCATGTGGATATTTAGAAGAAAGACAGTTTCCAAAGAAAGAGGATATGTCTGAGTTAACTGAGATAGGTATCTTATTTTCAACCCATGGAAACCAAATTTCAGCTCCATATGTTGTTATAGGCATAATCAATGAATCAAAAAGCTGCATTATAGTATCATAACGAATATTCTGTCCTCTGATGACTCGTCTTAGTGAATGTGCTGCTTTATTTGCCTGTTTAGCTAAGTGTTCTTGGGCAAAGTTAAAAGTTCCTAATTTGTGGATTACTACACCCAAGTATTTGAACTGATCAATAGTTTGGATTATATGACTACCTAGTTTGAGGTGAATAGGTACTTTTGGGTCTGAGTGAGTGAATATTACAACTTTGGTTTTTTCCGTGTTGATATTTAGTCCCCAGTTTTCACAGTACACAATAAGGTTATTTAGCTTCTTTTCCAATCCTGCCTTTGTAGTAGATAGGATTGCAAGGTCATCAGCGTATAACAGGCAAGAAATAACATTGGTTTTATTATCATCTATAGATGGTGAGTCCATATCATCAATATAACTTGGAAGATCATTTACAAATACATTAAATAAAGTAGGACTAAGTACATTTCCTTGTAGTGCACCTTTTTGAACTGATGTTTCAGAGGAGAAACCACAACGATTTCTGGTGCACACTGTTGCATTATTATACATACTTTGGATTATTCTAAAACAGTTTCCTTAAATACCTAAGCGGTACATTTTCAACATAAGACCCTCATGCCAGACTGAGTCAAAAGCTTTCTGAAAGTCAACAAAGCAGCAATAAAGACAATTCTTTCGAGATTTTAAAATGTCATCTATTATTTTCTTCAGTATGAATATCTGATCTGATGTCCTATATGATTTTCGGAAGCCTGCTTGTTCGTGTGATATTAGTCTGTTTTCTTCAAGATAATTTGATATGCGATTGTTCAATATCTGACAGAAAAGATTGCTAAGGGAATTATTCAGTGTTATTCCTCGATAATTTCCAGGTTCCATTGGATCCCCAGATTTGAAAATGGGTAAACTAATTCCCTTTTTCCATGATTCAGGATAGGTGCCAGAATTAAGAAGTAGCTGAAATAATTTTTGAACAATTTCTACCATGTCTGGTAGGCTGGCTTTTAGTATTTCATTAGTAATGCTATCTTTTTCTGGTGCCTTTTTGTTGTGCATATTTTGAGACGCATGCAGTATCTATTTTATAGTGATTGGAAAGTCGAGGTAAGAATATGAAATGTTTGAGTTTATAATTTCCAGTTCAGTGTGTACTTTTGCTTTTATGTTTTTATCAATGTTACTGTTTTTACCCAAAAGGCCTTCCAAATGTTTTAACCATTTCAAGTTTGAAAGGGGAGAGTGATTATCTTTTATAGGATTCTCTGCTTCTTGGAGTAGTTTTAAAGTCTTCCAAACTTGGTTTGGGTCTTGTAATAAGGCTTCATTGAGACTCTGAACTAACATATTTTTGTATGATTTTTTTTTTCTTCAACAGTCTATCATAAACTTTTAGCTGGTGATAGTATTTCTCATTTAACGTTATGTTTTGCGGGTGCCTATTTTGTGCATTCCTTAGTGATATAAGTTCTCTCCTTTGAATGTAACAAGCTTGGTCAAACCACTTCTTAGAACGTTTTAAAGTTCATGTTGTACGTCTTTGTGTACAACGGAGAGCTAGTTTTGATGCGTTTTTCAACATGTTTGTAACTTTTTCAACTATAAAATCGACACATTTTGTGGAGTGTAGGGTATTCAGGTCGTTCTTTATTTCTTGTAACAGTTGACTGATTTATCTGGTCTTTAATGCCTGACTAAGAGCTTTGGCAGATTTGTCATCCCAGAAAAAACGTTCAGCATAATCTTTCTGCTTATCATCGTGTTTCTTGTTTGCGGAATATGCTGATAACTTACTTTTGTCTTGACCTTTTTTCAGCGTTAAACTTACAGTTAATTGTAATGGACAATGGTCAGAAAACTGATTCAGGTCTTTAACTGTCATTTTGAAAACGTCTTTTGTCAGAGTATCTGAACATATAAAATAATCTACAACGCTACTACCTTGCTGTACATGACAGGTATATTTCCCTTTCAAGTCCCCTAGAGTTCTGCCGTTTCTAGTAAGTAAATTATTATTGGTACAAATGTCAACAAGTCCTCGTCCAATTCTGTGAACAACATGATCCATTGAGCATCTATTGTTCACAGTACTGAGACATTCTAAAGAAGGTGGAATGCAAGGATTACTATCAGAATCGATGTCAACGAAATCAACTAGCATTCCTGTTCTGGCATTGAAATCACCTCATAAGATAATGATTCCTTTGGAAGAAAAAATGTTCCATGTCCTTTTCTAAAGTATTCCATATTTGTTCTGAATTTATTTTACCAAATGATGAAGATGATGGAGGAATGTAACAGCAGCCTATAAAGGTGTCATCATTATTCTTCTCTTTATTTGGGATATGAATCCATACAATGTCACAATTACTTTGGGGTAAAAACCTAATATGTTCTGGTACATCTGGCTTTACAAATACTGATATACCACCTGACGATGTTTGTGCATTTTTGTTTTTTTGTAGACAATAGTGAACTCCTGGAGAAAAAAATGGGGATAAAAACATCTTTTGCTTGTTCATAATCTAAGTGAGTTTCTTCTAAAGATACAAGGTCATATGTTTGTAATCTGTCATAAAACTGTCTGTTTATAAATTTATTTACCCGAATACCGTCAATTGTTTCTATAAAGCCTTTGATATTCCATGACAAAATGCTAATATTTCTTTTAACCATGTTTCGTTTTGATCTAGTGTTAAGACTAGTGTTCAGTGAATCTACTTTCAGTATTAAACGTTTTAGAAGTCATAGTTTAGATCTAGTAGTAGTAATTTGGTCTGTCAGTGTTAAACGTTATAGAAGTCACAGTCTAGATCTAGTGGTAGTAATTTGGTCTGTCGTAGGGCATCTGGCAGGGAAGTTGCCATGATGACCAGTGTGTTCTTCCTGGTACCTTGTACGCCTGTAGCTGTGAATGTGTTGACTAGATCTGTGCGGCCAGTCTCTGTTCCATTCTCTCTGTGGGTGGTATTGATGCTGTGTCAGTCTCTCTGGCAGGGATGACTGGTACCAGGGCCTGTCATACATCGCATTCCTATCAGTAGCACTATATCTCCTGTCATATGTGTAGTCTGCATCATTATTTTCAGAATATCTGTCTCCAGGTGTGTCTCTGAAGTATGCAGATGGTCTGTCTGTGTTCACAGTTTCAAAACTTCGACTTGCGTTGTTTTGCCATCTCTGGAAGCGGTTCTGAGGTCAGTTCCATTGTCTCTTGTGTTGTTCGTGTCTTCTGTAATCTGGAGATCTGCGCTGTTGACGTTTCCATGTCCTCCCTTTTGGCTTTTCCCAGAGTAGGCTGTCCAGATGTCGCCCAATGCTGGTAGCTAGGATACTGGCTCCTCTTCTGTTGGGGTGCACATCATCAGTCAGGTGTCGTTGTGGCTGCAACATCTCATGACCAACAAAGGAGATGTTCTCTACTTCATGGAGTTTTGTTAAAAGGAGCGCATTGAATAGCTCAACTTTTCTAGTTAGTTCTTTCTGGTGTGTGTAAATTGCCTTGCTGAAAATGACTTTGGTTTGGGGATTCAACTCCTCCTTGAGTTTCAAAACAGCTGAGGTCAGCTTTGTGCTTGCTGTTTCTGCATCCATGCTTTTCAGGTCGTTAACTCCTATGTGCAGGAGAACAGCATCTGCATTACTTGAGCTAAAATTTTTAGTGCAGTCGTCTGCCACCATCACCTTCTCCATGGTCACTTTCATTCCATAGGACTGACCCAGTCTTTGGGGATCAATGTTATTAAAAATGGAGTCATGGATGACGACTACATGAGGTAGGTTTGGGGAATCATTGCTCTGTGGCACCATGTCCTTATCTTTAAAACTGTCATCACGGGGACAGTCACTGTCAAGTTGGCTTTCATCTTGGCTCATCTGAGTCCAGCTGATGCTAGTGTTCTTTTCTTCCTGCTTTACCTCATGTGCCTTACGTTCTTTTGAGGAGATGTTCTCAGGGAGACACTGAGTCATGTTGTCCTCTGATGATTTTGCCTGCACTGCAGTTTTTGTCAGATCTGTTTTGCTTGATGCCCTGGCTCTGTTAGCTTTTCCTGTCTTTTGAGGGGTCTTCTTTGAGGTCTTTTTTGATTTCTGTATTGATCCCTTCATATCTGAACTAGCCTGAGATGTTTTGTTTAGGACGTGTTCATGTTCGTCACAGAGTTCATTTGTATGTGTTCCCACATGTCGAATGTTTGCTGGCAAGCTAGACTGTTTTCTATTGTCTTTGTTCTGCCTAAAGCTGGATGTTTTCAGAGCCTTAGACAGTTGTTTGACAAGCTCCTCTGTTCTTTCCGGATGCAGTAGATCTGCCACAAGTGATGCCAGGCTGCAGACTGACAATTCTAGATTTCCAAGAGTAGTTGTCAAAGTTTGTTGCTGGCATCGTAAAGCACGTTCTACATGTTCTACGAAAGTGACGTCATGAACTTTTACATCATCTATGTTTGCATCATCCGTAATTTTGCTTCTTCTTCTTCTTCTCATTGGTTTAAATGTCCGTTCACTACAAAGTGATTTAGACAATGGTACATTCACGTTAAGAATGCACTGAAAAGGGGATGAGGGGAAAAAGTGAAAGGATAAAGAATATAACGGATGATGATAAGTTTATACAATTTTATTTATAGTAACTGACCTACTGGTGACTGGCAAATACTTGCTGCAACTGATATTAAGACATGCGACTCGGAATCATACAGAACACTTTGGAAATTTCAGTATTTTCCCCTCATATCTATCCCTTTGCTTTTATACGAGGCAATGAGCACAGGGCAATCAAACAGTATATGGTGGACTGATATAATAGCAGAACATGTGCAGAAAACATTTTTTGAACATTTAGTTTTCCAAGCATTTAAATGAAATTTATGAATTATAATTTCTATATTCCGTGGGCAACACAAACGATTTAAGTGAAATCTAAAAAACTTTGAATAAATAGAGTTTGCAAGAATTGAAATAATTTCAAATGAAGATAAACGTAGACCTATACTATTAATCATTATGTCACTTGTACATTCTGAAGCACTGCGTTTTGCCAGAGAATCTGCCAATTCATTCCAGTAAAGACCGCAATGTGATGGCACCCAACAAAATGTTATCCCAATACCTTTAGAAACAAGAGAATGCACAAGGAACTTGATTTCAAAAATAACATCATTTCTCAGTTTAGAGTCCCAATGTTTTAAAGCCAGTAAAACTGATTTTGATTCAACACAAAAAAGGACATTGTAAATCGCAAGAGAAATATTTGAAATATAATTTAGCGCCATAAGAATTGCGAACAATTCAGAAGTAAATATTGTAAAACCTTTTCCAATACAAAAAGGTCGTTTTACTTTTAAGTCGGGTATAACGAATGCAGCCCCGCACATGCCCGATTATAAGACAGATCCGTCCATGTATACTTTCAATGGGTTTAAATACTGACAATTTATATGATTTTGAACCTCAGTTTTGAGTAGGTTTTGATTAGTGTCCTTTTTTGTTTCTGTGTAGTCAATATCAAAATTTGCATACTTATGTTCCCATGGTGGAATCTGGGGAACTACTGGTAAAACTGGCACGTTTGATATATCGATATTATTTTCCTTCAAAAGGTCTTCTGTATAATTTCTTATGGGCTGCAAAAAGAGATATTCCTAGCTCTTTTTGGATAATCCTTTTGATTAATAAATATTTCATCGCGAACAGAATTTGAAATAGCAAGACTTCGAATGACATATTTAGAGACAGATAACATTCTTTGCTCAGAAAGTGGAAGTAAATGAGCTTCTGTATAAGTTTTTAATGTACTGGCATGAATGGGCACTCCTAGCGCTATTTTAATTGCTTTGCAATCCACACTTTGCAACTTTTTTAAGAGATAATTTGGAGCAGAAAAATACACTTCTTGACCAGAAATGAGTTTAGATCGAATTAAAGAAACAGCAAGATGCATGAGTGTTTTAGTATCCTGACTCCACGGCTGAGCACTCACAATCTTTAAGAAGTTTAATCGTTTCCTGGCTTTTAAAATCAAATTTTCAATATGCATTTTCCAGTTTAACTTGCTAGTTAAATGAACTCCCAAGAACCTGGCGTCTTGTTTGTATTGAAGTGTGACCCCATCAAGTGTTAATAACGGTAGTGTTTGGGGTTTTTTCCCATTGTTAAAAAGAACTAGACAAGTTTTTTCTCCAGATAATTCCAATCCATTCTCTTTCATATAATTACTAAGATTATTCAGTTCAACCTGGTAAATCTTTTGAACACATTTTATCACTCTACTTTTCGTATTCTTTTTAAGAGAAGTGTTGATCCACATGGCAATGTCATCTGCATATTGAACAATAGTCGTATTTTTTGACAACGCCTGTGGAAGATCATGAATTAAAATAGAGAATAATATTGGTGCCAGAATTGCTCCCTGTGGTATCCCCATATCAACAGATTTAAAGTCTGAATATACACCATTCACTTTGGTACAGATTGATCTTTCAGACAGAAAATCCTTTAAGTATTGAAACATTATGCCTCTAACGCCGATATTTTTCAATTTGTATAATAACCTCGTATGCCAAACCCTGTCGTATGCTTTCCTAACATCAAAAAAAGTAGCTAGTGTACACTTTCGTTTGGAAAACTGCTTTTTAATATCATGGGTTAACTTTACTAGGTGATCAGTTGTACATCTCCCTCTTCGAAAACCAGCCTGGTTTATAGGAGTTATATTGTTTTTTTCACAATAATGCCATAAACGTTTTTGAACTATTTTTTCAAGTACTTTTCCAACATGAGAAGTGAGGGCAATTGGTCTGTAGCTGCTTAATGCTGATTGAGATTTGCCGCTTTTAAGAACTGGGACTACAATCGACTGCTTCCAGACATTAGGAAGAGTGCCATTTATCCAACATTTTTGGAGAAATGAAAATAGTACTTTTTTCCAACTCTCGGACAAATTAATTAACATTTGATAAGACAAGCAATCAATACCAACTGCTGACCTGTTACTTCTAAAAGATTCAAGGACTTCAAGGTAATTTTGCTTTCTTTACCTTGTAGTAGAGCTTTTGATGTTTTCGTCATACATTTTTTTGCTACAATCTTTGCACATGTATTTTCTTTGTGATCTGGAGAAAATACACAACTGATAGATCGGTAGCTCAGTGCAAGTAAAATGTATTTTTCTCATACAATCGGAACACTTCAAGGTCCTTTCTTTACTGTCTGTTCCAAAGAGGCATGTCAGTTCAGGAGTTTCTTGGCTCCTTAAATCTATTTCTTTTGTGATTGTATTTTCAGAGACATCTTTATCAATCACAGGCTTGTTCAGATATATGTTCATATTTTCATTTTCATCCTCGTACTCACCAGGTCCGAAGACTGGTGGGTTGTTGTGGCCAGCCGTTCTCAAAGCAGTGAGGGCTTGCTCCAGGGTGTCGTAGGCCTTGTGGGCAGCCTGGGGGAAGCCGGTAACAGATCGAGAAGCATCATTCCAGGTATTGAAAATCACAACGATGCGCCCTTTGCTGACTGCATAAAATTTGTCTGCCTTTTTTACTTTCACGGACGCCATTCTAAATGTCGCTTAAAACACGTTCAGTATATTCCACTGAAAAAAAAAAAAAAGAGCCGTTTCAAGACACTTATTGCCATCTTGCTGACGGGAAGTGTGTGTGTGTGTGTGTGTGTGTGTGTGTGTGTGTGTGTGTGTGTGTGTGTGTGTGTGTGTGTGTGTGTGTGTGTGTGTGTGTGTATGCATGCATGCGAGTGTGCGTGTGTGTGTGTGTGTGTGTGTGTGTGTGTGTGTGTGTGTGTGACCTCCTCAAGAAATGAGTCCCTTAGCACATAATCGGCTAGAAGCCATTCAAGGTAGGTGGTATAAACCTGGCAATTTTCTGATTTTGATTGATTATAAAACTATAGCTATTATTCTACCTTGTAATAAAATATCCAAAAAAAAATATATACTTTTGCGTACTTTTGTGGGAGTGAAAAAAGTTAAAAAGAGTTGAAAAAAGTTATTTGTTCATTCTTTAAGTGTGCTTAAAAAAATGCTCAAGCCTTCATTTTAACGATTAATTAGGATGCTAAACTTGTCTATTTTTTGTTTGGCCATTTCCAGCAGTCTATCATTTCACCTTGTAATAACTTACCCTAAAACTGTCCCATTTCCAATCTGTTTTCTCTATTGTATAGCCATTTCACTGCAGATTAATAAAATGTCAATATCTAAAAATTGACCTCTGGTGCAATGCAACTCATGTGGTGAAGGTCATATATATATATATATATATATATATATATATATATATATATATATATATATATATATATATATATATATATATATATATATATATGTGTGTGTGTGTGTGTGTGTGTGTGTGTGTGTGTGTGTGTGTGTGTGTGTGTGTGTGTGTGTGTGTGTTTGACTCGGAAAACACTAGATGACAACATATACATATGGAGTATGAGCCTTATGGAATTGTTTCTTAAGAAAATTAAAAGTTGTACTTTCAGTTCCTGAATCCAGTCGTCTCTCCAATCAACTCATTCATTATATGTGGCTGCAATTTGTTTCAAATGAGACAACCAACAAAGTGTAGTTGCAATATGCCTTTAATGCATGCAGGATAGTCATCAGCAAGAACATAATGTATAGGTACAAATTAAAAAGAAAATACTATCAATGTGAAAAAAACAAAATACAGATGTGTGTGTGTGTGTGTGTGTGTGTGTGTGTGTGTGTGTGTGTGTGTGTGTGTGTGTGTGTGTGTGTGTGTGTGTGTGTGTGTTTGTGTGTGTGTGTGTGTGTGTGTCTGTGTCTGTGTCTGTGTCTGTGTGTCTGTGTGTGTCTGTGTGTGTGTGTCTGCGTCTATGTGTCTGTGTGCAATGCGTGTGTGTGTGTGTGTGTGTGTGTGTGTGTGTGTGTGTGTGTGTGTGTGTGTGTGTGTGTGTGTGTGTGTGTGTGTGTGTGTGTGTAGTGTGTGTGTGTGTGTGTGTGTGTGTGTGTGTGTGTGTGTGTGTGGTGTGTGTGTGTGTGTGTGTGTGTGTGTGTTTACACCATTTGATCAAAAAATAAACACAATTGTTTTTTAGTATCGTGGTTCTGTCTCTTTAGACTATAAGAGGCTGCACTTTCAGTTCCTGAATTTAGACATTTCCCCATCAACTATATCATAATGTCTTGTTGCAAGTTTTCTTCTTTCAGATGAGACATTCAATCAAAGTCTAGCTGTAGTATTCTTTTAAATCCATGTAGCATAGCCATCAACAAGAAAAGAATAGATGAGTACAACTTTAAAATAAAAATCACTAATATATTTTTTTTAATCGAAATACAGGTGTGGATGTTAAATCACAATGTTGGCATTCCTTCAGTGTCTATGTGCTGCCCATGTTGAATGCAGTCAGAATATTTTTCACATAGAAATTTGCCATTAATGAGTCCACTCTGTATTTGTATGACAGTAGTATTGCTGTTGCTGTTTTGATATGATTGCTGTTACTGTACACGAACATGGTACATCACATGGTACAGGTGGACTGTATGTATGGTTTGCTGCAAAGCACAGCATAAGTCTCTGAACATAGCTTTATTTCAGAGTGAAACATTTATAGTCATTTTTGTTGTTATTTTGGTTAAGGCCTGTCTTTTTTAATTCATGGTTTTGGTATGAACGTGTTTCTCTCTAAATAATCCTCTATCAGTTTTGTTTTTAAAACCCTATTACAATGGTATAAAAAACACCACACTGATACCAAAAAGTATGTGAGCTGTATTTAGCATTATTGAAAAAAGCTCATCTGTACATGTAACTATGTTGTAAAACATTGTACAAATAGCAATATGTACAGACACAGGTCT
>CM060345.1:25110899-25113399 GCA_030674155.1 Stramonita haemastoma
CTTGTGGTTTTCTAATTTATATTTTAAACTGAAAGTCTTTCCAGAGTCAGCACAATTCAATGGGCTTTGTTTCTCATCCATTTGCCTGTGTCTGTCGAAATCAAATTCCCTTTTGAAGATTCTTCCATGGTTTGTGCATGTGTATGACCTTTGTTCTGTGTGAATTGACCTATGCGCTTCAACATTACACTTGTTATTAATTGTTATCTCACTGTCATCACTCAAATGTATCTCTTGTTCAGTGTGCTTTACTGGTGGACTATTGCCAGCAGTGTTTTGTTCAGTGACTTTTCCAATGTCAGGAATCGTTTCCATGTTTACCTGTCTTCTACAGTTTGTCTGACTGGATGATGTACATTTTTCACAGAGGTATGGCTTTAAACCTGAGTGAGCTAAAAGATGCTGCTTAACAGAAAATGTACAGATACAATCTTCACTGCACTTCATGCATGTGCATTGTTGTGTTTCTCCAAATCCTGTTTCTCTTCTTTCAGTTGTATCAAAGTCGTCTGCTGTGATCTGACAATGAACAGTTCTGTAGTTTCTGGATATATCTTCTTTGTTTTTATGTGTGTTGTATATGAATCTCTCTATACCATTCTTCAACTCATCAACACTAAGCCCATCTATAACACCCCTTGCAAACAGGGATTTGGGAACACACACAGTGAAGTCACATGTGTCCTTGGTCATTTGGACTTCCATTGGGAAAGAAACACCTGTAGAAAGGATTCCATATTCAGCTGCGGCAATGACGTTTGCAATATGAGCATCTGCATGGTGGTTACAGTTACAAGTACAGGCGGTGTCAGCAGTTTGGTTGTTCCAAGTTTTAGTGTGCCAGTACTCAATGGTTTCCTGTTTGCACTGAATGTTTTCAAAGTGTCCAGTTGACTCTTCTCGGAATACACCTGTCCCAAGTATATCTTGGGCATTTCCAAGTTCAGCTGCATAATCTGTGTTGACAGCTGTGTTGGTCTGTGCTAAAGAGACCTCTGTCTTGATTTTAGCTTTCTTGGTTGGCCCGGCGACATTTTGGAGAACTGAAGTCATCTGCAACTACAACAACATATCATGGTATTTGCTAGAATTGAGGTGACAGTCTGCATTTTGTATCCCCATATTACTGTTAAAGTGTTGAATGCTTGTTTGAGAGTTAGGAATGTGAATGGAATTGGTGATTTGTTTCTTTCTTTCTTTCACAATTCTAACACTAGATGTTGAACCACTCAAGTCAAGTAAACAAAACTATATTTTTTGCTTGAATGTCGACATGTCTGTGTCTCCTTTTGTCTATTTGAAAAACACAGAAAAAAGGCAATAAACAATAAATCCTAGAGTAACTTTCTTGCTAAAAGCAGTTTCTCTTACTGTGCATCAAAACAATATGCACAAGAGGTGTTGCCCTTACACCCCCTCCCTTCTGTGTATTTCTGATAAAACCTGCATTAAAGGCTACATTAGAATCATGTAAAATGTCAATAACTAACCAACCATTCCCCACTCAATTTCCCACTTCTTACTTCAGTTTTTTTTGTTTCTGGTTACCAGCAACCATTTCTTGTCATGTATTGAAAAATATACTTTGAATGGCATAGAAATATTCTTACCAAAATGGATAAAACAACTTTTGGTAATCTGCCATACTATTTTCGAGGGAAAATGTAAACCCAAAAACATGACAATCCCTGAATACTGTAATGTTTTCCCCATTTCTTGTCTAGAACTCTGAAGCTTACCAAAGGTGAGGTTTTTGCATATTTGACTAACCTCCCCCCACCCCCACCCCCCAACCATTTATGTCCTAATACTCTGACTTTAAAGATGGTGTGTAACATAACAGCTGTGTGCATGTGATTTTGATACTTTGTCATCTGTTCCTACTGGCACACAAGTATCTATCCCCTTAATTTCCTTTTTCAATACATTGCCAACAATAACCCTTCCTCTTCCTCTGATACTCACATACCCTATATCTGTCTCTCTTCTCTCTCTCTCTCTCTCTCTCTCTCTCTCTCTCTCTCTCTCTCTTCTCTCTCTCTCTCTCTCTCTCTCTCTCTCCCCCCCCCCAGAAGCCCTGGCAATTTGAAGACCCGGTTGAGTCCGGTCAAGGAATTTTTAATATCAGTGCTTACTCCACTCTCCTCAAAAGTTCTTGGGATGAGACTTTAAACCAAGCCCCATGTGCGAAGGCACGCACATCTTGAAGGCACGCACATCTTGCGCACACGTTAAATACTGTTTCGCTTTTCGTAAGAGTAGGCCATCGTGTGCCGGTGGGAACAGATGACATTTACAAAACTGCATACACACAAGTACGGGATGTAAAAAAGCACAAGAGTGCTTATCCCATTATCCTCGATATAAAAGAATAAAATATCTCTTTCTCTTTCTCTATCTCTCTCTCTGGTCTAAACAAATATCCCAAAATATGAAAATACTTTAAATGACCTTGAACCCCCCCTTCCACATACACAGACACAATACTCTGAGGCACATC
>CM060345.1:25115899-25118399 GCA_030674155.1 Stramonita haemastoma
AAATGTTCAAGTGGACTGTGCAATAAACATCGAGCAATAGCAAAGGCTAACTTTGAATTTTCAAATACATTTTTCATAGACTGCTCGGAAAATACAGGTAAGAGGGGCTTTACAATTGGGCACTCAAATATGATATGGGTATTTGTAATGTGATCTCCACATAGACATTTGACATTTTTGCAAAATTTTGTGATGAATGCATTTAACTTTATTCTAAAATACAATGCATTTACTCTTCTTGCGGTTATGACACTTAACTTTATTTTAGAGGGAGATAAGTAACATGAAGTAAGGGAACTAGTCAGACAACTCTTTAGACATTGTTCCTTGAATTGAACAGATTCTTTCAACTTACTCCATGACGTTTGTTCTAATATGTGGTATCCCTCCTGTAGAGATAAGGGAACATGTAGTTCTATTGATTCCAAATCATGTCTTGCCCCCTTTTTTGCAGCTCTGTCAGCCCACTCGTTTGGAAATATTCCAACATGTGAAGGTACCCAACAAAAATGAACCGGAATACCTCTTAAACTTAGAAGGTGTATGACGTATTTAATTTCAAAAATGATTCTGGATACTTTCTTGAAATTTGGGGATTTTATAGCATACAGTACCGACTTAGAGTCTACACAGAGCAAAATAGGAATAATGAAAAATGGAAAATCAAGAATGTGGTTAAGAGCCATAAGAATAGCAATTAATTCAGCTGTAAATATTGAATGATGTTTACCAAGATAGTATGATTTCTCTGTTTTAAATGCTGGTATGACGAATGCTGAACCAGTTTCATGGTTTTCTAAGACAGATCCATCTGTATATACTTTTAAAAAGTTAGCATAGTTATTTTCGATATGTGATCGGACATCTGCAACCATGATATTTTGATTTTCTTTCTTTTTTCCATTTGTACATTCTATATCAAAACTTGCTTTATTTATTTCCCATGAAGGACATGGTACAGCTTCTTTTGTGTTTCTAAGTCGTAATGATTAAGTTCAGATTTTTTAAAAAGGTCTGATACGTAAGTGCCAATAGGCGTTAAACACGAAATATGTCTGGCTCTTTTCGGAAAATTCGTTTCAGCTTGAACTTGTAACTCACTAGAAACAAAATTTTCATTTGCTGTGCTCCGTAACACATATTTGGCACATGAAAGTTGTCGGTATTCAGCTAAGGGAAGTTCCCCAATTTCGTTATAAGTTCCTATGGTAGATGCATGGAATGGCACACCAAGTGCAAGTTTGTATGCCTTACTGTCTATACTTTGGAGATTTTTAAGTAAATAATTGGGAGCACTAAAAAAGACTTCTTGTCCATAAGACAGTTTGGAACGTACAAGTGACGTAGATAAGCATTTTAGAGTGAAGATATCTTGTCCCCATGACTGTCTACTAACCATTTTAAGGAAATTGATACATTTTCTTGCTTTTGTTAAAATGTATCCAATATGAGCATTCCAGGTTAACTTTGATGTTAGTAAAATACCTAAAAATTTTACAGTATTTGTGTACTGAATTGTTTCCCCTCCAATCATAAACTGTGGTAGTATATCTGGATCACTGCCATTGTTAAAAAGCATAATGTGTGTTTTTTCTGTGGATAATGTCAGACCATTTTCAAAAATATATTTATATAAATGATCTAGCTCTTTTTGATATATCTTTCTAGTATAATTAATCATCCTCTTTGTTGTACTGCGCTTCATAGTAACATTCATCCATATACATATATCATCAGCATATTGTACTAAGATTACATCTTTAGATAGTTTTGTTGGTAAGTCATGTAACAGTATATTAAATAGAAAAGGGGCTATAACAGAACCCTGTGGTAAACCCATGTGCAGTGACCTAGTGTGTGAATACGTATTCCCTACTCTTACTTGCATACTTCTGTTACGTAAAAAACTTTTGATATAATGATAGAGATGCCCGGAAAAGCCAATAGTCTTTAATTTATGCAGCAATTTAGCGTGCCAAACTTGATCGTAGGCTTTCCTGACATCAAAAAATGTTGCAAGTACATTTTTTCTTCTGGCAAACTGTTGCTTGATTTGTGTTGTTAGCTTAACTAGATTGTCAATAGCAGATCTGCCTTTTTGAAAGCCAGCTTGATTTACAGGAACTACTTTATTTTTTTGACAATAATATACAAGCCTCTTTAGAATTATTCTCTCCATAAGCTTACCTGTGTTAGAAGTCAGGGCTATGGGTCTGTAACTACTTTTATCAGTTTTAGGCTTTCCTTGCTTATGAATGGGAACAATGATAGACTGCTTCCAGTTTATTGGCATAATACCTTCCATCCAACACCTTTGAAAAAGTTTATGTAACAGAATAATGAATTTTTCCGGTAGCTGTTTAAGCATATCATTGGATATGGCATCTAAACCAACAGAAGTTTTCTTTCTAGGAAGAGAAAATAATACATCTTTTACTTCATTGATTGTTATTGGGGCATTAATATATTCAGTATTATTAGAAACTGGGTCTTCATATTC
>CM060345.1:25123399-25125899 GCA_030674155.1 Stramonita haemastoma
ATGTGTACCTTTAAATGATATTTTGTAGGGAAGAGTTTTCCACATTTGTTACACTGGGAAGATTTCTGTCCTGTGTGGACATCCATGTGTCTTTTTAAATGGTGTTTTCTACTGAAGATTTTTCCACACTTGTTACACTGGAAAGATTTCTCCTTTGCGCCTACAGCAGTTCCCTCATTCTGAGGTGTGTCACTGCTGGTACTGTGAAGCTGTCCTGTATTGCCAGCCATAGTGCCCATGTTCCCAGTGAAGTCAGAGTTGTGTTGAGTCACATCAGTGTTGTAGGAGTGGGTGTGATGAGGGTGGCCACTATTCCCAGGTATAGGGTGCCTTTTTCTATCACTCTCATAGTAGTAATGGTCAGTGTAGCCACTGGTGTCAGGCATATATTGAACAATTCCTTTGTCTGTTGCAACATCAGGGTTGACAGTCATGGTGCTGTGTGATGAAATGTCATCTGTGCTGACTTCTACATTGTTTGGTTGTCCTGGTTCCTTCTGTAGTTCTGACGTCACCTGTAACATCAACAAGTTGTGAACATATACTGCTACTTGTTTCAATAGGGGTTTCTATGTGGTGATGCTTTATCATACTGTTTTTGTTTGTTTGTTTGTTTGTTTGTTTGTTTGTTTTTGTTTGGTTTTTTCAGTTTTTTCAGCAATTTTTTCCAACACCAAATCTTAAACTAAGCTTGCACTTTCCTTTCTTTGGAGAACAAATATTTCAGATTTTCAATTTGTTTTGCCTTACCTTCTCTGGCATTCCTTCTCTGTTGTGTTTTCACAACTCATTTTGATCTCCCCACCTGGGCCAGACCCATATTTTTATGCCACATCCTCATAGTCAGACGTCCACACAGAGTTCATCAATGTCAGGCTGTCTCAGTATCACCAGCCAGAGAGGTCCTGCACTGCTGCTGGGTTTCTGGTTGTGTACCGTTGTGCCTGTTCTGATGTATTGATACATAGGACACCACCTACTTAATCCCCTACTGACAGCGACAACAGCTTTGATGTAGAACCAGAGTGAAATGCCCACCTGGGTGCTGACCACCACAACATCCCTCCAGTTATCTTCTCCCATCATCCCCCATTTTTGAAGGCTTTGATACAAATTATTACAGACACAGAAGTGTGTGTCCAACCAAAGGTGAGGTACCATAAGATCAGAGCAAAATATTTTTCGTCACATCATTTAAAACAAAAGTTCTTTGGACCTTTTATTTAAACTAAAGCCCTATGTGCGGATACATACAGAACATCTTGCACACACATCAAAAATCTGTTCCTCTTTTAGCAAGAGTAGGCTATTATGTGCCAATGGGAATGGATGACAATATTTACAATACTGCGTACACATGCAGACTGGATGTATAAAAAAACAACACATAACATACATTTCATTATCCTTGAAAGAAAAATACAAACAAAATTAGATACATAAATAAATATTACGAAAATAAAAAAAAAAGATCAATAAAGAATAAACAAGTAAATAAATAACCAAACAAACAAATAAATAAATGAATAAGTAAGCAGTTCTTTTTTTTTTTTTTTTAGTATATTACTTGTTTACATTCAACACAAACTCACCACAGGTACAGCAGTGTTAGGGAAAACCAAAGCTGAGATTACTATGGGACCAGAACAACTGGAGCCACTGAATCAGAGACAAATGTTTATGCATTGCGAGATGATTGATAAGATAAACATGACTAATTCTAATGTACAGAAGTGCATTGCTTCGAGGTCCCTTTCTTTAAAATTATATTTGTACAGTGGATGAACCCCAACTGTGTGGTATCATCTCTCCAATAAATCCATAGAAAACTACCTGAGGTTAATGGCTAATGATAGTCCCCCCCAAATATGCCTCTAATTTGATTCAAACTCATGACCTTCCAGTCCATAGCCCAAGGTGTTAACAACACCACCATAGCATCTGGTGAATCATATTTTTATGGTGATTAAAGATTACATTAAAACAAAACAGCTAAAGGCTCTTTAAAAATCCAAAGTGAAAATAGTTTCCACCACATAATCATTCACTGAGTTCAATCACTTACCTGTCCAGCTTGTGTGTGTAATATATCCAGTGTGGTCACAGTTGATGGAAGTGGTATTGTGCAGGGATCCACTGTTCCAGTCTGCATTGTGCTGGTATCCTGTGGCAGTATCACTGTGCTGAATGACGTCATAGTGTTCAGGTATCATTTCACTGTGACCCCATGTCTCAGGCAGGTAGTGAACATGTTCATCTCTTGTGGATTGACCATACTCTGAAATTAACTCCAGTGCTAAAGAAAACCGCAGTTCTCTTTCTTCTGTGCTGAGTATACCTGGATTTGTGAAGGGAAAGTCTTGGTCAGCTGGAGTCTCCTGCAAAAGAGATAAAAGGTAGCAGAGAAACGGTTAATGAACAAGTCATAGTGTACCCTCCATACACACCTTTATTATCATTAGATGAGCATATGATGAATCAAAGTGAAAAGAAACTGAAC
>CM060345.1:25130899-25133399 GCA_030674155.1 Stramonita haemastoma
CCGCACAAAAGCACCATAGCAATAAATTGGAGAAAAAAAGCCAACCTGACAACTTGACAATTTGAATATTCATCTACTCTTTATCAACTGTTTTTTCAAGCTGCCATACATTTCTGGGGGGAAAATTAAACCCCCAATTCCCGACAGGTAAGGGTAAAATCACACCCTGCCCATGTTTTAGGGGCAACTCATTTCAAAATTTTGTTATACCTAAAATTACCAAAATTCCACTTGTTGCCTTGGCCAGGAATCATGGAAAAATTGCATACCGTTTTAAAGTGCTTTTGTTCAATGAACTTTGGTTGTGGTTTTGGGGTTATGGAACAATTTTTGAGCTTATCTTTTTTGTTGTCTGTTTTACAGTTTTTACCCATCCTCCGTTAAGGGGTTTGCCTGTTTTCCCGACTGATCTGAACGTTGTTCTCAAATCTGTGCACTTGGGCCACTGTCTGAGCATGGGTTTTGCCTGTGTCCTAGTTACACCAACCATTTTTGAAGAATCCTTTCACAGAGGTGGCATTATGTGCCACTCTTTTGTTGTTACATAGCATGTGTCTCCTTTAAATGTTCCTTGGGTAAACTATTTTTCCACAAAAATTACAAGTGTATGGCCTTTCTCCTGTATGGGCGTTCTGATGTGCTTTGTAATAAATAAAATGTTATCTGCAGTAAAGGCTGTAACTCAATATTGGCAATTGTGCTAGAGTCCTATTCCTGTGTGTAGACGTTGTGTCTGCTCAGATCTAATTTGTGCTTGTATGCCATTTCACTACTGTTTGACACATGTATTTTTTTTTCTCTTCACTGTCACAGCTGAAAATCCATTCGTGTAATCCTTTAAATGATCTTTTGTAGCGGTAAGAGTGTATTCCACATTTGTTAACACTTGGAAGATTTCTGTATCCTGTGTGGACGATCCATCGGTCTTATGTAAAGACTGCATATGCTTGTTCCTGACTGAAGATGTTTCACAACTTAGTTACACTGTAAGATGTGTTTACCTATGAGGAACGTCAATGTGTCATTTTACATATTGTCTTCTTTGTACTGAAGATTTTTTCTCCACCTTTGTTACACTGGTAAGATGTTTCACCATATTGTGGACGTCCATGGTGTTCTGTTTAAATAAATGGTGTTATTCTATCTGAAGAATTTTCCACACCATTGTTACATCTGGTGAAGATTCCCATTTGCACCCTACAGCAGGTTCCCTCAATCTGAGGTTGTGTCACACACTGCTGGTAGGGGGACAGTGAAGCTGTACCTGTATTTCCACGCCAATATGCCCATTTCCCAGTGAAGTCAGCGGTAGTGTTTGGAGTCACTCAGTGTTTGAAGGTAAGGGTATGATGTAGGATTACGACTACTCTTGGGTATAAGCATGGTGCTCAGTTTTTTTTGCTGGGCTGCAGTTGAACTGAGATGGTATTGTGTGCACAGTGGTTTTATTCATCAATGTTTTACTGAAGCCGATGTACCCCTGAATTTCGTCACAGTCAACATCATTAATCCTCCACCTGTATGAGCAGTATAAGATTATCATTGTCCACGCCTGTTATGACACTGTGTCAGTGTATTTTGCATCCTGTTCTTTTGATTTCAACTGTCAAAAATTATTCTCTGTTATTTTGTAACACATTGTACAGATTTGGCATTCGTATTTTTTTCTTATTTGCTCGCTCTATTGCGCAAAGCTTGGATTGCAGTCATTTTTATCTGTCATTTGTGTTTTGGGCTGGATTAAACTGGTTGTTTGATTAAACGCTTGGTATCACTTAGAAAGAGTACTGTCTTTTGGCCTTGTACCCATTTTATGAGTTCGCGCAAATGTTTTGATATTTTCAATTTATCATATTACCAAAACTGCAATACTTTCCCAGAGTCATCCAACCATTCACTGGGCTCTTATGTGTTTCTCCTAGGAAGCACCATATATTATTGCCTGTGTTCCTGTTCGACTAATTCAAATTGCCTTTTGTGCAGCTTCTTACCATTGGTTTAGAGCATGTCTGAACCTATTCTTTCTTTGTGAAAAGGACCTATGCTACTTCTGTCAACATTACACTGTTACATCTGGAGGATGGACCTTGTTATCTTTCCCTGTCATCACTCAATGTCTCTGCTCAATTTTCAGGTGTGCATTGCTGTGGACGACAGTGTTTGCCCGCAGAGTTTTGTGATCTAGTTGGCTTTTTCTTGATTTTCCAATGTCAGGAAGTTGGGGATTCGTGAGAACAGCGGGGCGTTTTTCCCATGGTGTGCAATGAACCTCCCGCTCTTCTGTGCATGGAGTTGATGTCACTTACTAGATGATGTACAAACCAAATCGCAAGTACACTAATTCTTCTTATTTGATGTGTTCAGCGTGAGGTCCTTGTCTTTCGTCTGTAAAGCGTGTGAATAAAAAGAACAAGGCAAAAAAGAAAGAAAAAAAAAAAAAAGAAAAAACTAAAAAAAAAACAATACCAACAAAAAAAACAAAAAAAGACAAAAAAAGGAA